>JAVHZT010000034.1:0-468774 GCA_035079005.1 Fraxinus americana
TCTCTTATAAATTTCACCTGAAGAGGATCGACACGGTAAGAGAAGCCTAAGGCATCCGATCTCCTGTAGGGTATGGTTTAGCGAATATATTTGATATTCTTATGTGGTAGTTTTGTAATTCCTAAGTTCTTGTTTGAAATATGTCTTTTGAAAATGCTCTCCAATCCAAACATAGATGGAATATGCGAAAAAGGTTGAGGACGTGTTTTGCTAGCATTTAGTAACAATGTCGTTGGATGTAAATCAATGTACAAGCAAAGGTTAGCTGGCCCCTATTACAAACAATATGTAATAGACCGGAAAAAAACAAAAAATCTTTATGAGCTTGAAGTGCGGTTTAATTTTTTTTTCTATTTTTCATTTAGAACTCTATTTGTTTGATATTTTTTTAATGTTTCTCCATTTTAAATAGGATTTTTATGGTAGTTACCTATGCATATATGGCTCTCATTCTTTTCATTGCTAAAAACAACATGTTATTGAAAGATTAAATCGGGAAAGCTGTGCTGAGGTTGCTTTCTTTTTGGTTTTCATTGAACTCAATTCTTCAAACTTATCAAGAATTTCATAATTTTTATGATTAAGGGGTCAAGTTCTTTTATAAGCTTTGTTTTATCGATTCAATAAATTATTGAGTCAAGCTTCAAAGTGGGATTTTAGCTTTCTTGAGGTTGTGATTCAATCTTTTGTAGGTTTAGGAAAACGTACTATTGCTACGTGTGACTGCACTATCTAGGTTAGTATCAGTGTTGATTCTAAAATCAAAAGATTATATCTTTATCTTGCCAAAATTTTTTTCTTCATCTTCTTCTATCGAGTCTCCATCATTTATTCAATCTTCATCATCTTCTTGAGTGCTTTATATCAACACAAATACCAAGAACATTCAAACGAATTGTTTTATGCATTAAATATCATAGTTAGGCAAATTGTTGTCAGAACAACTTCCTAGGCGATGATGTTAAGTCATTTTTTATTCAATCGGCCATCATGACCAATTCACAAAGTGAAATATCGACAATTCACAAATGTGAATGACCTAAACTTACCACCTATTTGGGCCATTTGAAGTAGCTCGGCAATTTAATTAGAGCTACTCGTATTTGACCCGAGCTACATTATTCCTTGGACGGCTTTTGATATGTAGCCCACTTATTAATTATACTACTATGCTCTTGAGCTTAATCACTATTCATAACCTAGAAGGCCCACCCTATCACTATATATTTGTCATTGCTCTCCTTTCGCTTTGTAGTTGGCTAGAACGTTATTCTTGAGCCTCTCTTCCTTTGAGAGATATTGGCTGCGTCTTTTTGCTTTGTGCTCCCTTTGCAATGTGTTCTGGTCTCTCCTTTCTCCTAGCTTTTGTGGCTATTGTGTAGCTGCATTAACCCCTTACCTGTATTCTTAGTGGCCAACCTAATAGCAACCGAATTGGGTGTGGGCTTTGTTTTGAGTTTGGTAACTTTGTGGTGTTGATTTAGATATATATATATGATATACTGAGCCCGGAATCCTTTGGTGATCAATTTTTCACTCGACTTCGATCATTCTTGTCTTTGTTGATTTTTCACATATTTAGTGTCAAAAAAAGAAAATTAAAAAAAAATATTCCAATAAAAAGAAAAAGAAAATTCCAAGCCAAAATGAGACCTATTCGATTTCAAGAAACACTTTCTTGAAAATTTTGAAGCACAATTTTTTTCAAGAAATCGATTCAATACCTAAATTATCCATTGGTATTAATATTGTTGTGGAAAAAGGCATCAATCGATTTCATGAAACGCTTTCTTGAAATTCTTAGTTATGTTTTCATTCAATTCTTTCGTTTATTCATTTTTTGAGTCATTTTTCTCGAGTCATTATTCTTCTTAAATTTCTTGTTCTTGCGGGTTTGATCTCACAAGGGGGAATTTTTTTGTTGAAATCAATTAGTTCCATAGAGAACTTGAAAGAAAGCATGAGAGGAAAAATGCAAGAGTGATGGGATTATTAAAGAGAGAGTCAAATTTGAGAGAAGCACGAATGTAAACACGCGAGGTATACAAATTCTAATTATTAGGATGTTTGATAAATAAGCATCAATATCTATAGAGGGAGACAATCAATTCTTCATGATGAGAGCCCTATAAGAACAATTTGAGCGGATGAATGTAATATTTGGAGAAATTAGAGATATAATGGATCAAAAGGGCACGGTAATAGCTAATTTACAAAGGAACAAACCTAGAGGAGCTCCTAATGTTAGGAGACAAGATAGGCGTGATCCTAGTGTTGAATTTGATGACGGGAATGAAGTGGATAGTGCTAATGAGGATGATCAAATATTAGAGGCCGAAGTGAGTAAGATGAGGAATAGAGAAGATATGTGTGAAAGAGGACCTAGAGAAGATCCTAGAGACTTTGGTGGAGATAGGGTTGATCAAAATTTGGGATGAAAATTCCTTCATTCCAAGGTAGAAACGATCCGGAGGTATATCTAGAGTGAGAAAAAAAGTTGGAGTTGATCTTTGATTGGCACAACTATTCAGAGGAGAACAAGGTAAAACTAACGGTGATGAAGTTTATTGATTATGCAATCATATGATGGGACCAATTAGCGATAATGATGGGTAATCGGGTATGATTTAATTGATTAATTGTAGTGAATAATTGCCTAACTGGGTTGGATCTAATATGGACGTATCTTTTAATTGGGATATTTTTATCTTTATTTGGGTTGGATAAATTAAATGGATGACATGTAAAACACATTACAGATTGATGTACATATACATAATGTGATGAAATATTGTTGGATCAAAATTTCTTCAACCAAATAAAAAAAAAAAAATCACTTTCTTTTGACACTTCATCTATCTATAAAATTTTCTGTAACTCATTATATACAAGTAAAATTATTCTAAATTAAAATTAATTTATTTTTAGACTTCTCGTAAATCGTTTGATGTTTTGTAAAAATTAAAATCTAAATCAAACTATTTTGAAGTGATTTGGTTTAGTCCAAGATCAAAATGTCGACGGTTCTATGTGGATCTAAACCAACGATTTCGAAAGAGGTTTCAATTTGGTTTGGCAGTTGTCGATTGAGCCCTATTTTTTTTACTACACATTCTCTAAATTCATTTTCTACAAATATATTTTATAAAAATCTACTAGCCTTTATTCCTGTTTGGTGGCTTTTTTTGAAAAAAATATTATTTTAAATAGTGAATTTTGATAAATGTGTGGTTAAAAAGTAGAAAAAATGTTGGTTTACATGTAAAATATTTTATTATGTGAATGTGTGATTGAAAACGAGTATGTAGAAAAAGGTTTTGAAAGAAAAGTAAAGCTACTTTGACATCTATTTTTGATATCTTGGTTGACATCCCATAATGTGTAAAAAATCTAGCCATTGACTTGAATAAGCGTTATTCAAATAAATGGTTAGATTGTCTGCTACATCTTGGAATCCCACCATGATGTCAGTGTATCAAAATTTTGTTTCAAAGAATGGGAGACGAATGGGGCTTAATATCATGAAGGTCTGACAGAAGTATTATTATGAGAATTATGCTTTGTGTACACTAACAATTTATTAGAAAAAAGTTGTTAAAATTAATGTATAAAAATTTGTCAATTCACATTATGTTAAATAAACTATCAAACTTGATGTACATATAACATGAATGTAATAACTTCTTGATGTGCCACTTCCATGCACAAACAACCCCCCCATTTAGGGATGGGCATTTTTTTTTGAACCGATGGAGCCAGACCGAACCAAATAGAACTGATCGGTTTGGTTCCTCTATTAAATGGGTCAATTTTGTGACAATGCATCAAGAATATTCACTCGGCTATGGTTTGATTCTCGGTAATACCTTGAGAACCATTAGTGAATTAGATTCTCCTGAATTTTTCCTTTTGCTTGCACCACGATGCACTAGATCTTTGAACACTAGATCTCAAAATTATTCTCACGTTAAAATTTTATTTTTTATATACTTTTTCTTTCCTTTAATGATTAATCAAAATTCAAATATAAATATTATAAATACTTTACAAATTCATAGTTTTAATGCAACCCAATAAGAAAAAAATATTTATAATTCAAGATTTCATAAGAATTCAAATTTTTCGTTGTTTCCAAAGTGATAGGCCATCAAGAAGTAAGATCTTTGAGGATTACTAAAGATAATTAGGTTATTGTGATACGAATTTTCTTAAAAACTATTTTTGAATCGAAATTTTACCGTTTATGCCGTGTTTAATAGTTTATCTCCTTTTTTCACCTTTATGAGTTGATCTTGAGGTTTGGAGTAGATTTTTGTTTGTTGCCTTATTCAATTGATTTTTTTGTGTTGTTAGATTAAGCTTCTGTTTGACACACATTCTTTCAAAATACATTCTTTCAAAACTTATTTTCAACCATACATTTTTCAATAAAATAATATTTTTTATCACATTAATAATTTTTCCTTACTTTTTAACTATATATTTTCTATTATGTCACTATTTAAAATAACATATTTCCTCATTAATATCCATCAAACACCCTCTAAAAGAATGACAAATGGTTTTATACTTTATTTTTGTCTATTTTCAATTGACTACTAGTTTCATACTTTATTTTTATAATTTTTAAATATAAAGAATTAGGTTGTATCGGAATCGGTTGGTTCGGTTATATAGTTGGATATGGAACGCATGATTCCATTTCTAAGGTTCTCATCGGTACTTGGTTCTAAGTTCGATTACCTTCGTAATTGGACCGAATCGTGCATAGCGCCCACTCTTACCCCCATTCTCCTCTATGCGGAACCCCTTATTTCTCATACTCGAATTGTACGGAAAAAAAAATCTTTTTTAACAGGATTGAATCTTTTTCCGTTTTCTCTTTAGGAAATAGTATGTAACCCTGTTTCGGTTTTGCAAGTCAAGATCTGCCAATGTCTCTTCATTTTTTAATTTAAAGTTAATATTATCTATTATAATTTTGTTTTCTATTAGGGTTAATTTTCTTTTCTAATGTACTAATTATGTTGTTTTTAGAGTATAAATTCCTCATTCGAACAATTTGAATATACAAATACTTACATAATTACTTTAACATAATTTGAACAGAATAAATATGATCAACAAGATCAGAAAGTTAATTCGAGCCCACCAACTTCATGATATTTCCTATAAAACAAATTTGCTGCATTCACATGTGCTTAAGGTGCTTAGCAATTGCCATTTCCAACAATTCATTTAGTTGAGTGAACATTTTCACGAAGTTTCAGTTTTTCCCATTATGACGATTATACTTGTTTTGAGCTGCAAGAATGTGTTATTTGGTTTTTGGGGGTAAAAGCATTTTTAGAATGGAAATTCAGGGTGTGTTTGAGCCACATTATTTTGTAAAAATGTATTTTGGAATAGTAGATTGATAGAGAATGTGTGGTTGAAAAAGAAGAAAAAATTATTGATGTGATGAAAAATATTATTTTATTGAAGAATGTGTGGATGAAAATGATTAGAAAAATGAGAATGAAAATTTTAATGTGGCTCAAACAAGGACTCAGATTTGTTTTTTCGATTTTGGTCAAGAAAATATGTAATTGAGGGAAAATTTTCCATTTTTACGTTACTTTTAATATTTAAAGCTTAATATTTAGTATATTCATGTACTATTCTGTTCTCATTGGGCTGTACTTCATAATGTAACAGAAATATTTGGTAGGAAATGAAGCCTTGAAGAATATTTATCATAGGGGTTTAGCCAGCTTGAAGTTTTTAATTCTTGTCATTTCAGTACGTACGAAACAATATGTTTTCCTATATTAATTTACATAATCCCTGTATCATCAGATAGTTGCATATGTTTTTTTAGTGAACTTCATACCATTTATTGATCACTCCGAACGACCAACTTCTTGTGCAACCAAAGATAAATTTTTTTTAGAAATTCAATAACGGTCCTGTGAAGTACGTATTTTTTGATCCTTGTGGTTTTATTGTGATGAAAGTAGATGGTTCTATTGCTAAAAAACTAGCGATTCTTGAAAATTTACGACATAACTTTTAAAGTGCTACGAATTTAGTTACATGATTTTGACAAGATTACCGTTAAGGTTGCTTTGGTGATGTATGCGAACCTCATGTTTAATTTGGGATGAGTTATTTCTTTCTCTAGCACTTACAATAACCTAGTTTAATTTTCAGCAAGTGTGATGAGAAATTGGATAAAAGCATACATAATTGTTATTCAATTGAATACGGAACGGCCTAACATTGTTTGTTTCTGAGGGCTTCATTCATCAATGTCGATTATTTGGAGATGTGTATCTTTTTATTCTTTTCTTCCTTCTCTTTTTGTTGTGTGTGTGTGTGGATTTGGGGGGTAGATTTTGTCAATTCCTGAATTTGCTTATTTACAATATATCCAAAGATTGTTGGTTTAGTGCCTGAAGAACCTTTTTTAGAGCATCTTAAAACTCATGATCTTGCCTGGAGTTTGTTTGAGCAATGGCATTTTATAATTTGATTTCATAAATTTGAATTTAGTTGTTTATTTTAGGATAATATTTTCTGTTATTGCATGTCCAAGTATCCAAGTATTTTGATGAATATATTACATGCGCCCTTTATATACATTGTACTTGATGTGTTTTTGTTGGAGTTGTGACATTTTGTTGTCACATGAAGAATTGCATTTTATTGTAATCTAGTTTGTAGCTAGTTTAGTTGAAATGTCTAACTAAGTTGATGTTAAGTTAGACTAGATTATAACTAGTACAAGACAAAGTAGTAAACCATTCTACAAGTAAAGTAAGTTCTAGTAGCAAAATTGAAAGCTACTACTTGCTAGTGGATAGTCAAGAGGTAGAAAATATCTCTAAATATCTTGTAGAATATCTAGTAAGTTTGGCTATAAATACAGCCAATTTGTAAGAGAAAAATATGTGGGAATAAATGAAGGATTTGTTATAGAAAAACCATATTTAACAATGTAGAACTAAAAACTCCTTCCTCCTCTGATCTGTTCTTCAAGGACAGCAGAGTATATGTATAAATTCATATGTTTTTCTTATGTTTTATACTTGTGAAAAGACCGGTAAACTATGCATTAACCGGTATACAATTCATGTTTTGTTAAGTTTTCAATACACTCCTCCATACACAAAATCAAAGATGTTAAGGACTCTCTTAAAAGAGTCTTAGATCAAAGTCAAAATCCCAACATGGTATCAGAGCATAAATGATCTTGGAAAGCGACCTGAGGTTACAGAAAGAAGAAGAAGAAGTGCTGCAAAAGGCTGTGAAAAGCTGTATCAAAAGGAAGTGAAAAATAGAGAAAAATAGAGGAAACTGGTGAAAAAATGAAGTTGAGAAGTGGTTAAATCTGGTATGTTTTTGCAAGGATTTAGAGCTGAAAAACTAATATTTGAAGATTAGAGCTGAAAAACTAAATCATTAGCATCAAACAATTGAAGAAAATCAGCTGAAAAGTGCTGTGAAAAAGGTCAAAAAAAGCAAAAACAGAAAGCATTCCTCTCACAAATCCGTGAGTTCATGCATATACTGTGAAGATTATTGCAAATACGGTGAGCTCATTGCAAATCCGTAAGTGCCCTGCTTTTCTAAAAAACCGCAAGACCCTTGCAAATCCGGTTAGCTTTGTGCATATACAGTAGGGCCTTGCATATACGGTATGCTTCATGTAAATCCGGTATATGCCATATACGGTATGCAAATGTAAATCCGGTAAGTTGATTCAAATCCGGTAAATTCAATCTCTTTGATTAACTGTAAAAACGGTAAGCAAGAGGTGAATCCGGTAAAATCAATGTATAACCAGTAATTTCAAAATTCAATTGTAAACCTCTTCTTCTCAATGAAAATCTGAATAGAAGCTTTCTTCATTTCAACAAAAATCAAATTTCTGAAAATGAATTTGAATGTTTCAAAAATCCAATGATTCAAAATGAAAGTTTACTTGTATGTAGTTGATTTCAAAGCTAAAAAGGATTGACAATTATGTAGAAATTGCAATCAAGTGAGCTTGAAAAAAATGAAAAATCAGAAATTTCAAAAAGGGCAAATCATAGATGAAACTCTGAAGATGAAACTGAATGTTTCATAGAATCTGGTGAAATTCAAAATCATCAAGACCACGGGAAATGAATGTCTCAGATGGTGATGAAAGTGGCTGAGAAAAAGGAGTAAAGCCAGAAGTTGAAAGAAGAAAAGTGATTTGTTCATCATCTCATTATATGTGAATGATCTTCTAATCATTGATAGCAGTTGCATCTTGATTGAAAAGGTGAAAGATGAGCTAAAGAAAACCTTCGAGATGACTGTATGGAAGGTAGCATTCCAATTCAAAAAAAAAAAAAAAAGGAGCCGTGTAAACTTCATGTTCAAAAAAAGCTAAAGGGCAGGCTAGTAGTGAAGATGTATGTTCAACAAAATGGTGTGAACTTCAATGATACGTTTTCATCAGTAGCAAACCAGAAGAACCTCAAGTTGCTATGAAAGATGAAAAAGAAGATGCTGATAATGATGAAAGGAAAGATGCAAGATAAAGTTTTTGGATGAGGTTGATCTTAGGTAGAAAGAGTTGACACCTATGATGTAGGATTGCAACCGAAGAAGGTCTTGATCAAATAGAAAACAAAAACTTCAAAGCTTGTAGTCAATCCAAGGTTGATTGAAGAAAAAGAATCAGAATACAAATTTTTAAAAATATGATGAGAAGATGCAAGAAGAGAAAGTTCTTTGAGTAAGGTTGATCCTATGCTAAAGAAAGTTCATCAACTATGAAAGAAGAGTTGCAACCATGGGAGCTTGGATCAAATAAAAAACAAGACTTCAAAACTTGCATCACAAAATCAGAAGAGCAGAAATTTGAAGAAAAACAGCAGTTGAAGATGCTAAAAAAATCTGATGATGCAAAAGGAGGATTTCTTTGTATGTGGTTGATATTTGGCTACAAGTGTTGATAACTATGTTGAAGAGTAGCAACAAAAAGAGTCAAATCAAATGGAAAGCAAAGAATTACAAATTGCAATCATGGTCACAGCATGAAGAAGAAATGATATGAAGGTTCCAACCAAAATGTCATGGGGGAGTGTTGGAGTTGTGACATTTTGTTGTCACATGAAGAATTGTATTTTTATTGTAATCTAGCTTGTAGCTAGTTTAGTTGAAATGTCTAACTAAATTGATGTTAAGTTAGACTAGATTATAACTAGTACAAGACAAAGTAGTAAACCATTCTACAAGTAAAGTAAGTTGTAGTAGCAAAGTTGAAAGCTACTACTTGCTAGTGGATAGTCAAGAGGTAGAAAATATCTCAAAATATCTTGTAGAATATCTAGTAAGTTTGGCTATAAATAGAGCCAATTTGTAAGAGAAAAATATGTGGGAATAAATGAAGGATTTGTTATAGAAAAATCATCTTTAACAATGTAGAACTCAAAGCTCATTCCTCCTCTGATATGTTCTTCAAGGACAGCAGAGTATATGCATAAATTCATATGTTTTTCTTATGTTTTATGCTTGTAAAAAGACCGGTAAGCTATGCATTAACCTGTATACAATTCATGTCTTGTTAAGTCTTCAATACACTCCTCCATATACAAAATCAAAGATGTTAATGGCTCTCTTAAAAGAGTCTTAGATCAAAGTCAAAATCCCAATAGTTTTTCAGTCGTATTTGTCAGTCTCAAGATGTGGTACATGTAGGATAGTTGCGTAAATGGAATCTTCGAAAGAGGCCGTCCGCAGAGCTCTCGAGAGGGCCCCATTCTTTGCACCAACAACTGTGGTTTCTTTGAAAGTGCTGCCATGATGAATATATGTTCTAAATGCCCCAAGTCAATGATTTCGGAAATGTAATAAATCACAAACTTGCTGCTTCGTCCATTGAGAGCATTGTTAATGGTAGTTCAAGCAGCATTGAGATAGAGCCAGTCTTCGTTGACATGGTGGATGTGCAAGCTAGAGCTGTGGAGCTAAAGGCTGCTTCTAACCCTACATCCTCGGATTTAGCATCGGACAGGTTTTCAGACGTGAAGGCAAAAGAAGGCTCCAACAGGTGCACCACTTACCACAAGCGTTTGGGTGTAATGGTTTTCAATTGCAGTTGTGGGAATCCTTTCTGTTCAGTTCATTGTTACTCGGACAAACACGACTGCCAATATGATTATCAGACTGCTGCTCGTGATGCTATAGACAAAGCAAATCTTGTTGTTAAAACAGAAAAATTTGAAAAGATCTAATGTATGGTCATAAGTTTATGAAACGAAGTGTGATGCTTTGTCTTTATATACATCCGCATCTTCATATAAGTTAGCATCTTATCTTATTTGGTCTTCCATAGTGATGTCGGATGGTCTAGGGCCAGATGATGGCCATTATTAAGATCTAAGAATTTCGGAGCCCTCCTTGATTGGCTTGCTCAGTATGCAAGTTGTTTGTGCTAGCTTGAGGACAACCTTGTGAATTGTGATTTGCCCTTTACTTTGGATTTTCTCTCATTGTGCATATCAAATGCCGTGTGCGTGATTGTATTTAAAAATTTGGGAAATAATATTGATATTCCATTTATTACGTCTTTTCAAGTAAAATGCATTTTAATAAATCATATAATATGAGATATAATAGATTTAGAAAGTAATTTTTCCTTGCGTACTTGTCGTTTTTAGTGTAAATAAGCTTTCCCAAAAGTTTTTTCGAACTGCCATTCAACATTCGCAAGTGTTATAACTATGTCATTGAATTGTAAAAGTTCTTGGAGTTGTCGCAGAGCCTTTTCAATTTTTTTCAAATTGTCATTGAACTTTAAGAACCCTTTAAGTTGTTATTGAACTTATTAAAATGTTATCTCTGTTGGAATTTGGTTTAGAGAATCAAATTAAGTACGTAAAAGTAACATTTGTGTCAACTTCGACCAAATATTCGGATTTAATCCGATAGTCAAATTATGAATATAAATAGACTAACTTTTTCTACTCTTCGTGATGTATTTGAAATCTCAAAACCAATTCCGAATGAATGAAAAATTACGGTCCAAATTTGGATAGAAAAGAGATAACATTTTAATAAGTTCGCCTTAAAGTGACTATCTCTATCGTTTGAACGATAGGCTGAAAAATAACTATTTCTATCGTTCGCCTATCGTTCGAGCAATGGGATTGTCGCTCGAGCAATAGTCTAGTGACATGCTAGTGAGAGAAATTCTGATGAAAACGTGTCACTGTTACTCGAGCGAAAGGCCAGCGACAGGCTAGCGGCAGTAAATGCTACAACCTTTGACAAAGGTTACTGAGTTTGGGGCACGGTATTTCACTCACAACATTTCCTCTTCTATAGAAAGGACATTTGGACATCTATTATGCATGTCATATCATTTTTATTGAGCATAATACCAAAAACCCTCGCAAAATACTCTCCAAAAGTCATTCTAAAACCGTTTTTTCATGTAGAGAGAAAAATTCATTCTAAATTCGATATTACTTGTGGTTTGAAGTGCTTATACCACAAGTTGTATCCATTGTATCTTGGGAGACAAGTTCTGTAGTCCGTTAGCATTGTTGCGAGACAATATTGTCTTAAGGAGAAAATATTTTTACTTGTCTCGAATTTTGTTTTCCATTTGTTTTCTTCTTCTTACTTCTTTTTATAGTTTAATTACGCTCCCGCGAATTAAACTAGTATAATTCCTTGTCTTGAACAACCATTTACATATTCTACCGTACATCTACCAAAAATCTTAAGACAATA
Organism: Fraxinus americana; assembly: GCA_035079005.1. Taxonomy (NCBI): domain Eukaryota; kingdom Viridiplantae; phylum Streptophyta; class Magnoliopsida; order Lamiales; family Oleaceae; genus Fraxinus; species Fraxinus americana. Next base: position 11,758 of record JAVHZT010000034.1, read on the forward strand.
TCCATTTTTTGGTTGTTATATCCTTTCTTCATCTTTGGAATAAGCATTTATGTGCTATTAATTTTTTTTTTTTATACGTTCAACTTTTGTTTATAACATAAATGAATTCCGTTGAGACTAATTCAAGTCAAACAACAAATGGTACGAACCATGTGATTCCGCTTCTGGCCATACCTATATCAAGCTCTCACATCCTATATGGGTAAAAATCGGAAAAATTTGGAGGTATGGATTTTAAAAGATGGCAACAGAAGATGTTGTCTATCTTACTACTTTGAATTTGGCAAAGTTTCTAAAAGAAAGGGCTCCTGTTGTACAAGAAGGAAAAAATAATCGTGAATCAATTATTGCAATAGATGCATAGAAGCATTCGAATTTTCTTTGCAAAAATTACATTCTAAATGGATGAGACAATACACTTTATGAAGTGTATAATTCAATGGACTCGACCAAAGATCTATGTGATTCATTGGAAAATAAGTACAAAATCGAGGATGCCGAAAAAAAGAAGTTCATTATTGGCAAGTTTTTGGACTACAAAATGGTATACTCCAAAATCGTGATAAGTCAAGTACACGAACTTCAAGTTCTACTACATGACATACATGCTGAAAAGATGAAATTGAGTAAGTCTTTCGAAGTTGCTTCCATCATAGAGAAACTCCTTATGTGGAGAGATTTCAAGAACTATTTCAAGCACAAATGCAAAGAGATGAATCTGGAGAAATTAATAGTCTGATTGAGGTTAGAGGAAGACAATAGAAATACCGAAAGGAAATCTGTTGTTCAAATTGGAGTAAATTTTGTTGAAACTAGTTCGAAAGTTGTCAGGAAGAAACGAATGATGTTCAGTGTGTTACCAAAAAGAGACAACTCCAAGAATGCCAGAAGTTTAAAGGCAACTGTTACAATTGTGGAATAGCTGGACATCGCTCTAATGAATATCGAAAGCCTAAGAAGAACGCAAAAGCAAATGTGGTTGAAAGAGATGCCATTTCTAAAATGATACAAGAGATAAATCTTTTAGTGGTTGTTTCTGAATGTAACAACGTTAAAAATTCAAGAGAATGGTGGGTTAATATTGGTGCTACCTGTTACATTTGCGCTGGCAAGACTATGTTCTCTAACTACAAAGAATTAAATGGAGAATAACTTTTTATGGGAAATTTGCAAGTTCTAAAGTTGAAGGACAAGAGAAAGTTACGTTGAAAATGACATTTGGTAAATAACTCATCATCAATAATGTCCTACATGTACCGGACATTTGCAATAATTTTGTATCCGGGTCTCTACTTACCAAAAATAGCTTTAAACTTGTATTTGTATCCTAGTAATTTGTACTCACTAAGAATGAGATATATATATTGGTAAATGATACTTATGTGATAAAATGTTCAAAATTAACGTTCTTACAATTGTACCGAAACAAAGCATTATGAATATTGAATTCTACTTATATACTTAAGTTGTCTTGTTTATGGCATAGTCAATTAGGACACGTCAATTACAAATCAATGCTTAAACTTATAAATTAAAGTTTAATTCTGATACTTAAGATTGATCCTAATCAAAAGTGTGAAGTATGTGTTGAAGAAAAGTTGGCCACAACACATTTTCATTCAATTCAACAAACACGACACCTTTAGAGTTAATACAGAGTGATATATGTGACTTAAAATTTGTTCAAACTAAAGGTGGTAAGAAATACTTTATAATTTTCATTGACAATTGTATAGAGTATTGTTATGTCTTTCTACTACGAAATAAAGACGAAGCCTTAGATGTCTTTAAACATTATAAGACGAAGTTGAAAATCAAATTGGTAAGTGAATAAAAAGCATTTGTAGTGATAGAGGTGGTGAATACGGGGCACCGTTTGAAGAATATTGCTCCAATCATGGAATAATTCATCAAACAATGACACCTTAGTCACTTGAATCAAATGGTGTTGCTGAACGCAAAAATCGAACTATTAAATAGATGATGAACTCAATGTTGATAAGTTCGGGTCTACCTCATAACTTGTGGGGGGAAGATATGCTACGACAGATAGCATTCTTAACAAATATCTCTTAAGAAAATGAAAGAAACTCCATATTAATTAAGGAAATGTCATCTTCCTTCTTACAAATACTTGAAAGTGTGGGGGTATTTAGCTAATGTTGAAGTACTTAAGCCTAAACAAGTGAAAATCGGACCTAAAATGATTGATTGCATATTTATTGAGTACGCCAATAATAGTAGTGCATATTGTTTCCTTGTGCATAAATCTGAAATTTCAGATATATATGAAGGAACAATAATTGAATCAAGAAATACACCATTTTTGGAAGATATTTTTCCATATTTAAGGAAATAAAATTTCAAATAAAAGAACTTATGATACTACAAATGTCACTTCAAATGAGGAAGAACTAAGTCATAGTAAAAAGGCTAGAATATCCACTTTGTTTGATCCAGATTTTCTAACCTATATGGTAGAAAATGTGCTAAAGACTTTCGATGAAACAATATCTACACCGAAAGCACCGCATTGGAATGAAGCTATCAATAGTGAGATAAATTTTATAAATTAAAACTATACTTGAGAGTTGGTTGATTTGCCTTCTAGGAACAAGCTTTTAGAGTGTAAATGGATTTTTAAAAAGAAACTTAAATAGCATAGTTATAAAACCCGGCCGGACCTAGCATAGTTATAAAATCCGGCCCGGTCCGAAAGTTCGGCCCAGACCCTTGACCGGCCGGGTAGATTAATTTTATCAAAATGCACTTAACTCGGTCAAAATCGAGCTTTGACCGAGTTAACCGACAATTTACCCAGCCCGATTGTCCAGTTTAATTGAGTTTTAAAATTCTCTTACAAAATTTTAGGATTCAAGGAAATTGAACATTGGACCTCTAAGAAAAATAAAGGGTTCCTCATCACTTGACATATAGTGTTTTAATATTACTTATTTACAAATAACGTATATCTATTCAATGAATAACTTATAGGTTTCATAAAGATATTCTTTTAAAAAAATTTGATCCAACATTTTTCTTTATTTTATAGACTCAAATAATTAGTGAAAAATAAATTAAAATTTTTAATTTTGCCTTTAAAAAAAATTTATGCTTTATATTTTTTTGTAAGTTTTTATGTAATGAACAGTGAAAAATAAATTAAAAATTTTAGTTTTGCCTCTAAAAAATTTTTATACTTTATATTTTTTTGTAAGTTTTATGCAATGACCCACTGGTTGAACCATCGGGTCATCGGTTGAACCACTAACCCATTGTCTCGCTGCATTATTCGGGTTGAGTCTGACAACTATGTTAAATAGGATGAATCCATTGACAAATATAAGGCCAGATTGGTTGCAATGGATATAGACAAAAATAAAAGGACTTAACTTCTTTGATACATACTCACCCGTTACTAGAATTACATCGATAAGGTTGTTAATTGCTATTGTAGCATTACATAGTTTTGAGATTCATCAAATGGATGTAAAGACGACATTCAAAAATGGTGAGTTAGAATGGGAGATATATATGGAACAACTGGAAGGGTTCGTCTCTCTTAATCACAAACGACATGTTTGTAAACTAGTTAAATTCTTGTATGGATTGAAACAAACTGCTAAATAATGATATCAAAAGTTTGACAAAACAATGTTGTCTAATGAATTTAATATAAACGAGTGTGACAAGTGTGTATACATTAAGTATACACCAAAGGCCTACGTGATTGTATGTCTATATGTAGACGACATGTTGATAATAACCAATAGTCACGAAATAATGATAAACATCAAGAGAATCTAACAAAATATTTTGATATGAAAGACTTTGGTGTGGCTGATGTAATATTAGGGATTAAGATCTTTAGAATATTAGAAGAAATTATATTTTCACAAACTCTACATTGAGAGTATACTTAAAAGGTATAATGTACTTGAGGAAAGTCCTGCGAAAACCCCTTATTGACACAAGTTTACACTTAGTCAAAAATACGGGTGAATGTGTGTCACAAATAAAGTATTCACAGATTATAGGCAGTCTTATGTATATTACAAACTGCACTCGACCGACATAGCATTTGTTTTGAATAAATTTAGTAGATTCACAAGTAATCCAAGTCATGATCATTGGAAGGCTTTAACAAGGGTTTTTAGGTACTTGAAGTATACTTTAACCTACGGATTACACTTTACAAAATATATCACAGTATTAGAAGGATATTGTGATGCGAATTGGATATCCGATATAAAGAATTCTAAGTCTACTAGTGGTTATGTATTTACCATCGGTAGAGCTACTATATCATGAAAATCGACAAAGCAAACGTATATAGCTCGATCAATGATGAAATTAGAGTTTATTACTTTGTTCAAAGTTGGGGAAGAAGTATAATGGTTTTGTAACTTCTTGGAAGAGATTTCATGTTGGCCTAAGCCTTTACTGGCTATTAGTATACATTGTGATAGTCAATCAGCTATTGGAAGAGCTCAAAATAGCATGTATAATGGTAAGTCTAGACATATACGTCGTAGACACAATAAAATTAAGCAACTGATCTCTAATGATATCATTTCCATAGATTATGTGAAATCAAAGGAGAACATCACATATCCACTTACTAAGGGTTTACCGAGAGATCAAGTATGTTGCCTAACGAAAGGAATGTTATTAAAGCCTACTATGTAAGGATTTTTGCAATGGTAACCCTATTTTATTGACTGGAGATCCTAAGATTTTAGTTCAAATGGACAACTAAGTTATGAAAATTCAATGAAGCACTTGGGAAAATATTTTCTAATTCATTCATATGATAATTAAAATACTTTCTGTAGAATGTTAAGTTTAAGATATACTTTTAATGATTCCTATATCTTAATTAAGTCAAGTGGAGTAGGGTGTAATATTTTTAATAGAAGGTCGTCTATGTAAGTGTGAGATGGGGCTGCCTCAATGAAAATTGTTCAAAGGTTAAAAGTTTCTAAATACTTATGAAACCCAAGAATGTTTCAGGGCCAAAATGAACCAAGTCATGAGAACTATGAACGATTTAGGAATTACATTTGTGTAAGTATTATTGTCTTGATTTACACCAACGGTTGAATGGTTCAAGACATCACGTTCACCAATTAACCAAGTAAATCCGATAGTATTCACTAAGGAAGGTTCAAGACAAGAAGCTACCTTACCTGATACAGTTTTTTTCTACTCCCTCTCTTTACAATGCATCATATTTTTGCATTGCTTGAGCATATTCGAATTTTCATTCATGTGGAGGATTGTTGGAATTTGGTTTAGAGAATGAAATTAAGTATATGAAAGGGACTTTTGTGTCTATTTCGACCCAAAATTCAGACTTGATCCGACAGTCAAATTATGAATATAAATAGACTAACTTGTTCTACTCGTCGTGGTATATTTGAAATCTCAAAACCAATTATGGAAGAATGAGAAATTGTGGTCCAAAGTTTGTAGAAATGAGGATATACGGGCTGAGAAATGACTATTTATATCGTTCATCTATCGCTTGAGCGATGGGATTGTCGCTCGACCGATAGTCTAGCGAGAGAAATTCTGATGAAAAGGTGTCACTGTTGCTCGAGTGAGAGGCCAACGACAGTAAATGCTGCAACCTTTGACAAATGTTGCTGAGTTTGGGACGCAACATTTCACTCACAACCTTTCCCCTTCTATATAGTCATATTCAACTTCTGATTTACTTCTTGTTGGGATGTCTTTTTCTAAAGATTTTGTCTTTAGAATGACAAAATCTATTTTAACGTCTTTAATTTGATGTTCAAGTTTGGATATTTGATTCTTGATTTCATTGATTTTTGAACGTAAACCACAATGTTTAAATTTATTCATTAATTGAGGCATGCTAAATTGTTCTCTTGGTAGTTCTTGTGGTGTTAACAATTTATTGAATTTCTTTTTTAATTGAGGATCTTCCATTCTCTCAATTACTTCTTGAATTATTTATTTTCCTTTAGTAAGGAAATTAATTGATTTGTTTTTGCAATAGTAGTTAGTACCATTGCATCCACAAATTTCTTCGTCATTACTAAAGTTTGAGGAGTCAAAACTTTCTTCAAAATCTGAATCTTCTTGATTTTGATAAATTTGTTCATAATCAGATTCTAAATTTTCTTTAGAATTGGAATTAATCAAATTTAAATGTTCATACTTAATAACTTCACTCATATGAAGATTATAAAATTTCCTTTTTTTTTTTTTTTTGGTATTTTTGACATTTTTCTTCTCTTTGATAAAATCATTTTCTGAAATATTCTAGATAGGGTTTATATTGTTTTTTATGTTTTGAAGAAGGAACGACGACTTTTTCGTAACCATATTGTTCACAAAATGATTCGAGTTCATGTTGACTTTCAGCTATTTCACTTTTTAGTTTTTATTTGAGTCTCATATCAGTGCATAATGCTAATTCTTCTTTATTGGTGAAATTAATTATTTCACTACAAGTGAAAGAGGCACATGGAATGGTATCTTTTGCTTTGATTTTTTATTGCAATTCTAACTCTTTCAGCAAAGAGTTTTGGAAATCTGAATTTTTTTTTTTTTCAAAATGCTTAAAAGAAATCTTCCTTTGTAATGGCTTTAGTAAGGAAGATATCTTTGTACCATAAAAAATCATGAATCTTTGGACATGTTAGATTCAACAAAGCTTCAGAATATCTCTCTTGTAAGGAAGTAGGGTTTCCAATGAAATGCTAGATAACAACAAATAAGACTGTTTCTAAACTGTCATTTTGACCATTTCTTTTAGTGACGTTAGTTACCTCATCACATTCTTCTTGGCTAAGGTATTAATCCACCGGCCTTTTAACTTTCCTATAAGGCCAATTAAAATATTATTAAAAGCGACTTCTTCATTAGTATCTCGACGGAGATAAACAAAGTTGCACATAGCAATATTTTCAACAACCCGAATAATTTGATCTTCAATCATTCCATAATATTCCATTCAATATTCTCATCTCCATTATAGGAGGTTTGTGATTTCCTTTTGTCCTCATATTTCATATTAGGAAAGGAAGGCCTTGAGTATTGATCATGAATTTTTTTTTGACCCTTCAACCTTTTAATTTGAGAAGAATCTTCTTCTTGAAATTGAATTTGTCAATAGAATCAACTACATTAACATTTTTTAATGGAGTTATTTTAGGAAGTTGTTTTGATGTTCTTGTAAGACACTGATTTAGAAGAAAGTTTTCCTAACCTTGGTTCTGAAGTTTCTTCTATTGGTTAAAAAATTGAATTTATTGGTTTTTGTCTTCTCTTTTAGATTATCTTGGTTCTGGATTTGATTCAATCATAGTTAATTGACTTGTTATTGAGTGTAACAAGATGTTTGTATAATTATTTTGAGCTCGAAAATTCTTAATGTCTTTGACTGTAGAATCAGAATTTTCCGATCTTTCTATAACTTGCTTGAAAAGAGAAGCAATAACCTCATTATTTTCGCGGGAAATAGTGATTCTTCCATAGGAGGATGCTCCAATTGAAAAGTTTTTCCACTCGTAGTATTTCATTTTTTCTTGTTAATATCAGTTGTGATAATAGATTTAAGGTTATGTTTTCCAAAAACTCTTATTTTAGCCCATTGAAAAAAACTTAAATCTTTCGGGTAAGAATAAAATTCTTCTCGAAATGATTCTAATTCTTCCTTAGAAAACATCTTTCTTAGATTTTTTCTAAATGCTTTAACTTGAGGTATTTGATCTGTTTTGAACTCCGATTTTCTATCTATAGAAGTAGAAATAACATTTAACTATTTTCCTAAATTCTGAGTTGGAGGAGGAGGTTGCATATCATAATGAGTAGGAGACTCAGCTCTTGTCGAGTCAGACTCATCTTCATATTGAGGTTTTGAACTACTAGGGTTAAAATCAACTCCTAATTTTTCAGAAAAGGTTGAATATCTTGAGGGTTGATGATGAAATCTTTCAGAGAGAGGATTAGTTCTGAAAGAAGTAGAATGCCTAGAGCTAGAAAGAGTTTCATCAAATATCATCTTAACAATTCCGTCGGGATAATTTAATATTTGATGAGGAACATCCTTTGGGCTTTCTCTTTCTGGAACACTGACTTTTTCAATGTTCCATTCTGAATATCTAGAAATCCTATTCCAATGAATTCATTTTAGAATAATATTCTATTTGAATGTAGAGTATTGACTTCCTTAAAAAGAGTTTTTTTTTTCTTTTGGAGATGATCTCGATGCTCTATTGTTGAGATTTATACTCATAACCTTGTAATATATACGATATGTTGCAACGAATGATTTTGAGCGTTCATCAAAATTGAGATTTTTGGTCTCTATATGAAGAATAAGCGCATTTAATGTAACCCCATAATTTAGACCAATAGTATACTTTGGATAACAGTTTGAGAAAACTGGACCACTTCTGGATTTGACTCTAAAACAGTAAGTAAAGAATTCTCAAATTTGAGGTTTCTCTTATCTCTAAATATTAAAACAACGGGAATGTCTAGACCAAGTCTAAACAAAAGTTTGACAGTAATTTGAACAAGAATAATATGAAGAAATTTATATTTCTTCCTATGGTTTCTAATTGCTTCACTTGAAAGTAATTTAATTTCAACAGTTTGATCATTGATGTGTAAGGTTTGTTCACAAGTCTTGATAGCATAACCTTGATGGGAATTAAACCTTCATATTTCATAGATAGTTTTCTTATCTACCTTAGGAATAATACAATTATGAAGTCTTTGTTCTATTTGAGATATGTGAGGTTCTTTACCAATCAAAGTTTTTTCATATCTCTTGTTAGTCAAACTACTAGTTCTAGACCTATAACTATTAGACCCGCCAAACTAATTTCTGGAAAAGGACTTCTTGAATACGGCATAACTTGCAGTGACATTACTTTAGAGGATATACAAGACCAAGTTAGATAGGACCACCCAACCTGCACCAACGGAAACGTTTATCACACGGCTACAATGCTCTAGGGAGGCTTTAGGGCTGACCAACATTGTCCTTGGGTTTTGACAACAGCATTTCTACAGCAAATACTATTTGAAATACCTTGAACAATATGTTGAATTATGATGATGAAGCTAACCGTGTGGCAGATGACATGGCAGCAGATGAAATGGAATTACAGTCATCAATGGTGGTCTAGCCTTGAAGGAATAATCTAGAAGAGAAAAATGATATAGAAGGATTCATCACATGGAGTTTGTTATTTGTTGTAACCATGTTTGATTCTTGTAATTATTTCATTTTGGTACTGGTTTGTAAGTTTATAAATCTGCTGTAAATTCATTCACATAATATCAATTCAATTACAAGAATTGTAATCAAAGTAATTACATTTCCAGCTCATTGTTTGACACTTTATACTTTCCATTCTCTTTCACTTTCTTATATGGTATTAGAGCCAAAACAATGGTTGAGCAAAACGTCTAAACACAAAATGTTGAAATTTAAGCTGATTCATCAAATGCTATTGCAAATCAAAATCTAAGAGTTAATCCTGAAAATGGATCTGATTTCAAAAACCTTGAACCTACACACCCAAGAAGCCCCTATTTCATTGGAAGTAATGATGGAAATGGAGGTATACTGATTACTCAGATACTGGAAGCACACGATTATCATGCTTGGGCTAGGTCCATAAAACGAGCCCTTAGAATCAAGAATAAGTTCGGCTTCATAGATTGGACAATTTACGAGCCAGCAGACCAGAACGACCCCTAATGGAGCATTGGCTAAGATGCAATGATATCGTGATGACTTGGCTCCAAAAAACCGTGGCAGTAGACATCAGGAGCAGCACCGTGTATCTCAAACTACACATTAGGTCATCAGCTGTGGTTGGAGCTCGAGCAGCATTTTACACAACAAAACGCACCTAGAATCTACGGGGTTAAGCATGCCATTACGGTTCTGGTTCAAAGCCAAGATTATGTAGGTGTTTATTTTTCTAAGTTTAAAACTCTGCTAGATGAACTTCTGAACTATGAGGCCGTCCCCAATTGCACTTGTGGAGGCCTGAATATAGTAGTTGAGAATCAACAACGAGATTAGGTAATGAAATTCTTAATGGGGTTAAATGAATCATACAAGGACATTAAGGCAGAGATCCTGATGATGAAATATTTTCCCACTTTGAATGTAGTCTATACTACCATCCAATAGGAAGAGAAAAGAAGGCAAATATCAGTAGAAGGAACTGTGAATGAGTACCTATCCTTCATGGCCAAAGGAAACTGGAGAGAAAGTGGTAAATAAGGCTCTCCACTGTAGAAGAAGGACTTCTACTACACCTTCTGTAAGATCTCAGGACACTCCCTTGAAAGGTGTTTCAGAGCTAACCTAAATAGGCTTGTATGTTCACATTACCAAATGCCTGACCACAAAGCTGATAAGTACTTCAAACTCCATGGATATCCATTGACTCTCAGAAATGATGGAAAGAACAAATATAAACCAGCTGCAAATCAAGCCACTGCCACTATGACTCCAAATCAAGAACAAAACAACAAGACTCAAGTGCTAATGACTTAAGAGAAATATTTCCAACTCATTGCTATTCTGAAACCATCCACTAACCAGGGTCACTGAATCCAACTCTGAGAATATCATTCCAAAAATCCGTGGTACATCATATTGCTTATCAACTACTAGAACTACGGACGTTGACAAACTCAATGCTCATTGGATTTTAGACACTGGTGCAACAGACCATATGATCTGTTCACCATCTTATTTCACCTCCACTTAAGTCACATATTGACTGTTTTGTTTCCCTGCCAAATAGGAACATTGTCCCTGTTACTCAGATTGGGACAACCTAAATCACAAAAACTTTAACTCTTCATGATGTGCTATTTGTTCTCTCTTTTGATGATTTTAATCTGATATCTGTTAGAAAATTAACCTTGGAATCACATTAATGTGTCATTTTTCTCTCTGATTTTTGTTACATACATGACCTTTTGACTTGGACCACGACTGGAATGGGTGAATTGAAGTTAGGCCTTTACCATATGATGAAGACACCGATTTTTCCTGCAGCTCTTCAACAAAGTCTGAACCAGTTAATAAAAGGATCATGTATTGCAGCACTTGTGACTAGCCTTTTAGAACCCTTTGATATCTGGCATTACAAATTGGACCATCCATCATCTTCTATTTTTTCCAACAAAGCCATTCCCAAACTAGATAGGTCAAAGCCATGTTATGTTTGTCCTTTAGCCAAAATACACAAGCTTCCATTTCCTGTACGTCAACACAAATCAGAAGCATGCTTTGATTTAATACACGTTGATCTTTGGGGGCCTTGCAATGAAACAAGTTATGATGGAACTCATTATTTTCTCACAATAGTTGATGATTTCAGTAGATCAACTTGGGCATACATTCTAAAATTTAAAGCTGAAGCATCAAAGGCTTTACAGGCTTTTTATTTCATGATAGAAACTCAATTCAAAACTAAAATAAAGATCATTCGATCTGATAATGGGGAGAATTTAATATGAAAGATTTTTTTATCTTGATAAGGGGATTATACATAAAAAATCGTGTTGAGACTCTTTAACAAAATGCAATAGTTGAGAGGAAGTATCAACACATTTTAAACATTGCAAGAGCCCTGAGATTTCAATGTGGATTGCCATTAAGGTATTGGAAAGAATGCATCATGACTGCAATGTACCTCATCAATAGAACACCATCATCTATTCTGAATCACAAAAGACCTTTTGAAATTCTATTCCAAAAGGAACTAGCATACTCTCACCTCAAGGTCTTCGGGTGTCTTGCCTTTACCACTACCCTCATGCAAGGCAGACAAAAATTCGATTCTAGGGCCAAAAGGTGTGTATTCCTTGGATATCCCTTTGGGATTAAGTGATATAAACTCATTGATTTACAAACTAAAAGAATCTTTGTGTCCATAAATGTTGTTTTTCATGAAACTATCTTCCCTTTCAAAGAGGCTAAAACTGCAGAGCCAAATAATGTTAGACATATTACTGATTCTTGTTTCTATTAAGATTCACCAATCTTACTACAAGCAATCACACGTTACTGGAACCTAAAGAGCCAGATATTTAGCCTAGCTCAAACCAAAACCAAACTGAACAAGCCATAAGGCTAACATACCTACAGGCTGATGAGCCAATAAATTCTCCCTTACCAAGGAGGTCCACCAGAATAAAAAGAACTCCCTATTACTTGTAGGATTTCATATGTCAACAGGTGACTTCATTCATTCCATTGCAGAGCTTGGCTAAGACAAAAGATCTGTAAACTCAGGTAGCCCTTATCCTCTTAGCAATAAAGTCTCTTATAAAAGGCTAACCATTCCTTACAAAGCTTTTGTCAGCTCCATAACTTCTCAAATTGAACCAAAATATTTTCAAGAATCCATCAAATAGCTTGAATGGTGTGAAGCAATGAGGATAGAAATAGAAGCTCTTGAGTCAAATAACACATGGCCCATTGTTGATCTGCCACCTAATAAGGAAGCCATAGGATGCAAATGGGTGTATAAGATCAAGTTTAAAGTTGATGGGAGCATCGAAAGGTACAAAGCCAGGTTGGTTGCAAAGGGTTATACGTAGCAAGATGGCTTGGATTATCATGAGACCTTTTCTCCTATGACAAAGGTGGTCACCATCCATAGTTTACTAGCAATTGCAACCATTAAAGGGTGGTTCTTATACCAATTGGATGTCAACAATACATTTTACATGGTGATTTGAATGAGATGTATATATGCAGTTGCCTCCTGGATATGACAGCAATAACAAATCAAAGGTGCGCAAGTTACATAAAAGCTTATACGGCCCAAGCAAGCTTCAAGGCAGTGGTATGCAAAGTTATCTGCCTTCATCACTCAAAATGGTTTTATCCAGTCAAAGGCAGATTACAGCTTATTCACCAAGGTTACAGAGAGTACTTTCACAGCAATCCTAGTGTACGTTGATGATTTTATCCTCACAGGAGATTGTATGGACATATCAACGAACTTAAGGCTGCACTTGATGAGAAATTTAAGATCAAAAACTTGGGGAAATTGAAGTACTTTCTGGGAATAGAAGTGGTAAAAACAGAGTAAGGAATGCACATATGTCAAAGAGAATATGCTCTTGACATTTTGGGGGATTCAGGCACCATAGGATCAGCACCTTCAAAGATACCTCTTGATCAAAATGTCAAATTGAGTAAAGAAGGGGGTAAATTGTTTCCTGACCCTTCTATCTATAGGAGTTTAATAGGGCGATTGTTGTACCTAACTATAACAAGGCCAAACCTCTCATATTCAATACAGCTTCTGAGCCAGTACATGGATAAGCCTAGAGTGCCACACCTCCATGTAGCATACAAAGTACTGAAGTATATAAAAGGGCACCGGGACAGGGATTACTCTATTCTACTACTTGTGATGTGCAGCTCAAAGCATACTCAGACTCAGATTGGGCTACTTGTCCAGAAACTAGGAGATTTGTCACTGGTTATTGTGTGTTCATTGATTCATCACTTGTATCAAGGAAGTCAAAGAAGCAAGGTGTGGTCTCAAGGTCCTCTTCAGAAGCAGAGTACAGGACAATGGCGCAGACATGTTGTGAAGTAACATGGATGAAGTATTTAATGGAAGATCTACAAATTGAACATAATTAGCCAGCAAAGCTCTATTGTGACAACAAATCAGCTATATACATTGCCACTAATCCCCTTTTTCACGAAAGGATGAAGCATATAGAAATATATTGCCATGTTGTGAGATATAAAATTCAAAATGGGAGTATAGTGATTGAGTATGTTTACACTGGATCCCAACTAGCTGACATGCTAACAAATGCCTTGAATTTTTTAAGCCTTTACTCGCATATGATCAAGATGGGAGTAACTGATATCTACTCTCCATCTTGTAGGGGGTGTTGAATTATGATGATGAAGCTAACTGTGTGGCATATGACTTGGCAGCAGATGAGATGGGATTACAGTCATCAATGGTGGTCTAGCTTTGAAGGAATAATCTAGAAGAGAAAAAGGATCTAGAAGGATTCATCACATGGAGTTTGTTATTTGTTGTGACCATATTTGATTCTTGTAATTATTCCATTTTGGTACTGGTTTGTAAGTTTATAAATCTGCTGTAAATTCATTCACATAGTATCAATTCAATTACAAGAATTGTAATCAAAGCAATTACATTTACAGCTGATTGTTTGACACTTTATACTTTCCATTCTTTTTCACTTTCTTATACAATATGACTCTTATACCCAATATAGACGGACCATGAAGAATTAATGCTAGGAATTGAAATACTGGAATAAAATGCAATTAAGATGAATGGTGAACAGTAAATTTTTGACTTTTTCGAATAGTAACGTTGAATTTCAATGGTAACATTTTTTCCTAAAAAAAGATCTTAAATGAAGTTCAAAATTGAAATAATTTGAAAAATCTAATGAATGACTAGATAATACTAATTCTAATGTAAAAAATTACACAGTGCCTTTTTCTTGAAGAGTCTATCCTTTTATAGTGGTCTTGAATGTTTCAGACTTGAAAATTTTCTTCAATCTGATGTAGGAATCTTGAAAGGACCATAACTCATGTCCACCACTTGCTTTGAAGGACCGGTTTGAATGACAATTATCATTTCCATTTAAATCTTTAAACGAAAATTATACATCTTCAAAAGAATCTTGAAGGACCATTTTGCAGTAATTTTCGTTTTACATAGAATCCTGAAAAGATTTGCAATTATAAGTCATCAACGAAATCAACTATTTTTATCCCCTAACAATCGTCCTCGTTTTCTTGGGCATAGTCCTTAGTATTTGACCTAGAACTTGAAATTGATTTTGAGGCATTTGATGCTGCTTTTGCTAATGCAGCTGCTTGTTGCGCTAAATGTGTAAACTCTTGTGGATCATTGCACTAAGCTAAAATTGATATTAATTTGCTTTTTTCGGTTAAGAGATCAACTTATTTTTCTTTTTGTAAAGCCGCTTTAGCTGACTTGTCTTGGTTATGCTCATAATTTTGAGCCTTGCTTGAACTGATTTGGGGCCGGCATTTGTTTTCGTAAAGAGATTTGGAAGGATTTCTTACTTAGGCACCGTTTGGTAACCATTATTCTAGAAAAAAATGCATTCTTTGTGTTAAATCACACCTTTTTTGTGGTTGAAAATAAAGGAAAAGTTATTGATGTGATGGAAAATATTATTTTATTGATGAATGTGTGGTTGAAAATTAGTAGAAGAATGAGAATGAAAAAAAGAATGGATACCAAACAGAGGCTTAATTCCAAAATATAGGAACCAGTTTTGAAACTATTTTGGAAAAATTGACGGTTCTTGTAATCGAACATTATAAAATAGAAGTAGGAGACTGGTCTAATGTATAACATATCGAACCATGCACATTGATAATCAAAACAATTGAATTTTGAGGGAGAGATTTTTTTGAAACATTGACATTAGAAAAAAAAAAAAAAGATTTTCATGGGTTTTGTCTCCCCCCCTCCTCTTCGTAAGAAAGAACTTTGAGGATTTTTAACTATGAAAGGTTGATTTCTATAGGGCTTGATTTATGAGTTATCAAAGCGGAATGAGTATACTTAAGAATGAACTCATAATAAGCTCGTGACATCATCGGGCATGTAGTAAAATCCTCGTGGAAGGATATTTGAAATGCATTCATGATGAGATGTATATATGGTTGACCAAAAATTTTCTAAATACTTACATACGCAACAGAAAGGTAAAGATCGAAAACTTCTTTTACATCCAATGTTTAGAAAAGATTTGAAAAGGAATTCGGTTCAACATAGTCACTACCTTATCACCACAAGTTAAGGTAGGATTCCTACACTAAGTTAATTAGTTGTATTAATTTAATTTTCATTAATAATGTGTGTTATTCATTATATTGCTCATAAAGTATGTGAAGTGCCTTTAATGGTTCTTCTTAGATATTAATATCACTGAGTTTATTGTTTCATTGATGGTTGCAACGACTAATCAGAATTTTAAGTAGATCGTTTGATTATCAATTTGCTCATTTAAAATGGAAATATGTATAAATACATGATTATTAAATTCGTATAGCATGTGTAGCCTACTCAGTATTTCTTTGAGATGCTCATTTCTGTTTTCAAAGTAATTGGAAATTGTGTGGTGGCTCAGCATGAATGTCATGTATTTAGAGAAATTGATTTTGCTAAGTCAAGTTTCAATTTATGAATTTTTTATGCTTAAGAACATTTGTGGTGTCCAAAGATTTTTACCCTTTAAGTTTACATTTCGACACTATTAAGTTCAATGTTTGGAAACTTGTATTTCATGATTTCTAGCATTTTGCCCTTACTTTAGAATTTCATTGCGGTTTGTATATTTTGATTTTCAACATCATTTTAATTGAAAAATGACCATTTATCAGTTATCTATCATATGGAACTGAAAACATGTCGATCGGAGTACCGAATTTATTGTAGTATTTTTCTAGCACGTTTGAAAAATATTTTTGTGCCTCAAACAGCATCATCGAGACCCCAAATTTTGATATTTTATATGTATATGATTTTTATGCTCTCTATTAAATTTTTATAATTTTTTATCAATATTTGCTAGGTCAAATAATTTTTACAACTCACTACACAACTAGGAAAAAATGTACCAGCCTTGTTCCATTTTTTTCTAAGTGTATTTTGTCAAAATGTTGAGATCTGTCAATATTTATTAATTAATTCAAACTCTAAAACATTTCTTAAGTACTTATTTTTTACGGCTAATGCTAGTTAGAAATGCAAGAGCAGCTGAATTGTAATGCGTTACTTTATTGCTTTGGTTGCATAAAATTTATAGATTACAAAGAATATTCTAGAGTGTACAACTGTAGTTAGATCTATAAATTATGGAGGATGTTGGAATCTATTTACAACAAGAAAGTAATGTCACTATTCTGGTGTAACTGAAAATGGAAAGCAAGGATATGCTACTGATGATACAACTGTATAGACCTGATGTTGTACTGAAGTGGATGAGCTGATGTGTAGGTTAACTCTTCACACCCCTTGAAGCTGGACAGTACTGAGGTAACTCCAAGCTTATCTTTTAAGAAGGCAAACTTTGAGTGAATGAGACCTTTGGTTAGCAGGTCAGCAATTTAGTTTGAGGAATGCACATATTTTACTTCCATTTCCTTTGCAAGAACTTTGTCTCCGATGAAATGAATATCCAATTCAATGTGTTTTGTTTTGGCGTGGTATACTGGATTGGCTGCTAAGGCTCTTGCACTCATGTTATCACAACATAATATTGGAGTAGACACTTGAGGCAGTTCAAGTTCCTTAAAAAGGGATTGAATCCAAGCGATTTCAGAGGCTGCTGAGATGAGTGCTATGTATTCGTATTCTGATTCTGTGCTTGATCTAGCAACCACATGTTGTTTCTTTGATGACCAAGCTATTAAGTTATATCCCAAGTATATGCGGTATCCAGCCGTTGATCTTCTGTCATGGATATGAAGCCTAATCTGCATCTGAGAATCCACTTAAATTTAGTATGTCACTTCTCTGTATCTAGAGTCCTTGATTTATTGTTCCTTTAAGGTATCTCCATACTTTTTTCAAGGCCTGCCAATGTATGGATGTTGGTAATTGCAGGAACTGACTAAGTTTATTAACAGCAAAGGTGATGTCAGTCCGTGTGTGTGAAAGGTATTGCACTCCCTCTACTGCACTTCTATAAACTGAGGGATCTTTCAGTGCTTCACCATCAGTTTTAGATATGGTTTTGCTTGCAGGAATATGAGTAATACATGGCTTGATGTTCTGTAGTTCAAACTTCTTAAACAGCTCAGTAATGTATCTTGTTTGAGTGAGATGAATTCCCGAATCATGCCATAGCACTTTAATTCCTAGAAAGTGATGAAGTTGATCTATATCCTTCAGTGCAAATCTCTTATCCAATTCCTTTATAAACTCTTACACTATCTTTGTGTCATTTCCTATCACAACGATATCATTTACATATATAAGTGCAAAGATAATCTGTTTTTCATTTTTGAAGTAAAATAGGGAAGTGTTAGCTATTAATTGTTTGAACTTCTAGCTCATCGGCGTTGTTTTTAACTTCTCATGCCAAGCTCTAGGTCCTTGTTTCAATCCATAGAGTGCCTTTTCTAGTTTGCAAACATGATCAGGTTTTGCTTTATCTATGAATAATTCTGGTTGCATTGTTGATGTCCACTTGCCTAATTGTCCATCCTTTTGAGACTGCCAGAGTGAGTATAATTCTCAAGGTTGAAGCTTTAATGACTGGGCTGAATGTTTCACAAAAATCAATACCTGGAGCTTGATGGAAGCCCTTTGCAACTAGGCTTGCCTTAAACATTTGAACTGATCCACCTGTGTTTCGTTTTACTCTGAAGACCCACTTGTTTCCTACTATGTTGTATGCTGGTGATGGTGGCACAAGTTTCCAAGTTTTAGTCTTCATCAATGGATTGAACTCTTCCTCCATAGCTTTCTTTCAGTCCTTGTCCAAGACAGCTCCATTGACATTTTTAGGTTCTGAAGGTTTTGGACTATTTTTAACTGATTTACGAAAGTATACTTTGGGTTTAAAGATTCCAGCCTTTGCCCTTGTGATCATGGGATGTTTAGTCATATTACTTGCTCTTTGTTGATTCATGTCTCCCAGTTTATTGCCAACTGATTGTTGATGTTCTGATTCAAATATTTCAACATTCTGAGGTAACTCAACTTCAGTTTCTAATTCATTCACACTTCTAGTGGAACTTTCATCGCTATTTTCAGCCTCACCAATGTTCAAACCTTTATGCTGAGTGTCACTTAAACCAAGAAGTGAGTTATACAGAGCATTGGTTGTTTTAGGATGAGTTGTATCAACTGGACTTAGTGTGGAATTCGAGCTGATCTGTTGAGAGGAAAATTGAAAGTATGACACAACTGCTTCAAGTTTAGCAAAGTTGGATTGATTTTGTACTGAGAATAATGACTCAAAAGGAAACTCAAGTTCATTGAATACTACATGCCTTGAAATATAGACTCATCATGTTGAACTAAGGCATTTGAAACCTTTATGTGATTCACTAGAACTAAGAAAAACACACTTTGTTGAATGAAAGCTGAATATGTGTTTTTGGTATAGCCTTAGGCAAGGGTAGCAGGCACACCCAAAGATCTTTCATAGTTTGTAGTCTGGTTCTTTTCTGTAGAAAGCTTGAAAGGGAGATTGCATTTTGAGTGTTGGTGTTGGCATCCTATTTATAAGGTAAGTGGCAGTTTGAAAGGCTTCCCACCAGTATTTTAAGGGTAATTTGGCTTGAGCTAGGCTGTTTTCGTTATGTGTCTGTGTTTTTTTCTCAATTCTTCCATTTTGTGGGGATGTGTAAGGACAAAGTTGTTTAAATTCAACCCCTTCTTGTGCTAGGAACTTTGTGAAGGATCTATATTCTCCTCCCCAATAAACTTGCAGGGTTCTTATCTTGCTAGTAAACTTGTTTTCAACCAATTTTTTTGAATTGGATGAACACATTCAATGCCTCAGATTTCTGTCTTAAGGGATATATACAAGTGAATCTACTAAAGTCATCTAAGAAGGTTATACAGTATTTAAAGCCTGATGTGGATTGAATTGGTGATTGGCCCTATAAATCTGTATGAATGAGTTCCAGAGGAGTTTTAGCATGTGAAGTGGATAAATGAAACGGTAGTAGATGAGATTTTCCAAACTGACAGACATCACAAAAAGTCTTAACTTCATTTTCTTTCACCATTTGATAACAGGTTTTAAGCACTTGAGATTCCACTTGACTAGATGGATGTCCAAGTCTTATGTGCCATACATCAACTTGGAAATTTAAAGGTTCTTGACTAAGATTAGACTCTTGACTAGAACTGAGAGTTGAGGCATTGCAACAATGTTTATTTGGATGAGCAGACTTCATAGAGTGGAACTTGGAGTTTTAGTGAGAAAAGTCCAGTTAATACAACCCTTCCTTAAGCTTCCATTGCAGCATTTTTCCCTCGTTAGCTTGTCCTTAAGAAAGTAGCAGTTAGAGTGAAATTCCATGTATACTTGATTATCGGTAGTCAATTGTGAAATACTAACAAGATTTTTTTTTATTTCAGGCACATGCAGGAGTTTGTTTAACACAAGCATTTTATCATTCAAAGTTGGGATGTGAGTGTTAACAAAGTGTGAGATATGCAGTCTATTTCCATTTCCAATCATGATTTTTTCTTTACCAGTATATTCATTGGCTGAGCCTATATTTTCTTTTCTCATTGCTATGTGATTGTCGGCTCCTCGTATCGGCAAACCATGCCGGATCACTTACGATTCTGGTGATGTGACAAGGGCTATTGGTGAGGGGCTATAGAAGGTCATCTGGCTAGGTGATGTGCCTGAGTATCTTTCATCATATCTGTAGTTACAGATGTTGGCCTTGTATCCAACTTTGCCACACACTTGACATATTGGTCTATCACTACTGCATAAATTTCCTCCTGTGAATCTACCTCTTCTTCCATACACTTGACATATTGATCAATACTCATAGTTCCTTTCCTTGATTTCTGAAGTTCTCCAGTTAGGAAAGTAATCATGGATCTGTTTTGGACTCCATAGCTTCCTTTTACTGCAGTCCATAGTTCATTGGAGTTGCTAGCTCCCATAACTCTCATAGCTATGTAAGAGGTCATCGTAGAATAGAGCCATCCCATTAGTAACTGATCAGTTGACATCCATTGATCATACTCGAGATTTTTTTGTCATTTCAACACTGGTTCCTGCATCACCAGTATCTTGAGTGGCTGTAAATTCTGGAGGGCACAGCCTTCAAGCTTATGCCCACTGATGATAGGGAGAATCATGTTTTACCACAGTAGGTAGTTGTTTTTATCAAGTTTGACTGCGGCTATTTGAGTCAGATTTACACCAAAAGGTGAGAAATGGTTGCTTCCCTGCATTGGAGCAACGATGCTGCTTGAGCTGGACACTGGACCAGGGTTGGGATCAACATTTTGTGGTGTGCTGTTGGCATTGACCATGGTCAATGACTCTGATACTAAGTTAGAAATGCAAGAGCAGCTGATTCATAATGTGTTGGTTGCATACAATTTATAGATTACAAATAATATTCTAGAGTGTACAGCTGTAGTTAGATCCATAAATTACGGAGGATGTTGGAATCTATTTACAATAAGAAAGCAATGCCACCATTCTGGTGTAACTGAAAATGGACAACAAGGATAGGCTACTGATGACACAACCGTATAGACTTGATGTTGTGCTGAAGTGGATGAGTTAATGTGTAGGTTAATTCTTCACAATGCTAAAGAACTCATGTTTGGTAATGCGTCGGGTTACAAAAATTTGGGGCATTACATACAATAGCAAATGATATGATTCGAACCCCATATATAGAGAAAACGATCGTCCTAGAAGTAGTGTTTGAGGTCATGTATAATTTTTTAATGATGAATATTTCAATCGAATAACAAAATTCACCAAATAATTCTCATAGTCCACACCAAGGTATTGTCCCAAATTGTAGAAGTGTCTCATCTAGAAATACCTCATTGATTTCGTCTATAGGAACCTATTCTTGTGACTCCAAGCAAGATAAATGATCTATTACCAAATTCTCGCTCTCCTTTTACTTGGATCTCTAAGTCAATCTTCTACAGTAAGAGTCCATCTGATGAGTCTTAGCTTCAATTTTTGTTATTCTACATGATCTATATACATAATAACTTTAGACCAAATCAAGTAAGACCTGAATTTGTAAAAGAAAACACTACCGTCGAAAGCTCTTTTCTTTGTAGTAACATAATTCGGCTGATCTTAAACCAGAGTTTTGCTGGTATAGTGAATAACATGTGAGATTTTGTTGGGTTACACCAAAATTGATCCAACTACAAAGTCACTTGCATCACACATCAGTTCAAACTGCAAATCCTAGTTAAGTGAAACCAATACAAGAGCGTAGGCCAACTTTTCTTTATGTGTGTTGAAAAGTGAAAATGAGTATCTTTTCCAATAAGCTATAGAGAAGTTTGTTGATTTTGGAGAAGTCTTTGGTAAAGCGATGGTAGAAATATAGATGTCCTAAGAAGCTTCTAATCCCCTTCGCTGAAATTGGTAGAGATAGCTTCTCTATCACATGTATCTTAGCCCAATTGACTTTGATAACCCTAGTGAAAATCATATGCCCCAAACTAATCCCCTCTTGAACCATGAAATGATATTTTTCCCATTAAAACACAAGGTTTCTTCACATTGATGTAACACCAACCTCAGTGATTTAAGCATTCCATGAGTGATGAACTAATTACTGAGAAATTAGCCATGAAAACTTCAATATAGTACCACATCATGTCAAAAAAGATAGACATACACTGTTGAAAAGTAACTAAAGCATTACACAAACTGAAAAGTATTCTTCTATATACAAAGGGGCCATAAGGACATGTAAATATAGTTTTCTCCTACTGATTTGGTAATATAAGAATCTGATTATACCCTGAATACCCATCGAAAAAATAGTAGTATGAATGTCCCACAAACCTCTCCAACATCTGTTCAATAAAATGAAGGGGAAAATGATCATTCGTCGTGGCATTGTTGAGTTTGGGATAGGCAATGCAAACTTTTCAACTTGTGACTGTGTGAAAGGGAATAAGCCCAATGTTTTCATTTGGAACCATTGTGATTCCTCTTTTCTTGTACTGGACTCACCTAATGGATGTTCGATACATGATACAATCCTCGCATCCAATAGCTTCAATATCTTTTTTCTCACCACCTCTTTCATTGTTGGATTTAACCTATGTTGATGCTATACTAAAGGCTTGTATTACCCTTCTATTATAATTTTGTGCATGCAAAGAGTAGGGTTGATCCCTTTTATGTCGAAGATGGTCCATCCAATTGTTGTCATGTGATCTCAAAGTACCCTCAGCAGCTGATTTTTATCACCCTTGGTAAGAGTATTGGAGATGATAACTGAAAGTGAATTCTTCTCTCTCAAGTAGGCATACATTAGGTTGTCAATTGTTTTGGCTCAAGTGTTGGAGTCTTTTTAATAGATGTCAAAGGCTTTGTAGGACTTTAACCAAGCTCTAATCTTGGTTGTTTAAAGAATGGTAGATTTGCTGCTAAGTATCGAACACATTCTTGTACTTTATCTTGCTTAGATATGTAGACTGTATGAAGCAAGCCTAAAGCTGGTCTTGAGAATGATCAAACGGAATTTCTTTGTTATTACTTTGTCTATCAATCTAAAAACATGAATTTGACTCATTTTTAAATTTGAGTGCTTTAAAGATATTGATTGTCAATTCTTTTTCATTCAACCTCAAAATCAGATGCCCCTTTTGCAAATCAATTAGGGCTCTGCCAGTAGCCAATAATAGATAACCCAAGATTAGTGGGACATCTTTATTTTCTTCCATGTCCAAGATAATAAACTTTGCACTAAATATGAACTTATCAAAATTAACCAAATGTGAACGATGCCACGATGGTATTTGATTGACCTGTCAATCAGGAAGAGCGAAATTGTTGTGACTTTGCTTTTCCCAAACTTAATTTTCTCAAAAAAGAAAAGGTATTAAATGAATACTTGCTCTAAAATCACTTAATGCCTTATCTATGTGTTTCTCAAATATTACCAAAAATAGTAAAACTCCCTATATCTTTTAATTTTGGTGATAACTTATGTTGAAGGATTGCACTACAACCTTTACTAAAATGCCTTCAACAATGACACAATGGTGTTTAATTGACCCCTTAGCCAGCTATAGTGAAACAGTAGTGCCTTTTGCTTCCCCAAACCTAATTTCTTAAAATAGAAAAATGCATTAAATTAATACTTACTCCTAAATCACATAATGCCTTATCTATGTGTTTGTTATCAATATTGCAAGGAAAAGTTAAACTCTCTGGATCTTTTAATTTTGGTAGTAACTTATGTTGAAGAATTGCACTACACTGGGTGTTTGATTGACCTGTCAGCCAGCTGCAGTGATACTGTAGCAGCTTTTCCTCTCCAATCCTAGTTTTCTGAAAGATAAGCATTGAATTAATACGTGCTTTTAAATTACATAATGTCTTATCTATGTGTTTGTTAACAATATTGCAATGAATAATAAAACTCTCTAGATCTTTTCATTTCAGTGGTAGCTTATGTTGAAGGATTGCAATGCAATCTTTTGTCAACGTCATTGTTTCATTATCTTCCAGCTTCATTTTGTTTGATAGTATGTCTTTTATAAACTTAGCATAGTTGGGCATCTGAGTTAAGGCTTCTAAAAATGGTGTGTTGATATGTAGGTTCATGCATACATCCAAAAACTTCGCGAACTATTTGTCTAGTTTGCGTTTTTAGTATCTACGAGAATAGAATGAAAGGTACAAAAGCTTTGACGAAGCGATTGCCTTCAACTTATGGACTATTTGAAAACTCTTGATTTTCCTCTATTATTTTATTTGATTGATCCACGTGTTCCTCACCCATGGTAGATACATTTTTTGTAGTAGTAGCTGGCTTTTCATATGTGTCTCTGGCAACTGAACTCCACTTAGTGTAGTGATGGCCTTTACCTGTTCTTCAAGATTAGTCACAATCTTTCTTGGAAAAATAACCTTGAGTTCTACTTGATGATGCAAATGTTATTTGTCCTACCTTGTGTTCCAAGTTCTTTATTGAAGTATGTTGGTTCTAAAAATTAGTCTCAATCTTTTTAATGTACTAAATAAGTAAACCCCTAGCTTTCCCTCTTGAGATTGTTGTTGGAAACCCGATGGTCTTCATTGATAATTTCTCCCTTGTACTTGGCCTTGATTATATATCCACGAAAAATGAGATTGATTTCTCCACCCTAAAGTTTATGATAAAACCCCACTGTTTTCTTACGAATCTCTTTATTGGTTGGCCACATAGCTTTATTTTTCGTAATTTTTTCATAAAGCTCATGGGCCTTGTCTCTATTCAACTTCATTACCGATCCAACTGACTGAAGCATTGGCCATGTTGCGATATTTTAGAAGAAGCCCAAAAAAAATGTATATCTAGGCTTGTTTAGGAATGTCAAAACTGGGACACTTCCTAAATAGGTCTTTAAACCTTTCATATACTTCTTAATAACTCTCGGAACCCTCTACTAGAAAGTATGTATTTCATTCCCAATCACATGAATTTGAGACGGGCGAGAAGAGTTTCATTGTAAACTTTTGCACCATATCAATCCAAGATACGATGCTCTTTGTAGGTAATATGAAGGAATATACACATTCGAAAAGCATCTGCTGACATTCCTTTTTGACCATCATTGGGAAAGCTTTAACATGTTCATGTAGATTCTCAGCTACTTTTTCAAAGAATCTGATGTCTTAATGATTTTGAAAAAAAGGGATGACATATAATAAAAAATGGAAGATAACCATCCCAAATAGAGGATATATAATGGCAGGTTGCACATGAGTGTGTAAAGGATTCACATAATTCCCAACTAATATGTCACCCCCGTTGGCAAGTGCTCTCGACTGAATTCGTTGAAGTGGTGGTAATGGATTTTTAATCTAATTTTGGTTTATTACCATATCCCTTGATTGTCTGAAAGTTCTTTCGATCTCGAAATCTATCGAAAGAAACTCGATCTCATCAAAATCTTGCATAAATTGTCAACTGGCTAAAAAAAAAAACGTAAGAGAGTTGGGTTTTGAGATGAATAGCCTTAAAGTAAAAAGAAATTATATTCCAAAATAAACTACTAAACTCAAATTAAAAACTATATTCCCTAACAACTGGATCACAAACTTGTTCGGGTAAATCCCGCAAGTGGTATTAGATTGTTGACAAGTAATACGTGATGAGATGAGTATCTTCTCATGGAGAATAAATCCTAATTGGGATGTACCAGTCTCGATCGAATTCAAGATGCTATAACACCAAAGAGATTATTTATATTTATTCTAAAATTATCTATGAATTATGTAAATGATTTGGTTTGTATGTAATTGTGGAATTGATGTATTGGATTTATGAATCCACCTTGGTTTCCATTTCTAATTTTCGACTTATGTAGCTTAATATTATTTATGCATTTATGACAATCGATAATCCAATTTTATTTAATTATCTCTTCCAAGAGAAGTTAAATTTATTCCAAGAACGATTTGATCATATTACTATTTCGAATTCATATGCAAAATAATGCATTAAGCACGTACATGATTTCTAAATGATTACACACATCATACATGTTATTCCTAATATCTATTATTCGTGTGTTAACCTTGCAATGTTCTAAACTTATTGTGAGCCTTCCAACACTACAACAATTAATTAATTATTTAATTGTTGATCAAGCAACCAAATAATGAAAGAGTCGTGCAAGATTGATCAAGAGCACAAAAATAAACTAAACTACAAGTCCTTGAATTAAAATTAAACAACCAATGATCTCATCTTCATCCAATACAATAAAGAGTTTAGCCTAACATTCTTTCATATAAATTACACAAAGATTTATGAAATGATATCACCCGAAAAAAGAATAATAGAAGAAGATTGATGAAAAATCAATTTCATGGTCTTGAATCACGAATTCGAGCCTTGAATATTTAAGTCTTTGTGTTAATTGCCTTCAATCCTCTTGCTAGACGTGTTCTCTGCAATATAATATTATGTGGTACATTCTTTGCCTCAAGATTTAGGTTAAATAACGGCCACAAGTTATTACCATATAGAATTGGAGTCAAAAAATGGCCCCCGAACTTTGAATTTGTTCATTTCTGCCCTTTATAATTCCTTTTTTCCTATCTTATGGGAGTCTCCAAAAATTTAGGCCTAATTTTCTCTATTTTTGACCAATTAAACCCCTATTTGGTTTTAGATAAAATTATATTTTTAGTAGATTTAATTTTTAAAAAAATGATAAAATGTGTGGAAAAAAGTCGTGTATCCCATAAGATATATAGTTAAAATTAAGAATAATGCTATCTACTCCAACTTAGGTGATTACAATTTATATGTTGAATTAAATAAGTCATATGATTTTGTATTTAAATGAATTTACCATTTAATGTCATATAATTAGCCATGTAGACTGGCGCTTAACACAAGTGGTAATGAATAACATTACTCTAAAATTAATTGTTGATTTCGATTTAAATTTAAATTTAAATTTTTAATCGAATCAAATATAAGATGAATTATTGGATCCTCGGTTTTTTATTACTATGTTCGGACTTCCATCCCAGGCCCAGAATCCAGAAAATAACGCAGTGTTTAATATTCATTTGAACTCGAGTATTGCTCAACCAATCTAATTAATTTGTACTTAACATTTGATATTCATTACCAGTGTTATCAGAATTTTAGGTTATTTCGTAGTTTTACATGTTGATGTGAGTAATCTCAAAATACTTTCAATTTCGGTACATCCTATAAACGGTATAAAATATATTTAGTCCCTGTTTGACAGTAATTTTAACAATTAATTTTAACACATATTTTATAAGTTCCAAAATTTTTCAACTACACATTTCATCCATTTTTATCAAAATTCGCTAAAAATCTGATTTTTAATATCTACCAAACAGGCGCTTTCTATTTTTCTTATTTATGAGTTGTCATGTATAATTCAAGAGTAATGAATAATTTTAGCTATTTTATTTCACTAGTTACTCGTGTCTTTCAAGATTCACACCATTTACATTTTAGTGTATTGAAAAGATAGATGGCAAGACATAACGATATTTTAGACAACTCAACCATCTTAAATTTGCATTAAAGGGTTCTTATTTATTTGTCGAAGAATTTCCGGGATCAGTCACAAGTTTGTGAAAGAAATACTTCAGAAAAGTGAGGTAGGAAACATAAATCATTGAGAAAGATTCATGGGAAATAAAGTTGGGCTATGTACTCGATTTACCTTTAACGAGAAAAGGGTAATGAGTAATGATAAGAGTGCTTTTTTTTTTTTTTTCAAAGTAAAGTATTGCAAAAAGGTATTGAATAAAAGAGAAAAATTAACAAATGATCGAACTTTAAATTTAATAATAGCATATAATTTTAAAAAGAACTCAAAATTATTGATTTGCAAAGGTTTATTGGGATTTGGGAAGATGCAGTGTTCGTGAGTGCACCAAAAAATCATGACCTGACCTACAGGGGTGGACATAGAGCTTCAAAGTTAGAGTGGTATAATCGAATTTGCAAAAAAAGTTGGAAGAAATTTAAAAAAAAAAAATTTACGTTCAAAAAAATCATATCTCGTGTAATTTTGCATTCAAAAATTTACATGGGATATAATTATTTCGGATGTAAAATTTTGAAAATTTTTGATATTATATTCCATATAAATTTTCTAATAAAATGATGAAAATTACATTGAGAAATTTGTATCGTAAAAATAATAAATATTATTGAAATACTTGAATTTTTTTAAAAAAATGCGAGTTAGACGTCTTTTTTTTAAGACTCACGTTTAACGTATTTTTAACTATTTTCGATATCTGTTTGGACTATTCGATACGTCCATAATGTAGTTCTCGAAATAAGATTTGACATGACATAAACAATTTGTAGATTCAATTAGCGTACGATCGTCGGAGAATTTTTAAAATTAGCATGATATTGAAATTCAAATTTATTGTAATTTTGCCCTTGTTTGGTGGAAATTAAAATCAAATTTTTAGTAAATTTTGATAAAAGTTAAACAATTATGAATTCCATGAAATATGTTATTAAAATTAATCGTTAACTTTGATTTAAATTAAAATTTAGATTTCAATCGATACAAAACATGACTTTAAAAACAAAAACAAAAAAATTCTCAAAAGTTGAGGGGCACGTGCCCCCCAGGGACCCCCTAGGTCCACCAGTGCTGACTGAATGTTTGCATTGAAATGTTGTCTAAATTACCTAAGCAGGACAAGTGAATACAAAAGGAGGGATTTGGAGAAAATTGGAAAAAAAACCCTTAAATGAGTATGGCAACCTTGCTCATTTCCTCTCAAGTAAACAACATTACGTACATTTCTTATACGTAGTACTAAATAAGAATACATACTAAAATATACATTTTAGAAACCAAATGAGGTATATGACACGATATAAAGTATTGATCACAACAATAAGAACACAAAAAACAAGAATTTAATTTGGTAGAGGGGTTGGAGATTTTATTTTCTAATAATAAAGGGAGAAATTACAACAATATTGTGTTCTTACACAATTCTAACTTGCAGTAATAAATTAACTTGTAAAGAAAAATCTACTATTTATAGGGGTACATATCAAACCTTAATAATAACACTAAAGATGGAAACTATGTCAAAAACATGTGAAATAAACAAAACAAGGAAAATCCCAAATAGTCGCGGCACTCGAACACTAGGCGAGCGTTCGCATTCTGCTGAAAAATTTCGCCCTACCTCTTGAGCGGTAGGTGGGCTTGAAGCTGACGCCATCAATTCTATTTTCTTTATTGGACCCTATTTTGACATTTTCAAATCTCAGACACCAAATCACGCAACCTTAGTTAAATTTGGATCAAACCAAACAATCTTCACATTGGCAGAGCGGCATTACTTATGTACTCTGAACTCAAATGAGTTGTATTCTTCAATATGGACACCAAATCGAATCCCAACCGTATTGTACCAAGCTAAATATCCACCATGGTACTAAAGCTTTGTTGATTGTTCTTCGCCAATTCATCACGTCCTTGCAAGATGTATAATTGAGAAATTTTCCTCCCCTCCAATATTACCGAGACACGTGCAAACTTTTAAAGTTCCACATCCACCAATAAATGTGTATCCTTTTGAATCAAGAATGGCCAACTAGCTGAGATTTTCCTTCAGATCTGGAACATTTCAAACCTGATCAAGTGTTCTAAATGTCACATCCAACAACTTAAGTCTGACCCTACCAATACTAGTTACTTGAAGGTGCATTATTTTCCATGACCACAACACGTTTCAAAACTATTTCATATGTTGCAAACAAATCCCGATTGTGATAAGTATGAAAAGCACAAGATAAATCTAGAATCCACTCTTCGTCAGGTTTAGATTCGTTGTCAGAAATAGTTTTGTGCGATATCGGCTTCACCTATCTAATTGCATTCTCTTCTGATTTGCAACCAATTTTATTTATTCTGTAACTTGTTGCAATCCCTCTTGATATGTTCTTTCTTCTTGCAATAAAAGTAAATTTGATTACTAAAATCAGATTTCGACCTGCCCCTTCCGTGACCATCATGAACAATAAGGCTTCTCCATCTTTAGCCTCAGATCCAACTAGATACTTCATCTTCTCCTTCAAAAACAAAGCATCTTACACATCTTCAATGGTGAGAATATCACGACTATATAAAATCGTGTCTCTAAACGATGTGAACAAAGTGGGCAATGAACACAAAAGAATTAAGACCAAATCTTTTTCATCATACTTTACATCTAAAGTTTCCAAATCTTCAATGGTGAGAATATCACGACTATATAAAATCGTGTCTTTAAATAATGTGAACAAAGTGGGCAATGAACACAAAAAAATTAAGACCAAATCTTTTTCATCATACTTTACCTCTAAAGTGTTCAAATCGACGACAGTTTCTTTAAAAATAGCCAATTGATCTGCCGAAATATCCACCTTTTGTCATGCGATGAGAATACAAACGCTACTTCAGGTGCAATTTGCTAGTTAGAGTCTTAGTTATACACAATTGATCCAACTTTAACCATATCGCAGATGCAGTTTTCTCCTTTTAAACATCCTGAAAAATATTATTTGAAAGATTAAGATGAATTTGTAAAAGTGTCATTTGATCCTAACATTGTTTATCTGCTGTCGTCCAAGTTGTGGGCATCTTGTCAAATCCTAAAAATGCATTATCCAAATCCATTTGAGCGATTACTGCTTACATCTTTATCGCCACAATAAAAATTTAGTGCTACGAACCAAAAGCGGAATATCATACTTCACGGTCGCTGTCAAAAATAAAAAAATCTCGAACAAATCAAACCAAGACTCCGTACCACTTGTTAGAAACCGAGCGAGGTATATGACACGATATGAAGTATTGATCACAACAATAAGAATACAAGAAACAAAAATTTAATATGTTAGATGAATTTGAGATTTTATTCACTAATAATGGAGAGAGAAATTATAACAATATTATGTTCCTACACAATTCTAACTTGCAGTAATAAATTAACTTATAAAGAAAAGTCTACTATTTATAATAGTCTACATCCGCAGCGTTCGAGCGCTAGGCGTGGTGCTCGAGCGTTACTGGAGTGCCAAGCGAGCGTTAAGCATTCTGCTGGAAAAATTCTGCCCTATCGCTCGAGCGATAGGCGGGTGTGAAATTTCATCCTTGGATCCTATTTTGATGTCTTCAAAGCCTAATACACCAAACCATTCAATCCTAGTATAGTGATAAAATGCTTTAGTCTTCTACTAGTTTCAATCAATAAAGTTGTAATCGACTAGTACATGTCGCAATGCATTTCCCCCTCTCCTTTTTTTGGTAGAGTATTTTCCTTTTTTTTTTTTGTAGTCTTAGTTATCATACATTTACTAAATTGCTAGTAGCCAATAATTTGGAGAAATCCTATTCAGCACCATTGGTGTCAAACTGCCAATCATCGGTCTAAGTAAAAGCTAAAAAGCATTAAATATAAAAGATTCACTTTTATGCAAGGTCATATGATTTATTTAATTGAATCTATCAAGTATGGTCATTTAGATTACAAAACATTAATGATAGACTGATGCTCAACTCAAGATTATTCATAATATGTGTAGATGCTAATATATATGGCCATGTTGATTAATGTGAAAAGAATGTTGAATTCTTGGTAGTAATTAATGTTTGGATTTTAACATAATGATTAATGACATTATATAAAATCAAAATTACCAACAACTTATGCTATGGGATATACATTAATTATTACATAAAACTACAAGAAATTTTACTTTTAGGGATGAACACTTTTGTCAATTCTAAATAACCAAACAATAGCTTTTAATAAAATTAATTAATCCATTTGTTAAAGGTTTCCAGCATGCAAGTAGGATAGATTCTGATAGTTATGTGGATAAAAAAAACCTTTTGATTAGATTCGTGACATTAATGGAGCTTTTTTCTCCTCATCCATTGCATATTTGGTTGCACGACGCAGAAAGAAAAGCCTAGATTTGAACACAATTTATATACACGTGTGTGTATCTTCATTGTGAAGGTTTTTTATTTTTTTTTTCTTGTAAAGTTACTCGAATGATTTTTTAGTACAACTTGCAGAATCTTCGAACATGATAGCAAGAGATAGCTTTAGCAGAAGAAAAATGGATGAGAGTACTGTAGGCATATTTGATGGATAATGATAAGTGGAAAAGTTGATATTTTGGGAAAAATGAATTTTTGTTTTCTTGTTTTCCATTATCAAAATCGGGTCAAAAAGTTATATTTGCATTTTCCTCAAGGAGCTGGGGCCTCTCTAAAAAAGTTGTCTCGCATATAAACTCTTCTAGGGATGCAACTGAGAACACATGCTCGAGGTACATTAGTTTATGTTAACTTTCATTTCTTAAAACTTTTTTTAAAATTCATTTTAAATTATATATTTCACAAGATTCACAACTTTTATCAACTTTTCAATCATATATTTTATTAACTTTTATTAAAATTTACTAAAAATTTTATTTTTAGCTAAATGGTGTACGTATGTATATTTTTATGCCAGGGCTTCACTTAGATTTTGGGATGACAAAATGTGCGAGGAAGTGATTAGAACGGGGGACAGAGCTGTCTCCTTTGTGTGGGAATTTGAATATACTTAAATACAGGCATAATTCCTTCTTATTATAAGGATTGGTCTCCTTGGAAATACGTATATTGTATAATAATTGATTTGCCTGGATAAGAGTAACGTGCTGACCAAGAATGGACCTTGGGATATTCACACACATATATTACATATTAGAAAAACGAAAAATATCATTTGGAAGTATTGATTTTGGTAGGTTGGTCTGGTCTGGTCTCGCTAAGTAAAGATGAATGGTTACTGCATTTTAACAGTATAGGATTGAAGAAGAAGAGTGAATGATGGAGGAACCGACAGGGACTTGAATTTGACACTGTTCATTTTGTCCTCTCAAAAGCCAAGGGTTTACACAACAAAATTATCATTTATCAGATCCATTTGTTATCTATACAAAACCCAAGTGCCTTCATGGTATTCCCCACCATCATTATTGATGTTCTTGTGTCAACAATCCAAGCTTTGTTTGATAGGGATTCTTTAAAATTTATTTTTTCTTAACTTAATTTTTAATCATACAATTTTTTTAGTAAAATAATTTTGCACAGTAATCCATAATTTCTTTTTCTACCTTTTAATCACAAATTTTTAAAAATTTCAATTTCACAAAATCTAATTTTCAAATGATCTATGTCAACAAATTTATCCCTTGTTTGACAACTACTTTTTACAAAAAAATTTTCATAATTCATTTTCAACCATACATTTTCACGATAAAATATTTTGCACGTAAACTTAGAATTCTTTCTACTTTTTAATCACACATTTTTCAAAAAATATTATTATTCCAGTATTAATTTTTCTCAAAAAATTATTTATAATGATTGTCAAACACGACTTATATGTAGGTCTGTTATCACTATTGAGATGTCACTTCAAGACACAATTGTGTATCAGAAGGATTATATGGCAATGTAAGTATGTTCAGAGCTAAATGTATTATAGACCTTTGCTACATGTACATGGGGAGACATATAGGGTTCATGCGGGGTTACATTTAGCATTTTTTAATTGGACATTGGCCAAAAAAAAACAATACTAGGTGTTTAGAATTTGCCTTACTTATTTTTTAAAGATACACATTTGGGGATTTTTCATTTGTTCATGGCGAAAAACACTAAAAAAGATTGAATTAGATTCTGTGTTGACAGTATCTGGAAAACTTCGGTAAGGATTTCTTCTGTATATATGGTTTTGGCAAAAAAAAAAAATCTTAAAAACAAAAAGACAACCACGGCACCTATAACTGTCCTAACAGTTATTCTCTTGTACAAGGGTAATAACTCTTTTGCAGAAAACAACTTTGGCTCCACTGATTTGCAGCTTGTTATCTACTACTTCCTTTGAGGCACATGCTTTATTCCTCCCAATACTTTACAAAACAACATTGGCTCCATAGATTAGCTACGATGAAGATGGTGCCTAACACCTGCTTCTTTTGCTGTTTTCTAACATATGGTTTTTTATTTTGAATTATTCAAAATGTACATTGTTGTTTACATCAAGGATGACATTCATTTCTCTGTGTAAAAATTTGACGTGAAAGGGTGTTGAAAAAATCAAAGATTATGATGGGTGCCATGTGGAAAGATGTCAAAATTAATGTAACAAATAATATACACATAGCATGTTTCTTTTATTTTTTTCAAACGTAAGAAAGATTTGTTGGAAAAAAATGAGGTGAATGGCTGACACTGGCATAAATTTTGAGTGGGAGATCAACATTGATTTGTATTCTCCTCCGCGAGAACATCGAAATCATGTATTTACTTACCCAAATGAAGTTCGGGTGAATGACAAATTGGAGTTCAAAGTGGACCATTGGAATATGGTTATGTTAGAGGAAAAATTAATTTTTAGTTTATCCCACATAGGAAATTTATGAAAGTAAGAACCACTTTATATATGGCTACACTTTGGAAGTGTATAATCATATGTAGCATAGAGCTCTCTCCACGGGCACAGCATGGGAGTGCAAATCACGGACCGAAATAGGCATCAATCTTGAAATTGTGTGCGGGGGCGACCTGCGTACACGAATGTCGGACCGAATTGACCAAAAATTGGCTCCTTAGGAGGGCCTACTTTTTGCCAATTTTTTTTCTTTCAACAACTGATTTTTGGTTTCTAAAACTGCTAAAACTCCAACGATTATTGCCATTAACGTTTGAAAGTGTTGAAACTCTAATGGTTATTGCCATTGAGTTAATGGACAGATTTAATTCGTTATTATTGGGGTTTAGTCTATATGAAGCCTCGTTTTTCCATTGTTCCAGACATGAAGAATACGTTGTCTGCATTACAATTCCAAAACACACGAAAAATCTCTGTCTGTATATGAAATTGTCTTTTGTCTGCATACATAATTTACTATCTTTCAAAATCTTAGTGGTGATATTATTCAGATACTAAGTTAGTTCGCCGGAGTCGAATATGCAGTGCTTGGACTCTACTGATTTACCGTTATATCTTGGGAAACAGACGCTCAAATTAAATCTCAAACACCTAAGGTGAGGGGGCGAATCTGTTTTAAGGAAATTGCGTTCACATAGGCCTCGATTTTTAAAATTCAATTGAATTTTTATTCTCTGCTATTTAGATTATTTGTTCTATTTTATCATAATTTATGTAACTTATTTTGTTTTTTGTGATTAGCAAATTATTTAATAAGCTATATCCTAACTATTATTTGGTAAATTATTGTATACACGGTAAACTGCATATCCGGTATGTTAGTTGCATATTCAGCATGTGTTGTAAATTCGGTATTTGTTAAATTGGTATTCATTCACGAATATTTTCTCTAAGAAACTTAAAACGGGTTTGAAGAAAAAAAAATTAGTTCTTATATTGTTGATTCTAGAAACTAATTTTTGTTTGATTTTCAGAAATGGCAATCGAATCAACCAATATGGACATAAGCCAAACTGTGGCTACTGAAAATCAGGGTATGGGTTATACTGTAGCTCAAGGGCTAAGTTTTATTATGCCTCAAGAGCCAAATAATGATGTGGCTAAATTGCCCAGCTATACTATGAGCCAGATTGTGGCTGAACCAACTGGCTATGTCATTACTATTCCAGTGAATCATGGAGAAAAATCGGATAAATTCAATGGATTAAATTTCAAAAATGGCAACATAAAATGTTATTATATCTGACCACCTTGAATCTTGCGAGTTTTTTTTACAGAATATGCTCCGAACCTCAAAGATGGTGAGAAAGATGTTCAAGCTGTCAGCGCACTGCATGTGTAGAAACATTTGGACTTTCTATGCCAAAATTAAATTATGAACAGTATAGCAGATTCGCTATGTAACGTATATAGTACTTTGAAAACTGTTAAGGAGTTGTGGGAGTCATTGAATCGGAAATATAAGACTGAGGATGCCTGGACCATGAAATTCATTGTTCGTCGATTCTTAGATTATAAGATTGTGGATTCCAAAACAATAATCAGTCACATGCAAGAATTCAAAGTGACTCTTCACAAGATTCATGCCAAATAGATGATTTTGAGTTAAACTTTCCAAGTGGATGCAATTATTGAAAAATTGCTGCCCGCGTGGAAACATTTCAAGAATTATCTTAAGCACACGCAAAAGGAAATGAACGTCGAAAAACTAATTGTTAGACTTCGAATTGAAGAAGCCAACAGAAGTTTAGAAAAGAAAGGGTTCAATCCTATTGTAGCTAAAGTCAATATTGTTGAGCACAGTCAAAGTTCTAAAACCTTCAAGAACAAGTCTAGGATATCTGGTAGCAAATGTACTAAATTGGGACCGAAATGGGGCATTTCTAAGAAGAAATTTTAAGGAAAATGCATCAATTATGACAAAATAGGCCACAAGTCTTCGGAGTGCAGATTTTTAAAGAAGAATAATAAGAAAGAAGTAAATGTGGTTGACTACATTGCACATATTGTGTAAAAAATGAATCTTGTAGCTGTCATTTCTAAAGTAAACATGGTAGATTCTAACCCAAAAGAGTGGTGGATTGACATCGGTGCTATGAGGTATGTGTGCTTTGATAAAGGGTTGTTTGCTACTTTCGAAGCAATTGAGAATGGAGAAAAGTTGTTCATGAAAATTTAGCAACTTCTAAAATCAAAGGTCAAGGAAAGGTGGTTCTAAAAATGACTTTGGGAAAAGAGCTGACTCTTAACAATGTGCTAGAAATCCGCAGGAACCTAGTGTTCGGGTCGCTTTTGAATAAGCCTGGTTTCAGTATTGTATTTAAGTTAGACAATGTTATTTTGTCAAAAAGTGGAATGTTTGTCGGAAAAGGTTATGTTTTCGATTGTATGTTTAAATTGAATGTAATGGTTGTAAAGCAAAAAATGAATAAAGTAAACTCTTCTGCTACTTGCTCGAGTCTTCCAACTTGTAGACTATAACATGTTAACTATGGTACTTTTCATAAACTGGTTAACTTGAATTACATATCCGCATTCCACATTTATTCCAACCATAAGTGCGAAACTTGTGTTGAGACAAAATTGACAAGGTCATCCTTTAAATCAATTGAATTCCACATGACCACTTGACTTAATTCACAGCGACGTATGTGATTTGAAACTTGTACAAACAAGAGGAGGCAACAAGTATTTCATTACTTTTGCCGACGATAGCACAATATACTGTTATGTGTATCTACTTAAAAGTAAGGACGAAACTATAGAGAAATTTATTCTCTATAAGAATGAAGTTGAAAATCAATTCAATAAAAAAATTAAGGTGTTGAGAAGTGATCGAGGTGGTGAATATGAAGCATCATTTGTTGAATTTTGTGCACAACATGGAATCATGCCGCACCTTATTCACCGCAACAAACTAGTGTTGTTGAAAGGAAAAATCGTACCTTAAAAGAAATGATGAATGCAATGTTAGTAAGTTTTGGGTTACCTTAGAACATTTGGGGAGAAGGTGTGTTATCAGCAAATTACCTTTTAAATAAAGTGTCCTGAAAGAAAATGGAAAAGACCACTTATGACTTATGGAAACGAAAAAAGTCTTCCTATAAATACTTCCGAGTGTGGGGGTGTCTTACTAAAGTGGTCGTTCCAATGCCTAAAAAGGTAAAGATGGGCCCGAAAACTATAGATTGCATCTTCATTAGCTATGCACATAGTAGTAGTGCTTATTGATTTCTCGTGTATGAATCTAAAATCCCATATATACACAAAAACACAATATTGGAATCAAGAAATACTTCATTCTTTGAACATGTATTCCGTACAGAACCAAAGAGGAAGCAAGCTCTTCTAAATGAACATATGAGACTATAATTGAAAATAGTCAGGACCAAGAACTAGAAGAGGAGATTGAAATTGAACCAAGACGTAGCAAACGGAAAAGGACAGAAAAATTTTATGGTCCTAATTTTTTGACCTATATGCTAGAAAGTAAACCTCAATGTTATCAAGAAGTTGTAAACTCTTCAGAATTACCTGAATGAAAAGATGCCATTAAAAGTGAAATAGATTCCACATTGCCAAATCATACATGGGAGCTAGTGAATCTTCCTCCAGGAAGCAAACCACTAGGCTATAAATGAATTTTCAAAAGGAAAATAAAAGAAGATGTAACTATCGAAAAGTATAAGGCCAGATTATTAATAAAAGGTTACAGACAATGGGAAGTCCTTGATTACTTCGACACATATTCTCCAATGACGAGAATAACATCTATTAGATGATACTTACGATTGCTGCTTTATGAAATCTTGAAGTATATTAAATGGATGTTAAAACTATTTCCTGAATGGAGAGTTAGATGAAGAAATCTACATGAAACAACTCGATGGGTTTTCATTACCGGAGCAGGAAAAGAAAGTCTGTAAATTGGTGAATTTGTTATATGGCTTGAAACAAGCACCAAAGTAATGACATGAAAAATTTGACAATATTATGATGGAAAGTGGATTTAAAATTAACGAGTATGATAGATGTGTCTACGTCAAAAACACTGAAAATGGTTATGTCATTTTATGCCTTTACGTTGACGACATGCTTATTGTTGGTAACAATGATAAGATGATTAAATCCACTAAAAATATGTTAAATTCGAGGTTTGACATGAAAGATATGGTTTAGCTGATGTCATACTTGGAATTCAAATAAAGAGAACATCGATGGACTCGTTCTAAGCTAGTCAAATTATGTGGACAAAATTTTAGAAAAATTCAGCAAGGATGATACTGGAATGGCTAGAACACCGATAGAAATGAGTCAGCATCTATCTAAAAACAAAGGTGAGTTGACCACTGGAAATGAGTAGTAAGAGTACTAAGGTACTTGAGATATATTCTTAATTTTGGACTGCACTATGCCATATATTCAGCAGTCATTGAAAGATATACTGATGCAAATTGCATATCTGATATAAAAGACTCCAAATCCATTAGTAAATTTGCGTTTACATTGGGAGGTGCAACTATATCTTGAAAATCCTCTAAACAAACCATTACAGTTAGATCTACCATGGAATTTGAGTTTATAGCTTTAGATAAATGTGGTGAAGACGCTAAGTGGTTACGCAACTTTTTAAAGGATATTCCAAGATAGCTGAAACCTGTGCCATCAATTTGTATATATTGTGACAGTCAATCAACAATTGGAAGGGCACAGAGTAACATGTACAATGGTAAGTCTAGACATATATATAATAAACACAATACCATAAGACAACTACTCTCAACTGAAGTTATCACTATTGACTATGTAAGGTCAAATGATAACATTGCAGATCCGCTAACTAAAAGGCTAAATAGAGAGTTAGTTTGGAAATCATCGAAAGGAATGTGGCTCAAGCCCTTGAACGGATAAGTTAATACAAAGAAAATCCAACCTAGTTGACTGGAGATCCCAAGATCTAGGTTTAAAGAGACAACCTAATTGTAAAAACTTAATTAAATCGTTGTGAGGGGAGTGTTGCCTCATGTCCATTCCTATGATACAACAGTGATGCCCGTAAGGATGAAGGATAAGCAACATACTTTTAATAATTCTTATGCGTCGAAAATTGAGCCAAGAAATGCGGGTTACTTGTAATAAGAAATCACCAATGTGAGAGAGAAGTGGGGCCATTTCTAAGAGAATTGTGTGGGGCTCAATTCTTAAGAACTCTCGCAGAACTAGTCATATGTTTATGGCAAAAAAGAACATGATAATGAGAACTGAATTGTGTTAGAAAGAATCATGGGTGGAGCATATCATCATTTACATAAACAGCAGAACAATTTAAAGACAGTACATCTACTGGTCAGCTAGTAAAGTAAGCATACTTTCACAAATGAATGTTTAAAGGGTAATATCTACCTATCTTATGCAGGTTTCTTGAACTTTATCATCAAGTCTTTGTTTCACGTCTTGTGTCTTTCCCAATTTTCATTCATGTGGGGGAATTTTGGAAAAAATGAGGTGAATGGCTGACTTTGGCATAAATTTTGAGTTTCATCCGTTTGCTTATTTTGGAAGATCAACATTGATTTGTATTCTCAGCAAGAACATCGAAATCATGTATTTACTTGCCAAAAATGAAGTTCGGGTGAATGAAAAATTGGAATTCTAAGTAGACCATTGGAATATGGTTTATGATGGAGGGAAAATGAAATTTGAGTTTATCCTACATAAGAAGTTTACAAAATCAAGAACCACTGTATATATATGGCTACATTTTGGAAGTGTGTAATCATTTGTAGTATAGATGCTCTCTCCACGTGCACGCGCAGGGAGGTGCAAATCACGAGCCGAAATAGGTTTCGGACCTTGAACTTGTGTGAGGCGTGACCTGTATACACGAATGTCTGACCGAATTGACTAAAAATTGGCTCCTTAGGAAGGCCTACATTTTGCCAATTTTTTATGCTTTCAACAACTGACTTTTGGTTTCTGAAACTACTAAAACTCCAATGATTATTGCCATTAACGTTTGAAACTGTTGAAACTCCAATGGTTATTTGCATGGAATTAATGGATAGATTTAACTCGTCATTACTGGGGTTAAGTCTATATAAGCCTCTTTTTTTCACTATTCCGACATGAAGAATACGTTGTCTGCATTACAATTCCCAAACACACAAAAAATCGATGTCTGCATATGAAATTATCCTCCGTATGCATACATAATTTACTGTCTGTCAAGATCTTGGTGGTGATATTGTTCAGATACTAAGTTAGTTCACCGCAGTAGAATCTGCAGTGTTCGGGCTCTGCTGATTTATCGTTGTATCTTGGGAAACAGATGCTCAAATTAAATCTCAAGCACATACGATGTGGGGGCGAATCTGTTTTAAGGAAATTGTGTTCATACATGCCTCAGCTTTTTAAAGTTCAATTGAATTTTTATTCTCTACTATTTAGATTATTTGTTCTATTTTATCGTGATTTATATAACTTTTTTTTGTTTGTAGTGATTAGCAAATTATTTAATCTGCTATATCTTAGCTATTATTCGATAAGTTATTGTCTACACGGTAAACTGCATATCCAATATGTTTGTTGCATATATGATATGTTAGTTGCATATTCAGTAAGTTGTATATTCGGTATGTGTTGTAAATTTGATATTTGTTAAATCAGTATTAGCTCTTGAATATTTTCTCTAACAAGATTTCATTAAATCATGTCATCCCAAACAAAAAACTAATACTTTTCTAATGAATTAAATGCATATCTAAACTAGTATGGGATGCAAGAACACGCGTCATTCTTTTTCTATAAATGAAAATAAATTGACACGAATCACACTCGAACAAAGCTACATTATCAAATAAAGTAGTTGCATTTTAACCTAGCCAAAAACCATTGAAAGACTTTGTTAAAAAAAAAAAATCTTGTTTAATAACGATCAAAACCTTTTTGAACTTCGTCAAACAAAAATAAGTTTAACCAATTTTTACTTTCATTTTAAGCACAGTCTAATGTGCAGTAAACCCTTGTGAAGTATTCATTGTTCTTGGGAAATTAGCTCATAACAAATTGTTGAGAAATTAATGCAAGGAAGAGTCCTTAGGCTTGCTACGGATTATTTGAAAAAAGTGCATCTTAAATGGTATATGTTACATCTATGAACTGTTAAGATTTGAGGTTCCATATTAAAAGTTCAACCTTGTTAAAAGGAGTAGTACAAATCCTTATAAATTGGTTTATATTTTTATCTTTATTCGATGTGTGATTTTATTACTTAATATGTTCCTGTAGGATGCTGACTTCTTTAAACAAACCAATCTTAAAATCCAAGTGATCATTTTTTTTTAGTTTTAATCGGATCGAATTACTCGTTTGAGTTCAATAAGTAATGATACCATATTAAAATTTGAGATTTTATTTTAAAAAGTCAATCTTTTTAAGAAGAGTAGCCAAACCCATATAAATTGATCTATATTTTTATTTTTATTCAATATGAAATTTTATCCCTTAACATTGAACTAACCTTCAAATCTCCACTAGCCAAAGCAAAAAAGGCACCATATGCATACTGTTAGGACCTGCCAAACTCTACATTGGTATGATATTATTCGCTTTGGGCCTGGACCCTCACGAATTTGCTTTTGGATACTACCCAAAAGGCCTTATCCCAATGGAGTATTGTCCTACACTTATAAACCCATCATATTTTTCATGTCTAGCCAATGTTGGACTTCTTTTACTCCCAACAATCCTCCCCTCAAACGAAGGATCACATCATTGTGGCCTCTGCTCAAACGATAATCCATCAGCCAATCATCTAGTACCGCTGTTATTGTCGTCGCCTCGACCAAACAGGACCCGCCGCCTGACCACCATATTTTTATATCAGGAAGACTTTCGACACAAGACACCTCAAACGCTGATGATTTATAGTCAGACGCAAGGTTAATTAGGGGAGGACCTCCACCATGCTTTCCGCTACATTCCTCCGGCTAAGTTTTTGGACCCTGGGTTCTGATACCACTTGTTAGGATCCACCAAACTCCACATTGGTATGATATTGTTCGCTTTGGGCATGGGTCCTCACGAATTTGCTTTTGGATACTACCCA
The DNA here is from genome assembly GCA_035079005.1 of Fraxinus americana. Taxonomy (NCBI): domain Eukaryota; kingdom Viridiplantae; phylum Streptophyta; class Magnoliopsida; order Lamiales; family Oleaceae; genus Fraxinus; species Fraxinus americana. The sequence continues at coordinate 54,668 of JAVHZT010000034.1, forward strand.
AAAGGCTTCATCCAAATGGAGTATTGTCATATACTTATAAACCTATCATATTTTCCATATCTAATCGATGTGGGACTTCTTTTACTCCCAACACATACAAAAAGCTGGTGTATTTTCAGGACGATAAGCCTATAATATTTAGGGTTGTATAGGAATAAAGACATGCTTAATATATCCTACATTTTGAACCAAATATACTCTCCATTATCTTTTATTCGCTAACTATTTGCCTACCTGGAAGGATACAACACAACTTGTTCCTGATTCTTTTGGATTGGGTATGAAACATACACACACTTTTATGTGTAAAGAGATTGATTTGAAAAGAAAAAAAATAGTCTTCTCCTTCACGTGTCAGCCCTTTTTAATCAGAAACTCTAGCAAGTGACCTAAATTGTCAAACTTATATTGCGCAGTGATTGAGGTAATCAAGTTTCTTTAGTTGTCACGGTCAAGATATATAGCAAATTTAACAATAGTAAAATTAAACATCTAATTTAATTTTTGAATGTGATTGTTATTTAGATTAATTAAACCTAATCACAACTTATAACTTTATACGAATTAAATAAAAACCAAATAATTAGGACCACCAAACAAATTATACCAACAATCAAGTGATTGAAGTTTAAAAATCCAACGAAACCATATATTTAAGAAGACCTCAGTAATTCCACTCAATTTTTTCTATGTAGACAAGAAATGTATAGTAGTTCACATCATTCTATGAAGACCTCAATAATTCCATTCAATTAAGACCTTAATGATTAAAATTATTTTTTTGGAAGAATGTATGATTAAAAATGAATTTAAAAAAAAAAAATTAAAAATCTCTACCAAATAGTGGCCTAATAACATTGCCAATCGCCCGTAGTTCACGGACCTTTATTCCTAGCATGTCCGTTGCCTTTAAAGTTAATTTTGTTTGTTTGAATTACTAGAAAGATGAACAAATTATTGTCAAAGTTGTTACTTTATAATGAGAATTCTAGGAGTAATCAAACATTTTAAAAAGAAAAGGCATCATGATACTTGAAACCGAAAAAGAAGTAATTAATTTACATGAAAATAGCTCAAGCTGAGGTTGGGTTCGTCAAATATTTCCCTACATTGCCAAGAAAATCCAGCAAAATAAAGCAAAATCTGCCTCTTAAAGTTGACATATTCTTTGAAAAGCTAAATATATTACTGCAAATTTATTGTATATATATTTATATATCACGTCATGGACTCATCATCATGTTCAATTTCTGATGCAGGTTCGTCTTCTTCTTCAAAACTATCAATTCCAACAGCTCCATGACCATGTCCAAATGCTTTAATATGATCTTTCAAGGATCTTTTGTGCTTAAAATCAGAGCCACAAATACAGTACCAAAGTTTACCGCAATTCTTCTCATGGGTTCTCCAATCTCCTCTCACCGCAAAAGCTTTTCCACATTTTCTACACATGAATGACTTGATTCCATGCTTCCTCTTGTAATGTGTTTGAAGGGTTCTAAAATCTTTTAAGGGTTTTGCTCTTGGATGATCAATGTGGTTTTTGCAGCCAGGTGCACAGCAATAACAAGGGAGTTTGAGCATTCCTGATGGTTGAGTTCCTCTTAGAGATTCAGGCCCTTTTCTATACTGCGATCCATGCCCCCACATGTGCATCTGCACAAAAAAAATCCAAAAATTCTTAGACATAAAATACGGTAGCTCATTTACACATGAAAAGTATGTACATATTTTATATAGGACATTTGATTAATAGAAAATAGTCCGGTCCTGCAAGTGAGGAGACACATTGAAGATAAAATTAAATAAACTAATGAAGTTGTTCCCTTTAAACCGTTTAAGCTTTATACCAGTTCTTCCCTTCTACTGTCCAAGAATCACAGGTACTTATCAAGAACTAAAATAAACAATCTAACAGATAATCTAAACTATTCAGCCCACAGAAAAACAAAGGGAACAAAGAAAGTAAGTAGAAAGATCGAAGATGTAAAGATGTGAATTCTGTAGGACCATTGAGGAAGGAGCATAATTCTTCAAGTAGAATACTGAATACCTTTCGAAAAAGATTAGGAGTCAAACAAAGAATCATTGATCGCCAAAGTCTTGGTTAATTTCTTTCAAATAGCTAGTATAAATTGATTTGTTTGTAGGATGAAAGTCGACAAACTCAGTGGAAATTCTTATCTGAGTCTCTGATAAATTTTTGAAGGTTCTGTGATTTTACAGATCAATCACATATATAAAACCAAACATTTCAGATCAATTACCAGATTGAATAATTGAAACCTCTCAAAACCACAATCCGTGCTATATTCCAGCATTGAACTCAAATGAAAAAACAATGAACTTTCACGGGACATTCGGTACAAGAAATACAAGTTAAATCCTTTTCTTGTTGTGGTGTCTAATACTCTTAAAACTTTTAATAATCTCACAACTGAAATCTTGGAATCAACTAAGGACAAAGGGAAATCAAAGATATGAAAAATATGCACTACATGTATATATTTGCAAAACTCACTTGCATGTTGTTATATCTGTTGAAGGTCTTGAAGCAAACAGGACATGAAAACTGAGTTGGACCTATAAGAATCTGAGAAGGGGTAGGGATCCAGTACTGTCCCTTATTAAGTCTGTTGATGGGGTACCCTGAAACATCAGCTTCTTCATCTTTAGCACTGGTTTCAGAAAGAATAGCAGCACTAGGGTTTGGTAACCCTATGTGCAGTGCAACAGTAACCTCTTCATTATCAGCAGTAACCATATCTTCAGCTCCTTTGTTTTTGTAAATATCCATGTCTGAAACCCAAGAGGGTTCTTGTTTTTCTTCATTATTTCTTGTGGTTATGGGACTTAAGCTCAAAAGGGGAAGAGCTTCTCTCACTGGAGATGAAGGAGGTGGGGTTTGAGTACTGTGTAATGAATTGTCGTGACTATAGGGAGTCATCAGGTGATGAGGAGGACTTTTAGTAGAATAATGGTGTAAAGGGTTGAATTTGTACCAGTCTGTGTAGAAATTTGAGCAGGGATTACCAGTCATAGTGAAAAGGTGAGAGGAGAAAATAGTGCGCTAGACGATCTTTCCTTTATAGAGAGTGGAGAAGATAAGCGTGGATGGTGGTAAACAAAGGCAAAGCAAAAACATAAAGTGACTTAGCGAATAAATATTTAAGGAGAAAAAAAAAATTATGCAATGTTTAGTCACATATTAATTGCAATTTGATTTGTAAGAGTTTTTCATCACACTTTCCACAAAAAGTGTATGCATGCAAACGAGTGTCCCAGTATTATTATTATTATTTTCCCTTTTTAAAAATGCATTAAAAGGTGCAATAAAAGTAAATTTAATTCATTAGATTCTAGGGGTACAATTTAAAAGGTAAGTCCCTGTTTGATGGAAATTAAAATCAGATTTTTAGTATATTTTGATAAAAGTTGATGAAATATATGGTTAAAATGTGTTGATCACATAAAATATGTAGTTAACATTTATTTTTTACTTTGACTTAGATTAAAATCACTCGAGCTAAATAATTAAAGTTTGTGTACCCTAATTATATCCACGAGTGTACTGTTTCTCCAGTGACATAAGTTCATTATTATAACCCAAATTGGAAAAATCTGTCTATTGCTTAGCCCTAGTTTGATAGGAATTAAAATTTTAATCTAAATCAAAATCCACAATTAATTTCAAATATATATTTCAACTTTTCAACTATATATTTCATCAACTTTTATTAAAATTTACTAAAATTTTGGTTTTAATCAATAATCACCAAACTTTTGTAATAATAATAATAATAATAATAATAATAATAATAATAATAATAATAATAATAATAATAATAATTATTATTATTATTATTATTATTATTATTATTATTATTATTATTATTATTATTATTATTATTATTATTATTATTATTATTATTTTGACAAAGTCCTATTTTGTATGAATTCAAATTTTAATTTTAATTGAAGTCAAAGTTAACAATTAATTTTAATAAAATATTTCATAAAACTAATTTTCAACTTTTATTAAAATTTAATAAAAATAAAATTTTAAACCCCACCAAACTGGGCAAAATCACAAAGATTTGAACTTTTTTTCTTCTCTCACTCTCACGACTATTTCTCTCACACCTTTTACTAAAACCTTGACCATTCTAATTTTTCAAAATTTGTTTATAATTTCTCCACAAATTATCACATCCATTACAAATATTCACTTCCCAATCAAATTTTCAACTAATTAGAACTTAAATTTACATTTTCTCCTATCAAATTGTGTATATAGAATGGGTTTGGAATGATTTTGTCAAATTTGACTTATATTTAACAAATTGTATTTATTTGAATTGATTACTAGTATTGAATATTGATTATATATTTTTCTTTCTGGTTGTTTGTATCAAATACACTATAAAAACGTAAATATTTGTTTTCTTGTGATGAGCAAAATATTAATAAAATGACTATTCGAAATCAAATGGATGAAAATGATGAGCAAACATTAATGAAGGAATATTTTTTAAAGGTAAATCTATGTTTTCTCTGATAAAATATGAATCATTCAAAAATCAACGGTAAAATATTCAATCTGTATAGTGTTTGATTGTGCCCCTAACTTAAAATGCATGTGACCATCACTGATCACCATCAAACAAGGGCTTAATTTATTTCAAACAAAGATGGAAAAAACAAATAAATGGAAGATCCTTTTTTAGGTCGTGGGTTGTGGGGTTGGAATCGTGGGTGGGTTGGATTGGATCTCGATTGGGAAAAAACCGTTTTTCTTTCCTTTTTTAATTTTTTGTTAACTGTATTTAATTATGATCTATTTATAATTTTTGAAAAGATTCAAAGCTCCTGATGTAATTTCTCCTTTATTTTTTATTTATTTGTTTTCCTTTTTTTAAATTTGAAGAGGGGAAATTTGTCATTTTACGTGGCTTTAATGGCTAAAATTGACAAAAGGGCAAGTTTTGCTATATTTCCAAAAGGTTGAGAATGTATGATGCTAAAAAAAGATTGAGAGCAGATTGAAAACAATTCGTTAAGATTTGGACGAAATGTGCAAATTTCCCTAAATTTAAGGTTTATTACACAATTAACGGATGAATGGGATAGGATTGGTGAAAAACACATTAAATTGTATCTTAATGTCTGATAAAGTGTGTTTTACACACTTATTTAGATCATAAAATATGGAAAATTGTTGATGTATCTGTTGAAATATGATTTAATTCGATATAATTTGTGTTTGTAGGATTACATTGATGGATGGAATGAAAAGCATGAGAAAATGAACAAAAAAGGGGCCAAAATGGAAGAATATAAAACTCCGAGGATCAAAATGCAATTATTCAAAAGAAGACCTGAATGACGAATCAAGCATGAGGTTGAGCGAAATAACATATGGTGATATCATGGGATGTTAAAAGAAGAAGGAGAAGAAATTAAGGTTAAAAGGTGGATGAAACCAACATGGGGACAAAAGTGAATCAAAGGAAAAACGATTTCTACCATACAGTCGCATGATAGAAAATCCGTACAGTCGCACAAGCATCTACAGAAGTTGAACAGTAAAAATTTTGTATAACCATGCTATCGCATGGGTTTATACCATGCAATCGCACGGTTCATTCCGACAACGAAAATTCTGGTTTTCTTATTTGAATCAAACACTTATGATAATACATCTAGGATTTCTTTATAACCCTAATCTCGTCCAAAAAGAGGGGCTACGCATTCTTAGAGAGAAAAACATCATTGAAGAGCAAGGAAGAGGGCGAGAATAAGAGATTTCATTCAAAATTCAAGATTTCAACCCTAATTCTTAGTTTTTGGGTGATGTCTTCTCTTTATTATTTTTATTGTTCTTTTATTTTATCCATGTTAGGCTAGACGTTTCATGTACTAGGTGAACGATGAACCTCGCATTGTGATCTTTTAATTTCTATTTTGCAATTTGATATTCAAATACGTTTGATGGATGTTGAATGATTTATATACACTTTCTTGCCTCCATGATTAGTGCACGATAATTGTGTGAGTTTGGATGATTTATTTTATACATTCGAAAGAAGGAAAATAAACTCAATAAGATATAAATCATCGTTTTGTTGATAAATGATAGAAATATATCGATATGCATTACGTGAATATCTAAGTGTTTACAAAACTTTATGCATTCTTATATATTGCATTTGTCATAAAAATATAGTCAAATGGTATGCTAGAATAGGTTTAATTCTACTCGAAAGAGATTGTTGGATAGGTTAGAAACATTGATTCTTCAACCAATTCCTCTTGTTATCAAATTGTGAAATAGGGGTTAATGATGAATTTTGCTTGGGGATTCGGGATCCTAGTACGCTTTTTCATACATTAATTTCTTCAACCTTTTACATTCAAGATCATTTTGCATTTATTTAGTCACCTTAGTTTAAATTGCATTTTAGTCATAGTTTAATTATAAAATTCAAATCATCAACTATCTTGAGTTTAATAGATTCAGTTAAGGTCGCGATAATAGAAATCAAGTTAAATCAATCTTCGTGGGAATGATACTCAAAATTTTATAATTTTCACTTTATTACTTGCTAACGAACAGTGTACTTGCGGTGATTTACAAAGTGAACATATTTTCGTGAACAAGTTTTTGGCGCCATCGCCGGGGATTGAGTTTGAGTTTGATTTTTGTTATTTAGACACTAATTCGAACTTGTTTGTTTTTATTTTAGTTTACATATTATTTTCTGTTTAGTTTGTTTACTTAGGCTGAGCTAAGTGCTACTATTTTTCGCCTATTCAGGTATTGCATACGAAGATCGATCAGCTGTGAATTACTTCAAATTGATTTGGAAATTGAACGAACTTTTCATCGCAGACTGCGGGAAGCGAGAGCAGCACAGAAGGAAACTCAAGGACAAATACAAATGGCTGAGCAACAACTGGAACCGAGAGTAAATCCTGCAGCTCCAGCAAATGCTGAAACACAATATGATGGGAATGCTTTGCTTGGGGTTTTTTGGCACCTTTCGTCATTCAAAGCCAATCCAGCATTGTCTACCCCGCATTCGAACAACCGAACTTTCAACTGAAGACAAATGTCATTCAACTCTTTCAGAATGGACATCAATTCTACGGGATAGCCAACGAGAATCCACATATACATGTATCTCATTTTCTGGATATATATGTCAACATTTCAGATACCAAGGGATATCAGAAGATGCAATTAGACTGAGGCTGTTCCCATACACTCTTCGGGATAAAGCACTTGAGTGGCTTGATTCACTCCCGGTGGCAAGTATAAGTACTTGGAACTACTTGGCTCATAAATTCTGCACAAAATACTTCTCACCAGCCAAAGTGAGGAGATTGAGGCATGACATATCAATTTTAAGCCAACATGAAACTGAATCATTTGATGAAGCGTGGAATAGGTTCAAGAGCATGCTAAGGAAGTGTCATCAGCATGGATACGACAAGAAAGAACAAATCAGATACTTCTATGTAGGACTAACACCAACTCTCATAAGCATGATGGATTCTTCATCAAATGGCTCCCTAACCACTAGGTCAGTCGAGGGAGCCTAGGAATTGTTCGAGAAAATGGCTAATACCTCAGCCATGTGGTCTTCAGATAGAGTGGGTCCAAAGAAAGTAGCTGGAGTGTATGAGGTAGATACCTATTCGGCACTATCTGTAAAGATTGACTCTTTGTTTCACAAGATAGAAGGCATGACACAGATTGTGAATTCAACACGAGTAAAGAAACCAAATTGTGAATGTGGAGCAGAGCATGGTACAGCTGAATGTCATATCCTTGCACAGAGGATGGAACAGGTAGACTTTGCTCAATGGGGTCAACGTCAGCAAAACAATCCTCACTCTGAGATATACAATTCGGGATGGAGAAATCATCCGAACTTCTCTTGGGATGGAAACCAGAATCACAATCATAATCGGACGTAAAGGCAGTTTCAGCAAGAGAAGAAACCTCAGTTGGAAGACATATTTGCAAAACTCATGGTGAAGACTGATAAATACATGGAAACCACAAATCAATTCATGAGAAAGATTGAAAACAAACTTCCAGAATCAGGGTGCAACTATTAAGAATCTGGAAACTCAAATGGGACAGTTAGCTCTCTCTATGACAGGAAGGGTGCCTGGTGCATTGCCAAGTAACACAGAAATAAATCCTAGGGAGTGTGTTCAAGCCATCACTACACAAAGTGGAGTTCAGCTGCCTGAGATACATGTCAAGAGGCCAGGTGCAAATAACGAGCAAGTGAAGTCATCTGAAGAAGAGAATGAGAAACAGGTTGACAGTACTAAGAAGACACCAGTAAGAGAGAGTCCAGAAAAAGCCAGATAAGTCGATACATCCCTATGAGCCACCCATTCAATTCCCACAACGGTTGAGGAAGCATCAATGGGAACAATAATACAAGAAATTCCTCGAAGTTTTCACGAAACTCCATAAAAATATCCCATTTACAAAGCACTATTCAAAATGTCTGGCTATGCCAAGTTCCTAAAAGATATTCTATCCAAAAAACGAAAGCTAGATGAACATGAGACAGTGATGTTAACAGAGGAGTGCGTTAACGATGGCAACGAGCCGAGCCGGGAAAAAAAAGCTCGGGCCATGCCCGAGCTTTTTTGGACTGAGCTTTTTTCGGCCCTAGCCGAGCCGAGCCGGGCTCAACAAAAAAAATGAGGGTCGGCCCGAGCTTTTGGCCCGAGCCTTAGTCGGCCGAGCAGGCTCGGATTTTTTGGTTTTTTTTTTCTCTTTAGCTGCCTTTGCAGGCAGCTAAAAATAGCTGCCTGCTTCAAAAAAATTTTTTTTTTTTTAAATGGAGGCTCGCCAGGGCCATGGGCCGACCCGGGCTTCAGCCGACTCCCCAAAGTGGGGCTCGGCCCGAGCGGGCCCGACTCGGGCTTTTTTCGAGCCGAGCCCGGGCCGTCCGAGCCTCCGAGCTTTTTTGCCACCGCTAAGTGCAGTGCCGTAATTCAGAAAAAGTTCCCACCAAAACTGAAAAATCCAGGGAGTTTTACTATACCTTGCACTATTGGTGAATGTTACTTTGATAAAGCTCTTTGTGATCTTGGTGCAATTATAAATCTAATGTCTCTATCTGTTTTCAAGAAACTTGGACTAGGCGAAGCCAAAGCAATCACGGTGACACTTCAGTTAGCTGATCGATCATTTGCACATCCGAGGGGGATAATTGAAGACGTACTAGTTAAGGTGGATAAATTCATTTTTCCAGCAGACTTCCTCATTTTGGATATGGAAAAAGACAAGGATATCTCACTTATCTTGGGCAGGCCATTCCTAACTACCAGTAGAGCTCTAATAGATGTTGAAAAGGGTCAATTAAATTTGAGATTTGGCGAGGAACAGATCACTTTCAACGTCTTCAATGTTATGGATGATCATGTCAAGTCAGATAGTTGCTATCAACAGAAGACAATTGTATTTCAAGACTTTTCAAATGCTACTGATGACCATAATTTACATTTTCAACCCGAACAAAATCTTGAGAAGCAAGAAGGCTACATTATTGAGTTTGAGGCAATTGATGAGGAAAAAGCATATAATACAGATAAATATAAGGCTAACGTTTGGAAGAACGCTGCAGTAAGAAAGAAAATGTCATTGAAGAAGCTAATCAGGACCTCCAAGGCTATATTCGATGTACCCTAACAGACCAACACGGTAGAGTCGAGTTATAGACTATAAATTAGCGCTGAATGGGAGGCAACCTATCGTTTCTGCCCTTTTATTTATTTTGCCTTAAGCATTCGATTTATAATTTTTTCTTCAAGTTTTTTTTATAACTTTTAATAAGATTACTTTTTCATCGTCTCTACAGGTAATAAAAGAGTTTATGCATAGTCCATACTTCTTTTTCCTCCACTATCTTCACATTCGCATCCCCATCGATCATGGGAGTATTCCTCACCTTTTTTTTCTTTACCTTCTGTGAATTTATCTTTAATTTTATGCGCTGCTAAGTTTGCATTTGATTATTCTTTAAACATTGAGGACAATGTTCTGTATACGTTTGGGGGTGGGAATATGTTAATATGTCACTCATCATATTACTGTAGTTTTTGCTTTTGTGTGATTATGTGAAAAAAAAAAACTAGTTTTTCGTTTTGTTGAGTTATTCTTAGTTTTACTCATTTCTAATAGTAGTTTAGAATTTTGTGTGCTTGTGTGGGTTTAATGGCCTTGTCGACAATGATGAAAATATTAGAAACAGTATAGCTATGGATTGTGAAAATTGTGCAAGTTAAATTGATCGATACTTGTCTATGTGGAAACTTGGCATTCTTTTTTGCTCACATTACTTATGTTGGGCATACTAAACTAATGATGAGATATATGAATCATAGTAGAGTTGAGTTGAACATGATAGGTAAACCCCGAAAACGTCTATTGCACTTATCAATAAACCATCATTTTAGAAGTTTGGAGATGATTTAGCTATTACAAGGGAACATTAAGATGAGTAGGGATTCCATGCGTGAAAAATTGTGTTGTGTGGATTGGATTAGACCAATGAGACAAAAACGAGGTAAAAGTTTCAAGTTAGATGTTATTTCTAGAAATTGGGTGTCTAAAAGAAAATGGGCATTGCACTAATCATTGAATAAATAAAGACATCTGTTCGAGCTTGTATAACTCGAGTGATTAAGCCTGCAAGGATTTAAAACTTGGTGCCCTATGGTAATCTGACTTGGGAGTCATCAGCCTAAAGCTCACTACAAGAGTTATATAGAAAGCAAATGGAGGATGTTATATATAAAAAAAAAAATTATCCATTGAAGAATAATATACATGCTTCTATGTATGAAATGCATTGATTAGCTCTAGACACCCGGTTGATAGAATCATATCTCTAATACGAAGCAAATAACTTAGTATAATCTTAACGGTTGAAACAATAAAAGAGATAGGAGAATCCTTGCTTGGTCAAGTGTGAACTTGTGACTGCGAGATCTATTCAAACTAAGAGAGGGTAAGGACTTCAGTAAATCAAAAACTCTATTCTAGAACACACTCCGCGATCTTTGAGCGAAAAGAATAAGTTCGAGGGTGTGAATCTCTCGAGTGAAGAAAAGAAAAATTTGACTATTGTAGGTCGGGATTTGCAACTATCATCAGTTTGGTATGTTTCACATAAGTATGCACACACCAACACATCAAGTTTTGCATATGATAAGTGAAGATTCATTTGATTTTGCACTATTGAAACTGTTCATTTTGTTTATTACTGAATTCTGATCCTGAGACATGACAGGTTGTTAAACCATGCTTTGTGTCGAGTTAAGTTACTATCTTGTTTGAGGATAAACAATAGTTCAAGTTTGGGAAATTTGATAAGTGTGTTTTACACACTTATTTAGGTCACAAAACATGAAAAATTGTTGATGTATATGTTGAAATATGACTTAATTCGATATAATTTGTGTTTGTAGGATTACATCGATTGATGTAATGAAAAGTATGAGAAAATGAATGAAAAATGGCCAAAATAGAAAAATATGAAACTCCGAGAATCAAAATGCAATTATTCAAAAGATGACCCAAATGACGAATCAAGCATTAGATTGAGTTAAGTAACATATGGTGATATCATGGGATGTTAAAAGAAGAAGGAGAAGAAATCAAGGCCAAAAGGTGAATGAAACCAACTTGGGGACAAAAGTGAATCAAAGGAAAAATGATTTCTACCATGCAGTTGCATGGTAGAAAATCCATGCAGTCGCACAAGCATCTACAGAAGTTGAACAGTAAAAATTTTGTATAACCATGCTGTCGCATGGGTTTATACCATGCAGTCGCATGGTTCATTCCGAGCGCGAAAATTCTGGTTTCCTTATTTGAATCAAACACTTATGGTAATGCATTTAGGACTTCTTTATAACCCTAATCTCGTCCAAAAAGAGGGGCTACGCATTCTTAGAAAGAAAAACGCCATTGAAGAGCAAGGAAGAGGGCGAGAACAAGGGATTTCATTCAAAATTCAAGATTTCAACCCTAATTCTTAGTTTTTGGGTGATGTCTTCTCTTTATTATTTTTATTGTTCTTTTATTTTATCCATGTTAGGCTAGACTTTTCATGTACTAGGTGAACGATGAACCTCGCATTGTGATCTTTTAATTTCTATTTTGTAATTTGATATTCAAACACGTTTGATGGATGTTGAATGATTTATATACACTTTCTTGCCTCCATGATTATAATGCACGATAATTGTGTGAGTTTGGGTGGTTTATTTTATACATTCGGAAGAAGGAAAATAAACTCAACAAGGTATAAATCATCGTTTTGTTCATAAATGATAGAAATATACCGATATACATCTCTAAGTGTTTACAAAACTTCATGCATTCTTATATATTGCATTTGTCATAGAAATATAGTCAAATGGTATGGTAGAAAAGGTTCAATTCTACTCGAAAGAGATTGTTGGATAGGTTAAAAACATTGATTCTTCAACTAATTCCTCCTGTTGTCAAATTGTGAAATAGGGGTTAAAAATGAACTTTGCTTGGGGATTCGGGATCCTAGTACGCTTTTTCATACATTAATTTATTCAACCTTTTGCATTCAAGATCATTTTGCACTTATTTAGTAACCTTAGTTTAAATTGCATTTTAGTCATAGTTTAATTATAAATTTCAAATCATCAACTATTTTGAGTTTAATAGATTCGGTTAAAGTCGCGATAATATAAATCAAGTTAAATCAATTCTCGTGGGAATGATACTCTAAATTTTACAATTTTTACTTTATTACTTGTTAATGAACCATGCACTTGCGGTGATTTACAAAGCGGACATATTTTCGTGAACAATGTCTTCCCTTAGGACAATATGATTAGCAAGAATATTGGAGAGACATTTGGTATATGTCGCTATTCCTAAATGTAGAGAAGAGTACCACAACGAAATGGCTGGGAGAGGAAAAAAAGAATGTTATTCAAACAATGAGTATTCTAAAAAAAATTATAGAATTAGAGGAAACCCTCTTCCGAGCAAAATGGACAAGGTAGGACTTCAAAATATCAAAGTTTAAATCAGTCGTAGCCTTCTTTTTGGAAGAAGAGGTTTCGAGTTTTTTACGGATTATGCGACACTGAAAATTGACTAAGTATTTGCAGTCCCCCTATCTTACCACTCAACCATGCTGCTACTTGTATAGTTTGTCGAGGTATTTTTATGGATGAAAAAGAAGAATCTATCTCTACAAATATGTCCTTAGGCATGACCATACATATTATAGAAATCACATAGGGAAAGGATGGAGATTTAGTGCAGTGGGAGCTTTAACAAAACTGATTTTGAAATTGATATCCAAACTAAACGACAACCGAACAAGTGAAGAATGTTGAGGAAAGTCACAAAAGTTTGGGTAAAAGTAGATCTAAGCATTGACTAGGTAAGCATCATGTTATAAAAGTAGTTACGAATATTGTAACATTCTCATGGGAGTACCGCATTATGTACAAAACATTTGACAATGTGTTGAACTATTTTAACAAGTCTCAGTTGAGACATTCAATATCAAATGTATTTGGAAAAGGAAGGGATGTTAAAGATAATATTGAAAGCATTTTCGACAAGAAAATAACTTCCTGTCGAGAATGCAAAAAGTTTTATCTGCAACTAACAAAAAATTTAAGAAAACAGCGGAATAATTTGAATAGTTCAGATAGAATTGAACTTTCGGTACTTGGGATGTTATGGATGAAGATATTGTCTATGTGGATCCCACTGGATTTCATTTAAAGGATGCACGATCTTTTTAATTCTTATCAAAGAAAAAATGGATCAAGGAAATTCCTTTGGTTAACATATAAATAATACATAGATGTTAATATCCACATCAAATCATACCATGACCAGAACTAAGTGAATGCAGGCACAATTGGTTGGTCCTACAAAAGTATCATTCTAAGAGACCCAGTGGCCTTCGCTCCTTTAATGTAGTTCGAGGGCATCGAAATTGAGGCTGTCTAGTTGGACTTAAGAGAAAACAATATAAAAGGGAACAATACATAAATCCTATATATAAAAATGACATTTCAAAAATAATAAACTTCAAAAATCTTTTCAAAAATCAGTTGTTAAATAAATTAATTAAATATTTTTAATTATAATATAATACAATTACCCCAATTTATTAAATCCAAATCCAAATCCAAATCCAAATTCAAATCATTCTCTTTCTCTCTACTCTTTATCCTCTCACTATCCCTTCGCTCCATCGGAAGCGGCCAACGTTCCGGTGATAATTTTGGCGGCCGCTCCGACGACTATTCCGAAGATCACCCCGACGCTCTCTCCGGCGGCTATTCACGATCCCTCTAGCAAACTGCTCCAATGGCCACTCCAACGCATGCTCCGATCAACCTACCCACCCCATCCACCAATTCCCAACTTCTAAAAAATTTCCAAAATTTCAAGTCACAGTCGGTCATAATTGGTCACAAGGAGTCACAATTAACCAATCACAAATGGTCACAATTGATCACAAACGGTCACAAGAACTACCCGATAGTCAAATCGCGATCTGATCATAGATCAGAAAATGTAATTTTCCCTTGTAGCAATAGCAACCTTAAATCTTCTTATCTGTTCATAGAAAAGAGTACTACACAGATGTTGATTATACAGAAGCCTCAACAAGTGTGCATAAAAAATCTGGTTCTCTCCAACCTTTCCCATCCTATCATCAATAGAGAAACTAATAACTGAGGGTGAGCTTGCTTTTCTCATCACCACTACCACTAGGCTGTTCCACGCTGGCCATCGATGCTGATCGACTGGCTTAGTATCCTCCACTTGATCTCCTCCTCCATCACCATTTCCTCTCCATGGAGTACTGCTCCTCCTCTTCGGTGTGCCCTTCCTCACTCTACTCAAATTAGGGGAAGGTGAGGCCACCTTGAACTTACTAACGGGTAGCGAAAACGCTTCTCCATTGATTTTTAAGTACGAGAGCCGATCTAATTTTTGGGGAAGAGAGAGTGTGTCATCGCCAATGCAGTAGGCGACTGGTCTCGCGAAACTCCGACGAGAGAAATGGTAGGTAGCCGGAATCTAGAGGGTGGGGTCGGGAAGAAGTTACAAATCTGATTTTTGGGTAAGAGTGCCGATCTAATTTTTGGGGAAGAGAGAGAAAGGGTGGGAGATGAATCACATGTATGACTAATTCACGTTATTTCTAGGTAAGATAGTGCTATAATTTTTGGGGGAGAGAGAGTGTTAGGAGTGCCGAGGGGTAGGTGTAATTAATTTGTTTTAATTAATTTAAAAATTAGTATTTACCACCTGATTATTGAAATTAAAACTTAATCCTCTGTTTTTTGAAATGTAATCTTTAAATGCAGGTTTTGAGGTAATTTTCCCATATAAAAATTCATGTACACAAGTATTGTTCAACCCCGAGCTTGAGCATATAGCCCAAGCTCATCCTCCCCCAATTACGCAAAGCTTAAGGTCGGGCTAAATCCTGAGGTCGAGCCTTAGGAGGTCGGGCCATATTTCATAAGAACGGTTTCTTTGTCCTTATCTCACAACTTCTAGAAACATTAAATCCTACTTTTATTGCAACTCTCCATATCCTTCATCCTCATCCAAAATACTTACCTATCACAGTTTGATTCAAACTGTGACAGGACACTTTCAATATAACACAAACATCTTGAATGATAAGGATAAGGATTACAAGTGATTGGATCCTTATATAACTCAATCATTAACATTTGTAAATACAGGACAAAAGTTCATTATTCAGGTATGCTTTAACATTTAATTTATAGTCTTACGCTTATATTTTCCCGTCTCACTAACTTAAGCATTGGAGGGGAAATGAGGTCACACATTATTGCCTTTGTTTCAAGTCCTAAAGATTCTATTCGTAATCATTCTCGATCATTAAGCTTGAATATCCTAGATACAGATCATTGACACATTTGTTCCAAATTTTGGAGATCCTGCTCGTGCTTATTCTTTATCGTTAAGCTCAAGTATTAACAAGTGCAGATTTTTTGTAGCATCATGGTTAACACACGCTTAGGACATCTTCCAGCAAGCCCATCCTCTCCTAACCAACCCCCCGTCGGAGATCCTCCAGTTCCGCAAGAAAAATCATCAGGAGAACCAACACCTCCACTAGGAGTCGTTGCTCCGGAGCATTTGAGGAGCTCCGCCAACAAGTTGACACTCTAACTCAATTGCTGAATCAAAGAAATCCACACTCAATGCCACCACCATAGGGTGGTCTTATGGCAGACGCTCGAACTCGAGCTCCACGTCCCAGCAACGGTGATGCCGAAACCTCGAGCACACCTCACATAGCCTTGGGCTCGAGATCGATTACAATGGACTCTGCTGAACTTGCCAGGATCATTTAGGACGGGATTACAACTAGTATGCTTCATAATACTTAGGCAACAACAGGGTTCACTCCTAACACCCCTTTCATCCCTGAAGTCTTATCATACCTTTTGTCGAATAGATTTAAGTACCCTCAAGTAAGGAGTACGATAGGACAATCGATCCTATCAATTATCTCAACATATATACAGATATCATGAACTTGCAGGTTGCACCTATTGCAGTAATGTGCAAAGCCTCCCTTACTAACGCGGCTAGAGACTGGTTTTCATATTGGAACCTAACTCCATAGATTCATTTTCAGGCTTGGTCGATAAATTCTCCACTTTCTTTGCAAGCAGCAAGCTATCAGGAAGACAGTCACATCACTTATGTAGATGCATCAAGGACCCAACGAAACACTTTGCAATTTCATGACGAGATATAATAAGGAAATACTTCAAATTCCCTATCTACATATCACAGTCGATGTCTCTACTTTAACATGTGCCGTAAGGTGTGAAGCATTTAAATTGCCTTTGTTGAAGACCCATCCCAAGCCAGTAATCGACCTCCTTACTCAAGTTGAGAAGTACATTAACATGGAGAAAACTATGTTTCCAATGAGAGATGCTCCTCCAACATCCTTCACTAGCTTGAACACCATGAGGTCTAATATTTTAATAGAGATCAAAGACCTTAAAAAGCTCAAATGGCCTCCAAGTTTGCGGGCTCCATCTGATACCCATGATAAAAGTAAGTACTATGACTTTCATCGAGATTACGGACACACAAATGAGGATTGCTTAGCTCTGAAACGAGAAATCGAAGCTCTTATCAAGAAGGGATTTCTGGGTACTTATGTCAGTCATGAAAAGCGTCGAAAAACAATTAGAATAAGGACAAGGCTCCTGGAGATCGGGGAAAGAAGCAACCAACAGTAGGTACCATTAATTTCATCATCGGAGGGACAGCCTCAGGAGGAGACTCGAGTAGTGGACATAAACAATACGCCAGACAGTATCCATCAATCTCATTTCCTACTGAAAGATAAATATATCGAAATTACATGTCGTCAAGTAAATGATAATTAATTCAACCATATTAATAAATTTGTTATTTTAAAAAGTCAAAATGAGATTTTAAAATCCAAAAGCTCTTTTTGGACACATTTGACTAAATTTTATGAAATTGTTTCTTCTGATTAAAAAAACTTTTAAAGAAAGTTCGTTCAATGTGACTTCATCTAAAATGACTTCCGAAACATGAAACTCTTTTAAAAATTAGTTTTCAAATCGAAGTTAGGCTATGTTTGATTCCAACGAATTCCATAAAATATGTCATATCCGAGGAAAACAAATTCTATTTTGATCGTTTGATTGCAACGTGAAAATTGAAACTGAATTCTAAGATACAACCATTTTAAGTTGTATTTTCTTTGTTTTCATGGAAAATAAATTTCTATGGGTTTTGTAAATTTTTATTTTCCAACTAACATGAAATTGGAATTCATTTCCACTGTTGCCTATCAAACAGACCCTTAATGTAACTTATTTAAAAAGTTTTTCTACAGGAAGCAAAAGTAAAAGTCATACTAACGGACTCTTTGTGTAGTGTACGGACAACCCCACCTCCTCCTATGTATTTGGATGACCCTACCGGCAAAACTCCATGACTTAGATACGGTAGTGTTTTGCAAAGCATTTGCAGTGTTTTGAGGCAGAGACACGAGTAGTCATAGTAGGGAATAGACATCAACCAAGATAAAAATAAGCACAACGGACGAGTTAAATCATACCATGTGATAGCATAGCTATAAAAAGACCCATGAATACAATAAATAAGCACAACGGACGAGTTAAATCATACCATGTGATAGCATAGCTATAAAAAGACCCATGAATACAATTATTGTAACTGGTGTGATGTGCATTGAAACATGTTAATTTTAATAATATACAATGGGAAAACTGACTAGTATCCAAGAGTTCATTAAGCCAAATTTTGCTTCATTATTTGCCACAAAAACAAGGAAACCTGTTTTCGTCAAATGCATTTCTTTGCGAAGTTATTTAATTGGAGTTTTCTAACAGTAATAATGCAAGCATCCCCTTAAGATTTCAAGATTTTTCCAGTCGATTGGGCAGGCTTAAACCATCATTTATAGCGAAATTAAGCAGTCCAAGTAGTCCAAGTGTGGTCTAATTCATATTATTCCAGGTCAAGTATTAAATGGAAAGGGCAGATTCACATTGCCATAACGTCCTGCGTATCACATAAAAGTGTGTCAAATCCCGTACTCGTCTCATGGAATACCAAGGTACGAGTAAATTCATATATACATATTTTACGGGTCATTCAAGAGAACTTATTTTGACCAAGGCATCATATGCTTACGAGAAGTTAACCGTAGTGCTTGTCAGCATGGAATTAAAATTTGGAAAAAATCATAACTCGATGAAATTTCACCCAAAGCTGTAGCTATCGATGGGGATAGCTTGAGACACGGTACCATGCAACCAAAAAATGATTTTGTAAATGCCAGTTTAGAAACCCAACTGAAACCTGTCTTCCTATCATGTAATACCTACCTTGCTCTTGGTAATTCAATTCATCTTTCTTAAGAAGTCAACCAAGAACTCCTCTCAAGATCGTTCCCAACATGTAGAGTCATATAAAAATAAGTCTAACAATTTACCTCACTCCCATTTTCAGGTGCTAGCCAGCAGTTCTTGGAACAAGACACAAATGTATACACAGAAGGCACCAAAACAAGAACAGCGATGTGATACAAATAAAATACCAAATAAAGTTGTTTAAGATGGAATCTAACTAAACAGGTCCTTTTCATACAAACTCGCTTCCAGAAATCTGAGGAAACCCATGACTGGCCAGTCCCCTTTAGCATTCAGCTATAGCATTTTTAATCTGCAGGAGTAACAGCAACCAAGCACACGTCAAAATCAGTATACCATATTATATAAAAGACCTGCAATTCTGTCAATTGTTATCTACCATCAACAAAATAACTATGTTTGCACAGACACGGACAAGCCGGAATGCGATTTTTCGAAAAAAATAGGACACAACCATCGGGGACGCATCAATTAAAATAATATTAAAATTACTTCGAATTTATTTTGTTTTTATTTTTTATAATGTAGAACTTTTTTTTTATGTTTTTTTATTAGTCTTTAAATCACATTGGTTTTTCTGCAATTGGAGTTAAAATTGCATGCTTATTTTTGCAATTGGTTAAACTGTCCTGTAATGGCTATTTTGAATTAATAAGACTGTCTGGAACGAAACTTTGAAAGAAAAGTAAAAGTCCAATATTACTTTGGCCAAAAAGAAAAGGTCCAAATTCCCTTCTATATCCTTAAAAGAAAAAACATAAGGTAAATTGAATATAGTTCCTCTCCCCCTCCCCAATTTGGGGCCAGGTTCATCTTCATTCAAAATGTGTCTGTCTCCCACTTTCACATATCTGCACAGATCCGCCTCTCCCTCTCCCCTTTCTTTCCTTGCCAAATGTTGATTGGCATTTTGTTCTTTGATCCATTATTTTCTCTTAATTTCTTTGCAATCTCTTTTTTCATACGAAACATGTTTGCTGCATGTCTATAATGTGTCGGCAGCTTGACTGAAGAAGAAAAAAGGGGACATGCCAAGGAGTGAGTCTGACACGTGTCCGGACATTTCCGATGCGTGACGATGTCTACGCGTCGGACATTGATACTCTAGCCTTTCCAAAGTGTCCGTGCATTAGAGATAAATAGTTAGAGCACGCTTAACTAGGGATGTACATCACTTGGTGTAACATACAAGAAGTAAAGTATGGTTTGGAGGATAAGAATCACGTGTGCACACAATACACTAAATGTCTGGGACCAATCACTAGCATAATATTTAGAAAATAGTACTTATACGTGAAGACATAATGTTATCTCACTCTTCACCAAGAGACACGACCTCAACATCTTCGTATTTTCTTTCTAAGCATGTACATCTCTATTTAATATATGTACTAAGAGGGCTGAATACACAATCCAGCAAGAGTTTAGTGTTTTTCCAACATAATCGTGACACTTAAATACTCATCCCAAAATAAACATATATAATCGTTGGTCCACATTCTTAGGTCCCTTACTTCGGTGCATTTATTTCCTTTGATTAGTTCAGCAGAAATATGTATGTTTTTGGTGACATATATCACTGAAGTCCTAAACAGCATATATATATATATGACGTTAACTCCATGAAACTGCAAATATTTATAAGAAAAAGAAATATCCAATCAACCATTAATTTCCTTCAAAAACTCAATAATGTCACAAGTCTTTAAAAAATAAAAAGTTGAAGTGACCCGAGCTTTGTTATTTGCAGGATAAAATATATGATACACATTTTTTCCTACCTTCATATCCAAGTTCGTTCAAGCCAATATTTTGCACGCTTAAGCATCTTTCCATATTTTAACAATCACACCCCTCATATATTTGATTTTTAGATGACAATGTTATTATTTGCAGTTTTGCACCCCATGATTGCACTTTGTACAAGATATCCCGAAAAATAATTTCTCAACAGTTATCACTTACAACTAAGGGCGCTGAAAGAAAAGATGTATCTGCAAGCAAAAAACCATATAAATGTGATGTGTTTTGCACACTTATCCGGACTTCTAAACTTGATTAATTATGGTTAATTGAGCACATATCTACCTAATTGTGTAAATATGTTAATTGCATAAGAAAAATCCGACTTGGATACAATTGGTGTTGAAGAAAGGTGAGTTTGAGCCTAGTTAATTCAAAGCAATTGATGATCAGCCGGATTGCAATGATCAATATGAAGCGTTGATAAAACAATCAGAGGAGATTCATAAGTTTTGGAAGCTAAATACAACATTTGGAAAGTTCAAGGACTTAATTGCAAACTTACAAAACTTACATCGGATTAATTACGGATAATTATGGAATGAGGAGACTAAATCATGAAGATTTTGAGATGAAGGACCCATGATGACGCGAGCTAAACAGAATAAATCCAGAAACTAAGTCGAAGAGGAGGCAAAGTTTACACTTTGCAATCTCAAAGTTAACATGCAATCACTAGAATAGCAATTTCAATTTCAGCAAGTGAAAAGACATGCATGTGCAATCCCAAGCCTAAAGCCCATGTGATCGAATGGTGTTACCCATCTGGAAAGATTTTGTTTCCTATTTTGATTCAACCTCTATTTAAAAAGCAATTGGGGCACAAAATTTTGATCTAATTCTTGGGCCTATAAGCACAATGTTCATCATTCATTCAAGGAGGAGGATTTTGGGATACAAGAGACATAACATCAAAAAGGAGAAGCCTAGGAGAAGAAAGTATATATTCCTTACAAGCTTTAAAGAAGTTTTTGATAAAAAAAATAAACAAATAAATAAAAAAAGATATACATATATATATATATATATATATATATATATATATATATATATATATATATATATATATATATATATATATATATATATATGATTCATACATCTTTGATTGGATTTTGAAGGAGATTCAAAAAGGTTGATAAAAACTTGTTAAATAGATTTAAGAACTCAAGATTATATTCCATCTTTTTTATACGCTTTAATTCCAAGTGATGTATTATCAATCTAATTTGTGTTTTGTAATAATATGATGCTCGGCTAATTGAATAGGCAATGGAATAACGTTGAACTTTATATTATGAAGTTTTGATATTAAATTTCAAATTTGTCCATTAAGTATTTGTTTGGTTTTGAATGGTTGATAGGAATTTTTTATGCCTTTTTAATTACTTGGCCATTAATTGAATTGTTTTACGTTTTCTATTCACATTCAAGAATAGGTATAGGAATTATAACACACAGTAATAATCATTATAAAGTTTAACAGGGCGTCGAGATATACTGTTATGTTTTTTTCGTGTATCCGCATCCTTCATAGGGATATTGTAGGATCATATATGATATAAGTTTAATTCTACTCGAAATAGATTATTAAATAAAATATGAACAATGATTTCAAGTCCCAAGTGTTTCAAATTCTTGGATAGATATGAAATGGAAGCATATAGGAGGTACAAAGTCCTAGTGCTTGCAATTAATTGAGTTTTATAACTGCTTTCCGAGTAGTTAAAAGTTAGATAACTAGAGTAGTGATAGTTTAATTTACTAAATATAAATCATCCATCAAATTTTGCTATTTGATTAAAGTAAGAAATAAATGAAAACTAATTGAATACTTAGTCCTTTTGGTACTATTCTTGGACTCACATCCACATTATTACCTGTCATTATACCGTCCTCTAGCGGGATTTTAAGGCAACAAAAAGCTTCAATATTTCTAACTAGGCTACCATCCCCTTGCGGGATTTTAGGGCAACAAAAAGCTTCAGTATTTCTAACTAGGCGTGTAATCAAAATTTCCACACTAATGAAGAGATAAACCAAAAAAGGTGCAAGCTTATGATTAAAGCACAACATAGAAGATAAATACACCATTATCATCTCTGATACGTCTCATCATATTGAAACAATTGGTAACAGTAGTATTATCAGCCAGTTATGCAGAAGTACCATAAGGAATCGGAAGCAATTTGTTAACAAATGTAGTAAAATTTATGATTCCAAGTCCTCAGAAAAGGGGGTAAAGAACAATTCTCCGTTGAGGCAAGTTTCACGCAGAAAATATAATTTTCACCCAGGGATTTGTCAGCTAGATTGATGGAGAAGATTGTTACCTTTTAGCATCATTTCCCGGAATTCATCATCAACGTTATATTATCCCCTTTTAGAAGGATCCTACCGAGTTGCTTTCTGCTATTCTTCTTCACATTGACTTCCTCAGCATCATCCAGAACCAAATTCATGTATTCATCGAAGCCGATGATGCGGCCTTCGATCCTCGTATCCTTCTGCTCGAAAAGCCAAATCTGAATACGAGCCTTGCTCTGGAGGAACCTGAAGATGAGATTAATTGGTTGGGTCATGATCCTTTGGACTTTTGTGCTCGCCATGGCTACTGAACTTGGTTGCTCTGTTCCTTTCTTGCAATACAAAAATGCAGAAAAACCCTAGCAAAAAACCCTAGCAAGAACTGCGAGGTTCTTTCCTCTGTGCCAGTTCGATTTATATGCTCTATTTGGGCCGTAGTGCGGAAAAATATCAAGGGGAAATTAAGCCCACTATCTCGAAAAATTTAAATATTAAATTAATACTCTAAAACTAGTTGAAACTATTATTACTAGAGTTATTAGACCCGACCTGGATATCGACCCAGACAAGGTACTGAGTCTCGGATTACTAGTTGAATCGGTGGGTCAATGGTCGGACCGGTGGATCATTGCATAAAAATCTATAAAAGAAAATTAAAGTACGAAAAAATTTTAGGCAAAATTATTATTTTTAAATTATTTTTCACTAAATATTTAGGTCTATAAAATAATGTAAGATGTCGAACCAAAGTTTTTATAAAAATACTTATAGAAAATTTATTATTTTTAATATATATGATTCGTAGGATACATATAACGTATTGCACATAAAAAACACTAAAGTGCTCTACAACTCCAATGGTAATGAACTAATTGTTTTACTTAGATGTCCAGGTTCAATTCCTTGAACCCCCCAAAATTTCAAATAACAATTTTGAAAATCGGTAAACCGATCGGGTTAACTCGGTCAAAATCGCCGATTAACTCGATCAAAGCCGGTTTTGGACCGAGTCATGTGTATTCCTATTAAATTAAGGGAAGTCTACATAAATCCTGGTTTTTCTTATACACATTTCAAAATTAAGGTTAGATGTTTTAAATTTCAAAAATCAGGTTTTTATTTAAATTTATTTATTAATTACTTAATTAATTATATATTTTATTAATAAATATATAACGGTCACAGATTTATACAATTTGGTCACAATTCAAAATTTTAAGGTCACAATTCATTCATCGGTCACAAATTAAAAATTTAAAAGTCACAATTGTTTCATCGGTCACAAATCATAAAATTTTTAAGTCACAAATCTTATTTTATAGTCACAAACAACGAATTATAGGTCACAAATAACTTTTATTGGTCACAAATTAATAAATTTGTGGGTCACAAAATATTTATCGGTCACAATTCATTCTTTATTGGTCACACACCACCCAATTTAATGGTCACAATCAACAAATCCTCTGTGACCACCACCAACACGCCGCCGCCGCAAACACCCCAGCAACCACCACCGCCGCAACCACCACCGACCACCAACAACTGCCACCTGCACCACACGATCTCCACACCATCTCCAACAACAACAAAAAAGGGCCACCACCACACAACCGCCGCCTGCACCACACCACAACCAAAAAACCCCACCACCACCACCACCGTCTCATACCGGACAACAGCACAAAAAACAACCAAATCACCACCGCCGCACCACGCACGCACGCACACCTTCACACTGCAACCACAGATCTGCAAAAATCAGACCAACCCAACAATTGCCCAAATCTGCTGAAAAGAGGGAGGAGCGGAGTGCAGATCTCCTGACCACAGCACAAAGAAAAAAAAAACCGAATCACCACGCAAATCCACCACTGCCGGCGCAAATCCCAACCACCACCGTCGCTAGCGCGCACACAACCACACCACCATGGCACTCACAACAGTCGTCAAACACACCATTACACAGTACCCAAACCGCCACACGAACACACCCCCAAACCGCCACCTCCAAGACGCACGCAAATCCACCACCGTCGTCGCTAGCGCGCGGGGGGTGAAGGAAATTGCTGTTGACAACCTGCGGTGCTTGCGACATCACATTTCTGGAGAGAAGAGGACGAAGCTTCGAGCCCGATCGTGGAGAACGGTGAGAGCGGGGAAATGGGTGAGACGAAGAGGAGAATAAAGGCGGGAAGAGACGGCGAGGAAACGAACGGTGCGGCTGAGGTTTGGGAGTAGGGACGAACGGCGCGTCAAAGGACGGTGGATGCGCCGGAATCGCCGTTTGGGTGTGAAGAAGTAGTGACGATGGAGAGTGTGTTGAATTAGATTTAGGGTTTGATTAATATAAAAAAAAATTTAAATTATTAATTTAAACCTGATTTTTGCAAAATAAAACTTAAAACAGGAATTATGAAAATGGATATCTAAAACCAGGCCCAGGTGTAATTTCCTCTTAAATTAATCTACCTGGCCCAGATAAGGTCCTCAACAACGATGATTTCCTCTTCGAGAAACGTCTACTCAAATTTTCGATCCATCTCCGTCGTCTCCTCTTCAACTCTCAACCACAAATTTCGAATGCGTTTAGTATAGTTTCTTGGGCATTTTTATGGAGTCATATTCTTTAGGAAAATGTGTAATTAGTATTAGCTTTTTTTATATACTAGTTTTACACCCGTGCAATGCACGGGTTGTGATATTTTTAAGGTAATATTAGCGTCTTGAATGTTATGATTAGATAAAAATTTTATTATAAAAACGCGTACACAGTTCACTTTTTGGGTGTTCTCTTCATCATTGAAATATATGGGCATATATTACAAGAAAAATGCACAAGTACGAACATGTCATGCTGCTACATCAACAAAAGAGAATACGAGAAAGGACATGGGAGGATATGCAACAGACTGACCTTGAGCAATGCGATATGATCTCCAACATTTCCCATGTGAAAATTCAAGTGGGCATTGTCAGCAAGCACTTGTTTGTCCTTAGGCCGATAGAAGATAGAATTTCCAACAGATAGCATGGCTGCTATAGATATGATCTCATCAGAGTACTTGTATTTGTCAGAAGCCACAATCATCTTGGAAAACATAGCATCAAGGGGAAATTCTGCCATCCTTCTACCCACTTTTGTCAACTCACCATTCGTGTTAAGTGCACTCAGAGCATACAGCATTTCCAGAGCCTTCAGTAAATCTTCAGATGGAGGGGGATCCATAAAGTCAAAGTTCAGCAGATCATTAATGCCAAGGCTCTTGAGAGTGAGGACAACATTACCTAAGTTGCTCCTCTGTATTTCTGGGACAGTATTGTCATCCAAATCATTATAGTAATTATATACAGTGAACAACCGGAAGCACTTCCCAGGACCTGTTCTCCCAGATCGACCTGCTTGCTGATTAGCTGATGCCTTTGAGATTGGAGCAACTAACAACAAATTCCATTTCCGTCCTAGGATTATAAGACTTCATCTTGCAAAACCCTGGATCGATGACGTACTTGATCCCATCTATTGTCAATGATGTTTCAGCAATATTTGTAGCTAGGACAGCTTTATATTTAGCAATATTTGTTGATGTAAATACATCTTATTATATTCAGTACGTTGGTAGGATGTTGCTCTTTTAAATCATTCGGTTTGTACAATTTTTTATGTTTGAAAAATAGAAAATTAATGCTTTGTGTTGCTCTATTACAATTGTTTTATCTTTGCTTGCTCACTTACCTGATAAAAGTTCTTATTTATTGTTGCTTATATGAATTATCTTGAATTTCAGGGGCCACACTAAGGACAATCAAATTACTTAAATCATCAAAGTTGAATCATTAGCATTATATTTAAAGTTAATTATTCGATCATATTCCTTTTAAGTTAGACTAAAAGCACTATCAAAAGCTAATACATGAAGATTAATCCTAGATCAATTTTTGGAAACATTAAAAGATGAATTATTCATCAAAATTAATACTGACCAAATATACCTTACATTGGTATAAAATTGGAATGATAATCTCAATCAAGATTTATCGACAAGCAACTCAATCTTCTCACCTCGGTCGAGAACCTAAATATAAGAGGAACAAAATTAGCATCATTAGGACCGATAAAAAATAAATAAATTAGCATGATGAGGAATAGCAAAACTTCCAATTACAGAGGGTACATGGAAAACTTCTGTACCTTGTCAATGTTTTCCATCATGACAATTGACACCCTTTACTTCAGAGACAGCCTTGACTTTAGCAAGTTTGCCAATTTCGTCAGGGTGATCATCCTTTTGAGCATTTTATTGAGCAACAGGGTGTTCGACAAAGCCCACACAAAATGGAAAGCATTATGTAAAATGTGAAAAAGCAATTACCTAAATTCCTTTAGTTTCTCTTGCCCTTTTCTCTTGCAACATCCGAATGAAGCTTACTGATCATAGAAATTAAAAGTTTTGGAGGAGACGGGAGAGCTTGAGACAACAACTCAGCAGTATAAATTTGTTTTCTTGCATTCCCTTCGTTAAGACAATCTTTTCCACCGTATCTTTAGTTCTTTAACTGTTTGACCTAAGTTAACTAAAATTTTCCTAATTTCTCCTAAGTATTGAAGTTGTAGTAAAGCAAATAGATAAGAGAAGCTTAAAACCGAGCCAAGAAGGATAAAAAAACCTGAATGATCACAGATTGATGTCCATGGGGACAATCATATATTTGCTTGTCACATGAAACTTCAAGTAAATTTTAGCAAGGGTTCTTTTCAATTTGTACCTGTTAACTTGTACTCACGTCTATTTAGTATAAACCTATCAACAACAATATATTTTGACAATAAGAATTATAGCTTTTGAACTCTTTCTATTTCATGTAACTGTAAAACAAGGTACGTAACTTCTGAACTCCATACATCACCAACACTTGCTAATTTTTTTTTTTTTCTAATTTATTCATTCTATAATTAATCAATCAGCCTATATCCTTCAATGAATAAATTCACAAAATCACCTGACTAAAGAAAACTCAATAGGTACAGCAACATGAATTTTCGAACTTCAAATCTCTAACTTTTCAAAATTCCAAAAATAGATACAATCAACAACAATAAAGAAAAGTTTTTACAGAGATAAATAAATAATAGTATACACCGATGTGGGTTTACTCATTTAGAGACTCTACTGCTCCAGAAGATTTATTTTGATCGGAAGTAGAGCTGGAGGACTGGGTTCCGGGCAATTTCGTCATTGGAGATGTAAAATATTTGGGGTTGTTTAACAATTGCTCTGATCATTTTTTAGAGCTACAAATGCAAAAAGTGAACGGTTTCTAAACAAATTAATAACCTTTTTATTAAACCCATATGCACAGACAACAAAAGAAAGACATATACGAAGAAATAAAATTTAGAAATTATCAATCAATCAAAACTGGTTCAGGAAACATCCCCTACACTGCAAATCTCCAGACTCAATTTGGAAAAAAAAAAAATATCTTATATATCTAAAACGAGTTCTATTGCAGTATTTTTCAAACCCAAATCATAAGGTAACTCCAACATCGAACTATCCCAAAGAATCTCGTACCACAACCGCGAAGGGATTTTTTTTTTTTTTGGATACCTTATTACAACCATTACACTCAAGCGTGCTTCGGTTGCTACAATTGAACAGTACAGTACACATTAATGAACAACAGTGAATTGCCATGTGCAGATGATAAACAAGAAAGGTATCACTGTTAAAAAATAAAAATCAAGTCATATAACAGAATATATTCTTCAATCACACTGCAGCCACCATTACAAAGATCCAATGCTAAAGCATAAGAAAGTTTTGGGGCACCAAATCGTGGAATGATGTTTGAAACAGTACAATCAAACAAACATTGGACTCAATTGAGTTCACCCCAGTTCGCGGAAATCCCTAACCTAAATCCATACAGACAATTAATATTAAATGGAGTTCCATAACTAATTATCATCCAGAATACAGATACAATTCACATAATCAAACCATTTAAACACAAAGTGTGCAGTTTAATTCACTTATCCATTTAATTAAGCAGATTATTTACCTTCCTGTACTTCTTCACCAGCAGTGCGCTCGCCAAGACCTGAGAAAATTTCCAATCGAGTGGAGGCTGAGGATCCGCCGAAGAAGCCACCGCCTCGCCGTCGACCTCGACGCCTTTGAATGAGTTGGTTTTCGGAGTAAAAAATTGTCGAGATTTATAGAGGAGAGAGAAAAGGAACGCCAAAGAAATAGGTTGGAGACATTTTTTTCCTCTGGCAGCGAAGACCTGGAGTTCACTACTCAATAACATCAAGTTGACGACGTAAACAAAGAGGGGAGAAAGGAAAGGGCAAAAAAAAATTTCTTCTTGTCCCCGTGCGCGCACGGCGAGAACGGGGACATTCATCTCCCCGTGCGCGAACGGGGAGAACGATTTTCCCGTGCGCGCACGGGGACATGTTTTTTTCTTTTTTTTTTTTCTTTGTTTTATATATCAAATATTAATTGAAAATATTAATTAAACACATATACTCGTGCCTTTTTTTTTTGGCCAACAGTTCGATTTATTTACATTTCACACAAATTATAAATATAAATTCATTTATTAATAATTTAACTCAAAATAATTAGAAATATTCGATGTCATACATACATAAAAATTAAACATGAAACACAATTATATTTACTTAAAGAAATACTAAATACTATAAACATGCAAAAAAAAATTAACTTTTACATATAAATACTTACAGTAAAAGTTTATGTTCTGCTGCAATACCAAAGTTTCAAAATTTAGTCACTGAAGAACATAATGGAGTAAAATAAATATTTTCAAGATTTATAGATCAACATAAATATGCAAAATAATTTTAATAATAGAAACTAAAATAAATTTTTACATCTAAAAACTTACAGTAAACAGCCATAATAGAAACTAAAATAAATTTTTACATCTAAAAACTTATAGTATATGGCGCCTACATTTTTGACTCCCAATTTTTTTGTTTCTTGCATAATATGAAATATCTGGGTTTCCCCGTGCGCGAACGAGAAAACCGGGTTTCCCCGTGCGCGCACGGGGAATAATTTTTTTTTATTATTTCTTCTTTTTTATTGTCTTTTCTAGTCAATTTTTTAACGATTTTTTTATCTGCATTAATCCAAGTAAGATTTTATGTAAGCATTATTAATTGTTGTAATTTAAGTAGTAAAAATTTAATGTTGACAACCCAGTAATAATATTAATAATACTAAAATGATACGTTAACAAACTTATTAAGTTAACCTAATATGCTTCAGAATTTATTGTGAAATATAAAAAAATATTAAATCTACACAAACAAAATTAACTATACCTAACTATTTACAAAAATCTTAGGGTTAATTTTACAAATGGTCACTGAAATTACAGTAAAATTACAAAATGGTCACTGAAGTTCAAAACTTGCATAAACGGTCACTCAACTTTCAGGCACTTTCAAAAATGGTCACTGAGGTAAGTTTTTGGACTTTTTTGTTCTAATTGAAACCTAAATTAACAAAACACGGCTCCTTCAAAATTGGAAGACCTGAAGTGCAATTCCCTTTTTATTTGGAAGCTGGAAATCCACTCCTTCCCCATCAGGGCCTTCAAAAACAAGCTGAACATTTGCACCGCCATTTGGGAGATCGACCCGGACGGTGATCGCCGCCACTGCCTTAGAAGGTGGATAGATCTTCGATGAAATCTATGGATTTGAAGAGCTTTTGTGGAGTAAATGTGAGTGCGGTGGAGGGTACACATGGGGTGGGATGCAGTGTCAATAATGAATAATCTATGTATTTTAATTGTTGAATCGTCTTCCTCAATAATTATGCAAAGTTTGGTTTGCTGACAGAGATGAGTCCACTAATAGACAATGACACACTGTCTAATTCCAACCTCTCTTACATTGCAGTTGATTTTGCATAATTTTTCTCGAGTATAAATGCCCTCCAGATATTTGTCTATTTGATTGACTCAGAAATGCCTGCTAAATTTAGACTATTCTTCTACTATTAATGACTACACAGCTTCTGGAGATTCCTTCTCAGGTAATCAAATAACTCCTTCTAAACCAAGTGTGGAGAAAAAGTGAAATCTCCCCGGGATGCCAGGTATTTGTTTCATCTGTTTCACATAGCATTAACCCGTCCAACGCTCGCCAGCCTGCTGTGCCACCATTGACGGGCGTTGGTCCTCTTGCAACGCAAATGGCCCGGTGGCAAATCTTTTTCTGGGATTGAAAAAGTTAGAAATTAAAAAAAAAATTCCCGATTGCTTTTATGAATTGTGTGAAAATGAGAAAGGATTGGGGCCTTGTATTTTGAGGTGACCTCAAAGATGTCCGCCGACTAAGCTGCCTTCCGACATATCGATGTCCGCCGACTAAGCTCCACCTTCCATTTCCCGGAAATGGAGTCGACCGGAAATGGCTTGGGTTGGGAGATTAGGGGAGAATGTTGGAGGTGGATTTTAGATGAATTTTGAAGTTGAGGTCCTCCAGCTTTTATATGACCCTGTTTTGATGCTTTAGGTTTCAATTAGAAGAAAAAAGTCCAAAAACTTACCTCAGTGACCGTTTTTGAAAGTGCCTGAAAGTTGAGTGACCGTTTATGCAAGTTTCGAACTTCAGTGACCATTTTGTAATTTTGCTGTAACTTCAATGACCATTTGTGAAATTAACCCAAAATCTTAAACATTGAACACAATTATATTTACTTAAAGAAATACTAAATACTAAACATGCAAAAGTAATAATAATATGAACAAAAATAACTTCTACATATAAATACTTACAGTAAAAGTTTATGTTATGAACAAAAATAACGTCTACATATAAATACTTATAGTAAAAGTTTATGTTCTGCTGCAATACCAAAGCTTCAAGTTTTAGTCGTAGTGTCGTACAAGTTGAAGAACGTAATGGAGTAAAATAAATATTTTCAAGATTTATAGATCAACATAATGGTATTTGCATACTAAATATACAAAAAATAAAATTAACTATACATAACTACTTACGAAAATCTTAAACATGGAACACAATTGTATTTATTTAATGAAATACTAAACATGCAAAATAATAATAATAGATAAATACTTACAAGAACAAATGATAAAGACTTACAAGAACAAAGAATGAAGGTTAAGAAATTTTCGATGATGAAATAAATTTTTCTTCATTAGTTCTCCCATATAAATAGAATAATCTCTTCAGCCGACTACAAAAATCAACCGACTACAAAAATATCTCTTCAGTCGGTTTGCATGTTTATTTTGGTTTGCTTCTCCAATACGTGATATTTATAAAATATCAACTGCAATTGACGGTTTGCACTAAGTCGGTTTGCAGGTTTATTTTATTTTTTATAAATATATACTTTGTTTTTATTTTTATTTTTTGTAAATATATACTTTGTTTGTTTTTTTTATCTTCCCTAAAGTCAACAATTGTAGGCTAAGGTTTTTGAGTCATCCGTGTTTTTTTATTGACTACTATATATAACTGTGTTAACAGGTGGGATAAAATGGGCAACGAAAATACTTCAGAAATGAATAGTGCACGGCGGATAAAGAAGTCAACAATTGTGGCAAGTAATAAATCTATATGACCCTTTTGTTTTGAGGTGCAAAATGTTTATAAAGTGGGGGATTGGTGAGGATAAAATGGGAAAATCAATGTGACAAAAAACCAACTTTTTGTTTATCCCCAGCTTTTTGTTTCCTCATTTTTTTTTTACAGGTGAAGTCGGCCAATTTTTCTAAACAGTACGAAACCGGTTTCGAACCAGATCAATGTGAAAACCAATGTGACAAAAATGAATAGTGAATCTCACATTCTCTCTTTTAAGAGAAGGAGGGATATTTAAGGGGGAGAGAGAACTGCTACGAAGACGCTAAAAAAAATTATAAATTTGTTGAGATTTGTTATGCCATTAAATAGGAAAATGTATCATGCCTTACTCATATCCTATATTAGTGTTGGTAAGGTAGTGGATGGACTTTTAAACTTCGTGAGAGCTGATAATTTAGCCAAAGATGAAGAAAAAGAAAATATCTTATCCATGAAGGAAAATGAAATTTAAAACTTCCACCGATTTCTGGTGATGGAATTCAGTTCATTGACAACTTGGCTGTTAAAGCCCTTCGAATTACATGGTTCCATCAGGGACATAATATTGCGCCATGTAAGCTTACGTGGCTCCATCAAGTGTTCCAATGTATATCGGGCAAAATTGAATTTTACAAAATGAAATATCAACTTGTCAAGGTGTTTACTTACCATCAGCACAGCTAGAAACGTTAAGCTATAAGAGCCAAAAAGAGGTAATGCCAAACCTGAAATTAAAAGGATGTTACTTTCTCACATTCTCATTTTCACAAATACCTTGGATGCATCAATTGAATTGATTCAAAGAAATATAAATTAAATAAAACATTAAAACAATGTTTGAATTCGTATATTTAAATTCTCAAAAACACACAAGCATCTAGTTAATTGTTCCACGAGATACTGCGACTTTTTTAGAGAAAAATGATAGAATGTCATTTTTTTTCATTTTCATTTTCACTAACGCCTTGGATGCATCCATTGAATAGATCTTAAGAAATATGAATTGAATGAAAGATTAAAACAAGGTTTGAATTCATACATTTAAATTTCCAAAAACACACCCACGTTTGAATTTAGTTTTACTCTTTTCAAAAAACAAAGTGACAGAATGTCACTTTTTTACTTCCTCTTTTTCGAAAACACCTTCAATGCATCAATTGAATTGATTCAAAGAAATATAAATCAAATGCGAGATTAAAACAACATTTGAATTCGTATATTTAAATTTTTAAAAACATACATGTATGTATCTAATTAATTGATCTAATGAGATACTGCGACTTTTCATAAAAAAAAGTGACAAAATGTCACTTTTTCTCATTCTCATTTTCGCAAAACACCTAGAATGCATCAATTGATTTGATTCAAATAACTATGAATTGAATTCAACATTAAAACAAGGTTTGAATTCGTATATTTAAATTTTTAAAAATATGCGCATATTCATCTAGTTAATTGATGCAATGAGATATTGCGACTTTTTCATAGAAAAATGACATAATGTCACTTTTTTATATTCTTTTTTTCACAAACACCCTACATGCATCAATTGAATTTATTCAAATAAGTATGAATTCAATGCAAGATTAAAACAATGTTTGAATTCTTACATTTAAATTTTCAAAAACACACATGTATGCAATTAGTTAATTGCTTCAATGAGATATTACGACTTTTTCATAGGAAGTGATAGAACGTCACTTTTTCATATTCTCATTTTCACAAATATCTTGGATGTATCAATTAAATTGATTCAAATAAATACGAAATGAATGCAAGATTAAAATAGGTTTAAATTCGTATATTTAAATTTCCAAAAAACACAAATGTATGCATCTAGTTAATTGCTTCAATGAAATACTGCGACTTACAAAAATTCACTTTTTTACATTCTGATTTTCACACACACCTTGAATGTATCAATTGAATTGATTTGATAAATATGAATTGAATTCAAGATTAAAACAAAGTTTGAATTCGTGTATTTAAATTTTCAAAAACATACACGTATGAATCTAGTTAATTGCTTCAATGAGGTATTGTAACTTTTTCATAATTAATTGCTCCAATGAGATATTCTCGTTTTCACGAACATTTTGTATGAATCAATTGAACTGATTCAAATAAATCTGAACTGAATACAAGATTAAAAATTAAATTTTCATATATACTAATTCATCACTATTAATTCATGTATCGAAAGTTTAGATCGGAAAAAAAAAAAAACAAAACCTCTCATATTTGTCTCATCTTTGACAGAAAAATACATCTAAAAAAATGCCTCAAAAATTTTAAATTCATAAATAAAATTGCAACAACTTTTATCAAAATGGATTATATTGATAATTTATCTGAAAAGGATGAACTTCTAATTAGTATAGGAGAACGAAATTAAAAATAGCCAATGATATCATTTTTGAAAATTGAAAAATTGCATTGGAAAACTTTCATAAAAATCATTAAAAAAAAAGAGCAACTTTCAAATTTTGTGAAAATAAAACTCCTCCAGTCCTCCCTTCTACGCTCCGTGGATCCTTTGTTACCTAATTCCCTGAAAGACGGAATTGCTCTTAGTCTTTACCCAAGAGATGTACCTTCGCACTATCAAAAGGAAATTGTCTCTTTGCTTAAGCACGAGATCCGATAGTTGTGATTCCACTTTCAAAAAAGTACTTGAATTGATTTAATTTTGGATTTAATGGAAGATTTTAAAAAGAAAACGTCACAAGTAGTTTGGATATTCCATAATCTGTTAATTAGCTTAAAATTGTAAATAATACTGTTTATAATGATTTATTCTTTTTATGACTAAACTAATAAGCAATTAAGAAAGCGTTTATAAAATTGGTTGAAAACATGCGCTAACACATCGAATTCCCCTTTAACAATCCATTTTAATACAACTCAAGACCATGACATTACTTAGATATTCTTGGTAATCAATGTTCCATTTTTGTTTAACGATCTATCTCAAGTAGAATTAAACATATCCTCACATGCATAACAAATGCTAGAATGTCTATTAAAATTACGCAATGCATATCGGTATATCTTTTTCCCTTGTCGAATCGCACAACAATTGTTGAGGACGAGTTCCTTGCCAGATGTCATCTTCAAGGTCACCTTTCCTTGTCCTTCAACCTTTGAGCTTGAGGAATTTCCCATGAACAGTTGTTTTCCATCAATAGGTTTGTAATCTGAAAACACGTTCTTCTCAGCACAAATGTGGCGAGTGGCACCAGTGTCCACCCACCATTCCCTGGAATTTCCAACACTGTTACATTCAGATATCACAGCAGATAAGTGCATCTCTTGAACGCCTTCAGTCAGATTTTCAGTTTCAACCATATGTGCACGGTCATTTTGCTTTTTAGGCTTGCGACAATCACTTGCACGATGTCCAGGTTTGCCACAGTTGAAGCAATCCCCTTTGAACTTCTTGTTCTTCTGGTTGTTTTCATTTTTCTTCAGAGCAAAGTTCGAGTGCTTCCTTTTCATGTTCTTCTTTGAACTTGATTCAGCCATATTTGCCTTAGCTTCCATGCTTGGTCCCCCGATCCTCCTTTCAGATTTCTTAGTATCTTCTTCAATCCTCAAACGCACAATCAGCTCCTCCATGTTCATTTCCTTACGTTTGTGTTTGAGGAAATTTTTGAAATCTCTCCATGAGGGCGGGAGTTTTTCAATTACTGCTGCTACTTGGAATGACTTACTTACAGTCATTTTTTCAGCATGTAAATCATGAAGGAGCACCTGCAAATCTTGAACTTGGGAAATAACAGATTTAGAGTTAGTCATTTTATATTCTAAAAATTTTCCTACAAAAAATTTTTTAGAACCAGCATCTTCAGTTTTATATTTTTTCTCTAAAGATTCCCATAATTCTTTTGCAGTTTTCATTACGCTATATACACCATACAGCGAATCATTCAATCCATTCAGTACATAGTTTTTGCCTAAGAAATCGGAGTGTTTTCATGCATCCAAAGCAATAACCGAAACTCGATTATTTTCTCCTTGTTGAACAGAAGGAGGATCCTCTGTGAGAAACCTCGCCAGGTTCAAAGTGGTAAGATAGAACAACATCTTTTGCTGCCATCTCTTAAAGTCGACCCCATTAAACTTTTCAGGTTTCTCTCCATGAGGAACATGAGTTGAAGCAGCAGGACCAGCCACTGTTGGCGTCACAGTAGGGGTCACAGCCACAGTAGGAGTCACAGCCATAGTAGAGGGAATTGCATTCGTCCCAACAGTGTTAGCCATTTGGATATCTGATAAATCACAAAATCTTTAATCTCTTCAAGCCTAATTGATCAATCTTCAGTTGCACGTTTTTCTTATTTGTCCAAAAAAAACAAGAAATAATCTTCCAAAGATTGACTTCTTGATTCCTTACAAAATAATGATATTTTGCCTCTCTTGATTAGAATTAGTCTATTGTGTGGAATGAGAGATGTCTCTAATTGTTTGATGATGGTTGGTATTTATTGAATTCAAAATTAGGTGAAAATTCGTGTTGTAATTAGTTTTCGTAAAGAGTTTGATGAGAAAAAGAAAAGAAATATACCTATGCGATTGCACAGGCATTCTACATGCGATCACACAATCATATGAAATTATGTCCTGTTGCTGCCAAATAACCATTTGCAATTGTTAGGGGTCACTCCTTACGATTGCGAGGAGTGATTTTTCTCCAACTTGCATTTTTGTCTCAACTTATCTCATTCGTCCAATTTTAGTCCCTTGTAATTTTGGTCCTTCATCTTTAATCATCATTCATTGGTCCAAACAATCTTTTAAATATTTACAATTTAGTCATCAAACTTTAGAATTCTTCATTTTCACCCTTCTTTGGAAGGTTTTCACTTCTTTTCATCAAAATCCATCCAAACTAGAGTTTATCCTTCTACGATCGATATTTAACCAAATTAAGTAGTAATCCTATCAAATTGACTTTTAAATACTCACTTTTAATGGCCTGAATAGGTATAGAAATCACACCTATCAATATACACAATCAAAAACAGATAGTTGGAAATAAATAATACAAACTTCATTTACATGTGTTACGGTATGTGTGGATGAAATTCTTTTTCTTCTGACGGTAATGATTCATGTGCTTCTATTCGTTCTCTTCAGCACAAGATTTTCGCAACAGATGGCATGGGCCCGCAATGAGGGTAAGACTAAAGATGGATCTGGTCTAAGCCCAAACCTCTCCTCAAGCCTAATTAGTTTTGTAATGGAAAAAATTTATTGAAATTTTTTTTGTCTAATAGAATATTTTTTAGGGAAAAAT
This sequence comes from Fraxinus americana, assembly GCA_035079005.1. Classification (NCBI taxonomy): domain Eukaryota; kingdom Viridiplantae; phylum Streptophyta; class Magnoliopsida; order Lamiales; family Oleaceae; genus Fraxinus; species Fraxinus americana. The sequence goes on from JAVHZT010000034.1 coordinate 92,767, forward strand.
TCATAAATAAGGTGTATTCTTTACACCAATTCAAAAATAAGGTTTATAGTTTGAAACTTCAAAAATCAGGTTTTTTTTTTTTTTTTTTAATTCTAATATAATATAATATAATATAATAAACCCACCCCACATGCACCACCCCCTGCTCCGGTGACTATTCCGACGACCATTCCGACCACCACTCTTCTCCGGCTCCGATTCCGGCGACCATTCCGACGAGGTCACAGATTTTTAAAGAGTCACGTATTATTATAGTCACCGATCACATTTTGGTCACAGATTTATAATTAGATGTGTGTGTTGCTTGTGGAGTTTCTCTAATTTTTCTTTAATATAATTTGTTTTTATTAACAATGAGAAAATTTCTTCATCTATATGGTTAGTCTTGGGAAGCAAAATAAAAATACTCACAGTTTCAAAATGGAGTAAGGAATGAAAGAAAAACATATTAAAAGTCTACATGTATCTTGAAGGAGTAGGTTCTTTCTCAAAAAGTCAGAGTGGGGGTGCCCTTGAGGCTTGAGTAAGCAAATGGAAATTAAATGCTACATGCTTCGATTCTTCAATCTTTTATTTTGATTAGATTATAGCATTAAAACTGCAAGTTGAATTGAGAGTATAGATTATGGGGAACAAGCAAACTAGGCTATCACACATAAAATAGTTAATGGTTGTCTATGTTTAGGACTTCATGGTAATGTCTATATTTCAGTTGCAGTAAACAAGGGGAAGAAAGCAACTCAGAACTCGGGTTAAATTATCGAGAAAGTGAACGGTGATAGACAAATTCATGGCAATAATCTTGGATTCTTTAAAAAGGTGGAGAATCATTTGATATTTGTTAGAAATGTAAACTCAAATCTAATAGGATCCACTGCATTTCTAGTGCTTTTATAACTCAATTTGATTAGGCTTCATTATATTTTGCTAGAACTTAACTTGCAATTAAAATGCACATTACTGGTCTTGATGTTGCTATTTGGTAATCATGATTGAAGTGGCTTTCGAATGGCCAACTAAAATGTATGCTTTAAAATCCCTTGAGTTGATTGAGAGGAGGTCTAATTGTCATGTGTTTATTCCCAATTTTGGATTCAATATTTTTATATAGTTTGTGAAGAAAAACATAGGTTGACTGCATGATGGTTGTTTGTTCAGAACTTTAAGAACAACAACAACGGATATTAGGTGTGCAATTTCTTTTGAATGTTTTTTTGGAGTTTCTTAATGTATTATTTTTGGCTGTTTTCTCTTTATATGTTGTGATGTCCTCTAGTTATTTATTCTTAGCTAACAATGTTCTTTCGTCTTTATATATGGAGAATGCTCGGATGCTATCCATTGTTAGTTTTGTCAAAATTTGGTAAATGAATGCTTTGAGAAATAAGATTTCTAACTCAATTATTGTTTTTCATTTTTCGTTAAGAAAAAGTGGATGCTGAAGATATAGTGAACGTGAAGATTAGTAATAGGTGTAGAATGAAATTGATTGATGAAATTTTCTACAGCTTGGATGATAAGCATCGAGACCTATTCACAAACTCCTGCTTTGGACATTTGTTGAGCTTTAGGGACATAAAGTTTTTGTCATAATTTTTCCACCAATTAATTCTGAGATCGATAAGTACTTCAAAAGAAAATGAAGTATGAATTAAAATTGGAGACAAGCTTGCAAGAGTTCATATTGGTGACCGGGCTTAAAGTTGGGGATATGGAGGACGAGGATCTGACACTAGGGCAGAATTGTAGACTCGTGAAAGAATGTTTCAAGTGTGGCACTGACAAAATAAAGAGAGGTTTATTGTTAGATGTTTTCAAACGTTGCAAGCATTAGAGTGATAAATATAAATAGGGCCTCCTCGTTATATTGGTATGTGTACTTTTGGTAGTAGAAGAGAATATATATATATTAACTCGTGTTGGTTTTACTTGGTGGATGATCTTGATAGATTTAACAACTATTCATGGGGGAAAAGTCATATGAGCACACTATTAGGGAAAAGTTGTGCAACATAGTGTAAGAATTTGTTAACTCAAAGAGGATTTGTTTACAAATAGAAAGAAACCACTTCACTTTCATGTCACAATTAATCTTTTGTGGTGGAACTGAAACTTATACATTCTAGGGAGACACCATCTCAATTTCATATAACTTTGAATTCACGTTAACAAGTTCTTGCCCTTTGTTGTATAACTCTATATACGAAATGTTAGATATAACACAAAGAATATTCACATTTTTTTTAGCATTCCCTACATAACTCCATGTCCATTTACCTTTTGTAGTCTTTTGAAACTCAACAAAATAGCATACATGTATGCATATCATTTCTACATAATCCATAGTTGCAAATAAAATAAAAAAGTTAAATAATTTACTCAAGTATATATCAAAGTAATATGAAAATAATTATCATATTTAAATTATGAAAGTAACCATATTGTATTATCAATAACGGACAGGCTATAACAGATAATAGTTGTACTGTCATTTTACATGGAAAATAACAACTGTAGTGTCGTTCTTCACTACAGATAACTGCTAGAGTGCCATTCATACTACATATTATCCAATAGTTGCGGACATCATAGAAATACACCAAATGCGAAAATAAAATCAACTAAAATATCATTTCATACTATATTCAACAATAAAAATACCAATGTACATGAGATTTCTAAAAATGCCTTTCTTTTTTCTTCAAATATAGTAGAAATTTCAATTACATAATATAGAAACAAAAATTATAGTTCAAATGCTCAAAATATTGAAGAAGATAGGTAAATAATATAATAAATAACAAAATTTTAGGATAGCAAACACAGGGAGAGCACGTTGATACGATTTGGAGATGAATTGAGGAATTTGATTGGATTGAAAGGGGTGTTTGGGTCTTTTCCATGATGAGGATGTTGTGGACATTTGATATTATTTTGTTATTGTATTTTGTAATTGAAAGTCATTTGACCAACAAACATTTAACTGAATCATTTAATAAACTCTCCGTTAATATTATTAGTGGTAATTCTTGATTGTTGGAAGAAATACGTGGAATACAGAAGATGGTCATTTTGGGCGGTATTTAAAGATTATGATTTTGGTAAGGAAAGTATGTATTTTTTCTATTTCTACTTATCTATGCCAGAATAATGTAAATAAAAAAGATGTAAAGTAAAATTGGTATTTTATACCTGGTAGTTGAAGTAATTTGTGTAATTTTAACGATATTTTATATAAATTATTATGAGTTTATGCTGCTAAAACGAAGTAAAATTTTTTTGCATTTTTATAAATTTAAGCAAAGCCATTGAGTTATTTATTTTGAGTACCGTAGTATATCCTATTTGTCGGAAAAATATTTGATATATTTTTACAAACTTTATTTATTGGTTTTCTTAATACACGTGTGATTTTTAATTGTCATACTTCGGAAAGTTAAAACCGTGAGAATGAGAAAAGGTTACAAGTCCTAGAAGTAGTGAGTACTAACTGACGGGATAGTAAGTATTTCGACCAAAATCTTTAGGCTGCATTTTTAATTGTTTTTTATACATAACAGGATATGATTTCTTGTTATAATATTGCAGTTTGTGTAGAATATTTTTTTTATCCTAGATATTTTCAGATTAGATAAATAAATGAATTTAAGTTAGATCAAATTAGGATTGTATTTCTTTATTTTAGTCTACGAACAAATCAAGGAATTATTTTAGTATATTATTTGATATACTAATTATCTTATCGTGTTTAATAACTACTGTTTATGTAAGATATCATTTATATCTTTAATAATTGCTTTACCTTTAAGTAAAGTAATTAAATAAGAATGGCATTTAGCCTGGAAAATTATATTCCCGTACGTGATCTAGCTGCGTGCAGTTCTACCGTTTTCAAGCAAGTTCATATGGAATAATGCTTCATTGAATCTTTTCAAAGCTAACATCTTCTTCAAGTAATTGGAGAACACAAAAACAAAATTGTGAAGAATGTTCAATCATGTTTATTAATCAAGTTGTTTGACTTTAAGAATGTTGATTCTTAATTCAAGTGGTAGTTGCAGTCGAGTACAATAGGGAAGCGGTGATAAAGTCAAGACACATGAATTTGATTCCACTTCATCCACAAGTAAAACAAATAATAATACAAAGGGAGTTATTCTTAGCTCTTTTGATTGTTCTTTTGTTAATTTTATGAAATTACAAAAACAAATATTATTATACTTTTTATTAATTAATTAGTAAATTGTTTAACCCACAGCATATAGGCTTGATGATGTTTTCCTTTGAGGTTTACTAAGTTATGTCTGGTGTTCGAATTTTAATCTATTATTTAATTAAAACTGCTCGAACACAATATCCACATGCACGTTGCAATCAGAACCATTAAGAACTAACTATAGGAAGTTCTGACTGTTTGACATCCAGAGTTATAATAGTGGAATTATCTAGATTTTAGAATTTACACTATTCTTCTATCATTTCAATTTTCTCATTGTTGTAAACTTGTAATCTTTTATTTGAAAATTTGATTGATAGCCTCCCCAAGTCCTTTGAACAAAAAATAAATCACTTTTTTAATTTTCAATACCTATCCCCTAACAGAAATAAATTTATGCATTTTTATTTTTCAATATTTTGATTTTAAAATGCATATTTTTTATTTCTAGACCCGAAATAAGAAAATAAAGACTACAAACTAGATCTCTTACCAGGGATAGATTAATTAAAAGAAAAAAAGTAGACAGAAGAAACTCTAGATCTATCATATTCTTTCCACCCATTTTCTACCATTGCAATCAAACGGACCCTAACATAAATAAAAGAGTGAGTTGGGGTGGCACTATCTAATCTAATCTATCCAATCTAATATAACATAAATAAAAGAGAGAGCTGGGGTAGCACTATTAATAAGCCGTGAGCCGAGCCGAGTTTTTTTTACAGTCTTCTTCTATTTTTGTAGTTTTGTTTATAGCCAAGCCAAATGGATCGGCTCGGCTCGGCTCTGCTCGGCTAAGCTAACTTCCATCATTTTTTACGTTTAATTCAGTATTTTAAGTTATAAATATTCGTTTTAAGTGATTTAAAATTTGTTGGAAATGTTGAAGTGCGTCTATGATAAATATATGATCGATAAATTTAAAATATCAAAATTTGAAGTGCGGTCATAATAAATATATGATCGATAAATTTTAAATATCAAAATAATTTTAAATTAATTATGAAACGTAAAGTCGTGATTGTTTATATTTCTTTTCAATCTCAATCTCATTCTAATGTCATTTTTTCGAATTTTATTTTCCTACAATTTTTCGTTTGATTCGATATTTCGCGATATGAATATCCATTTGGATCGATTTCTAAATTTTAAAAAAAAAAAACTTAAAATGTGATAATAATAAATATATTGTCGATTAAGTTAAAATATAAAAATGGCTTTATGGCTGGGCTCGGCTAAACCTTATTATTATTATTATTATTATTATTATTATTATTATTATTATTATTATTATTATTATTATTATTATTATTATTATTATACGTTTGATTAGTTTTTTTTTTTCAATTTCTTTGGGTTTATTAGTTATTTATTTTGAGTTTTTTTTCCTGTTCTTTTGTTTAAAAATTGATTAAGGGTTTATCGGCTGACTTTTTTTTTTTTTTTCCTTTTTTTACGTTTGATTCAATATTTTAAGTTGCATATATTCGTTTTAAGCGATTTAAAATTCGTTGGAAATGTTGAAGTGTGTCCATGATAAATATATGATCGATAAATTTAAAATATGAAAATTTAAAGTGCAGCCATAATAAATATATGATCGATAAATTTTAAATATCAAAATAATTTTACATTAATTGCGAAACATAAAGTCGTGATTGTTTATATTTCTTTTCAATCTCAACCTCATTCTAATGACATTTTTTCGAAATTTTTTTTTTTACAATTTTTCGTTTGATTCGATATTTCACGATATGAATATCTATTTGGATCGATTTCAATTTTTTTTTAAAAAAAAACTTAGAATAAGATAATAATAAGTATATTGTCGATTGAGGTAAAATATAAAAATGGCTTTATGGCTCGACTCGGCTAAACCTTTATTTTATTTTATTTTATTTTATTTTATTTTATTTTATTTTACGTTTGATTAGTTTTTTTTTTTCTATTTCTCTGGGTTTATTAGTTATTTATTTTTATTTTTTTTCCCTGTTCTTTTGTTTAAAATTTGATTTGAGGTTTATGAAGTAATTGACAATAACTGTTCTATCGGGGATTGGTGAGAAAAAATTTTTCAATAACTGGAGGCTGTGGTGGAAGGTGATCCTCGATTTTTTTGATAACTATGAGTGTGATTTTTTTTATCTCCACATTTAATGTTGTCTCGAAACATTTAGCAACTTATAAGAAAAATTTATGTAACTAATGTTTGACATAAATATGTTTTAATACCTACGCTATTACGTAGTCAACTACATCATGGCACGTGCATTGCACGTGCTTCTGACTAATTATCTAAAAAAGTGTATTCTATTTAGATTATGTTCATATTAAAATCATGCAGTTCTAGTCATTGTTAGAATAAAATTTACACACAAGAGTTTGGACTCTATTGTATTTTTCTATTCTTATCTCTTTGTTTTATAACATGTTATTAGCATTGTTAAGAAATATAGGATTAAATATATGGTTATTTTATTTTATTGTTTATTAAGGGTAGAATAGTCTTTTCAATTTCTTTTGTTTAGCCTATATATAGTTTCTTTGTTTCTAAGTTAATTCATTCTTTTTTTTTTAAATATATCAGAACTTGATCCTTATCTTTATTTCAAGAGAACACGGTAAAAAAGCTCTAGCCTATCTCTAGAGTGCAAACAAATTCCCAAAATCTCCGGCCACCCAAACCACCGGACTTGGAAACCACTGGAAAGCCCATAACACCCTCTCCAATTACTAATAAAAATCTCCCAATTTCACCAAGTAATCTGCCCGGAATTGCTGCTCAAAGTGCTGCAAAAAATTATGAAAAACGTCGAAAATCTCGTCTCCGGCCAACCTCTTGACCAGAACTCAACGCTGGTCGAAAGCCTATCTCAAGAGGACCTCAAACATGCCAACAACTCATCACAAACAACTTCAAAACATATCGAATTTAGCCCTGAAGAACAGAATTTCACACAGATCGCGACAACACATTATGCCACTGCTCTTTCCAACGCTGTTCCGACGAACCAGGATGGCACACCACCTGGGTTGGGTGCGCCCTCATCTGGTCCACCTAGCCCAATATTGGGTCTTCACCAATTTGGCCCCAATCAAAACGAATTTGAATCTAAAGTCGGGGCTAGTGCGAACTCGCGAACGCAGGATCTGACTTCTGCCATTTCTGATGCAACCCAAGCCATACAAGGGAGCAGACCACCTGGACTAGCCCTTCATCAGCCTTGTGCACCTAGCCCAGTAATGGTTCTTCACCAATTTCACCCAAAACCGGCTCAATTGTTGGTTGCCATTGAAGGCTTGTGCGGAAAATTCGATTTTAATGATTTTGATGATCCTTCAATGCTCCAAATGATTAATTCGATTGGGGGAACTTCAATTGATGAGGGAATTGCGATGGGTCGACAGCCAATTGTTCCAATTAGTACTCAAATTGTTGAAATCAACTCTTCACAAATGCTTGAATGTGAGATTGCTCTTAATTCTTCAATTGGTACTCAAGTTGAGGTTATGGCACCGAATTCGACTTGTACAGATGCTATTGAAGGGCCAACGATCATGGGTAATGTGTCAATTGACTTCCAACCCTATTCCTACACGCATGGAAGTTGATTTTTGTCCACTTTCGAAGGCTCCACCAACACCTAATGTTGCTCTTCCCTCTACATCTTCGATGTTTATGCCACCAGCTAATAGCTTGATGAATATCTCCTCAAACTATGACCCCCCACCACGTGCTTTACTCAAAACTGATCGGGCTATACCTAAACTGGCCAATGGTTCTTAGGGCCTAACTCAGCATAACAGAAATGCACAGAATAGACCTGGCCCTCCACCACCGGCTCGTGTTCCTCCATCTGGAGTTTCGGGAGTTACTCAGGCTCCCCGATCTTATGCCGCAGAACTAAACCTGCTATTACAAGCCGAAAGAAGTTAAAGAAAATCTTTTGCGAACTTCCTTCGTGCTCCAAAGGACTTTAGATATCGGAGCTTGGTCTCGAAGGAAGCATATATTCACCATGGAGAGCCTGCAGTATTTTTTGATGAATTAGATGAGCTATTTCTGGCTGAGGCATACAGGTTTACCCTTGTTGGTAAATTTGTGCATCGCAAACCATCTATGAATAAGGTACGTGAAAACTTTATGCTCTTTAGATTTTTTTGGTGATTATGAGATTGGTTTAATTGATTATGCACACATTATTATTCATATGGCACACGAGGATGATTACTCACGATTATTCCTCAAACTTACTTGGTACATTGATGGTTGTCCTATGCGTGTCTTTAAATGGACCCCTAACTTCAGCCCACAGTATGAAGTTCCTTTCGCTCCTGTTTGGGTGTCATTCCCATTGCTTCCTATTCATTTTCGGGATAAGAGTGCTATTTTTGCCATAGCAAAGGCTATTGGGCTCCCCCTTTGTAGACTCCCTGATAGAATTTGGATTAAGCGGGAGAAATGTGGTGGATATTGGCAACCTGTTGTCTATGATAAAGTTCCAAATTTTTGCTTTTGATGTAGACATTTTGGACATATGGATGAAAAATGTTCTAGTGGCTTACATTCCCCCCCTCCCCCCCACCATCAGTACCCCCTTTGGTTGCTTATCAGTCTGCTAGGCCTCCACCAATCCTGGCTAAGGATAAGGGTAAGGGGAAGGAGGTTGTGATCACGCCTTGCTAGAGGTGGACGCTGGTTAAGCGAAATCAGAAGAGACAAGATGGTCCACCATATTTGATTTCTCATTCTACTTCTCAGACTATTACTTCTATTCCTCCCATTATCCCGGGCACCATAGCTACTACAGCACATATAGTTTCCACACATATGGCTCCTATCCCCTTTATTTCTCCACTTGTTATTAGTACTATTGTTCCACAGATTACTGCTTCTATGCCATCAGATCTTTCGACAGCTGCTCCTCACAGGGTTGTTCCTCAGAGTTCACATGTTGTTACATCAGTTGATCATTCATTTATTCAGGCTTCTATCCCACCAGATGTGCTCCTATGACAGTTACCTTTATATACTTTGACCCTCTCTTGATGATATGCTCGAGAGGCCGCATGGCATCAATAGTACGGACGTGCTTATTGTACAGTGTCAGCAGAATATAGAGGGTCTTCTTTCTACAGAGCATCGGATTCTGGGGGTTTCCCTCATGTTGAAGTTCATCAGCAGGGTCCTTGTCGTAGATCTTCTTTTGATGATTTGATTGGTCTGACTGTTAGGATAAAGGATGATGGATTTGTCCCAGTAAGTCGAAAGAGACATTCAAAAGTTACTGACAATTCAATACCCAGGATGTCGACCAGGAGTCGATCGCAGGATACCTCTTCACGTACATCCAGATGAGTGCTATCATCTGGAATGTGAGAGGTGTAGCTAGTGTAGCTACTCGCAGGCGCCTGAGAAAACTTATTCAACTTCATCAAGTTTATATTTTGGTTATTCTTGAGCCTATGGTTTTGGAGAAGATGTTTGATTTTGTTCGTCGTTATTTGCATTTTGACACTGGGGTTTAGAACGAGTCGAATAAGATTTGGGTATTCTGGATACTACCGTTAGTGTTATTGATGATCATATCTAGTTCCTACATGTCAGAATTGTGGATCCTAGACTAGCACGTCCTATTTATTTGACTTTTGTTTATGCTGCTTGTCAAGCCTATGTTAGGAGGGACTTGTGGGCGGGTCTTCACCACATTTCTCTCTCTATGGATGATCCTTGGCTTGTTGGTGGTAACTTTAATGTCATCACACATGATGGTGAGCGTACCGGTCATAATCGTTAAGATCCTGGCTCTACTGATTTTTCTGATATGATGTTGGACTGTGGCTTAGAGGACGATGGCTTTTCTGGGTCTCAATTTACGTGGACGAATGGCAGGTTCAGTAAAAGATTGGATAGAGTTTTGATTAACTCTTTAGCTGCATACTTTTGTAGACAGCTTAGTGTGACTCATCTGAATCGTACTTCATCTGATCACTCACCTCTACTTTTACAGTGGATTTTTGATGATGATTTAGGTCCTAGACCATTTAGATTCCTCAATGTTTGGACCAAACATCATGACTTCTCAGCCTTTGTTTCTCAAAAGTGGTTACTTCCTACTCATCTTACAAGAATGGCTGCCCTCTGGGAGAAGTTTTTTAGGCTGAAACAGGGACTAAGGTGGTGGAATCGACGGGTTTTTGGTGATGTGTTCCAGAGAGTTAGAGACTCTGATGAGAAGGTTGACCAGACAGAGATTGATTTTGAGGCTAATCCTACACCGGTGCACCGTAACTTACTCCATCATGCACAAGCTGATTTGAACCAGACCTTAGCTATTGAGGAGGGTTTTTGGAAGAAAAAGGCCAACTCTCGTTGGGCTTGTGAGGGAGATCGTAATATCAGATATTTTCATTCGCTGGTACAAGGACGACGGATCAGATCTCGTATCAGGACCATCACGACTTAGGCAGGGGAAGTTCTTACTACTCCAGCAGATATTCAGAGCTCGGCAATCTCATTTTTCCAGGAATTATTATCCGCTCATTCACAACTTCTGGAGTATATTCATCCTGATATCATACCTAGGATTCTGACGGAGGCAAACAATATGGCGCTGAACCGCCTCTCTTTGATTGATAAGGTGCGGGAGGCTGTTTTTAGTATTGATGCCGATAGTGTTGCGGGCTCTGATGGATTTTCAGCAATGTTCTACCAACACTGTTGGGATCTATCATTCAATTCTATCCAGATCTAATGAGTTGAATCCTTATACATTACACTAGGATATAGCTCCTTAGGGATTGAATTGATAATCCATGATTAAACGATATGATTGCACCTACGCCATGCAGCATAAAGAGGTGAATCTGCAGAAGGTTTAGGCATAGAACCATCAATAAAACATTCTTTATTCTTCACACTCACAGCATCTCAACAGTACGGCTCCATGTTGAGTAATTATCATCAGAAAGTATAACTGAAACAATATGCATACATGTGTTATCTCCATAATGCATATAATAAGGATTCGAAGGATTTGATATCATTCGAAGAGCAGCAACCACCGGATCTTCACGTTGAGGAGTATCCGACGAAGAATTATTAATGTTGCCTTTGATGGTATTGCCTTCGATTTCAGTTCCTGAGTGTGTCGCCATGACTGGAAGCACTATGGCTCTGATACCATGTGAAACTTATGCAATGATGAAGGGAATATTCTCACAGGTAGAGAGGGAAAAATAGGAAATGTATTTCTTCACTATATCCAAAATAGAGATTACAGCAAATATATATACACATGCATTTGACAGCTCAGCTCAACAACTTTTAACTGAATTCTGGTAAAGTACATAAATAATTCTATAGATGCTATACTCAAGAAACACTGTGAGAAATAGCTATGATCATCAAATTGGTTTGGTGTACTTTCATGGGGTCTGATGAATATTCAATATTTGTTGGGATTTAATGTGGCACACAGATAAATTGGAAAAAATAAATACAAGTTAAATGTGGGGTTTGACTCCCGAGATGGAGTATATAAGGAAGAGTTCATCATAATGACCATCTATTGATTATTTTAACACACTTATAACATATTTGTTGCAATTAATGAACATGTCGTTTTTGTTGTAAAATAAGTTGCTGAATTTATTTGCTTCTCATTCAAATTTAATATTTGTCCTAATATTAGTGTATGGACATTACTTTGTCTTTGGTATTTGATTCTGATATCATCAAACTATTAAAATCATATGGTTTAATTTGGGACTAATTGGTTAGACATGGAAATGTTTCAGACCAAAATGCATGGTCATGGTGTGCAATACATACTATATATCAAGTTTTTTGCATTTTATAGTATCATGACAAATAGTTTTTTGGCATATTGTGTTGTTGTTTTTAAAGTCTCAGTTAACCATTTAGATTATGTTAACATAAGAGAAACAAAGGTGGTAATGATCACGACAGCGTTAGATTGCCACTGTGAGATCATCAACGATGTTTGCGATTAGCAGTTGTGCAAATCATGGGAGGTGGTGGTGGTCCATAAAGTTAGGGGTAGAGAATTAGATATTAAGCCCTTCTTTGATTCTCATTATTTTAAAAATATATTTTTATCTATTCTTTTCAACCACACATTCTTCAATAAAATAGTATTACATGCAAGTCCAAAGTTTTTCTTATTTTTTTAAACACACATTCTTTATCAATCTACTATTCCAAAATGCATTCTTAGCAAGAAAAGGGTTAAAACAGGAGCTAAATTATGAGTAAATTGTACATTTTGTCCTCAACCTTTGTCTAGATTATTGTTGAAATTCCGAGATGATTGGAGCCTTGATTAGGAATTATTATTGGAGATTCCTAGAGATCGACCATCCAGTTGAATTTATCATGAAATCGTGCAGGAGATTCGAAATAATGATAAAAAATTATGTTAGTAAAATTTGAGATTTTGCAATCTTATTCTAAGGCTCCAGAAGAGCTAATATTGTATGATATGGAGCTACAAACTTTACTATTGATAGTAATTTGTTCTTCAATAAATTAAAGAACTTACTAAGTTTCTAAAATGTGTGCCATGATTGGTACCATGTCGATATTAGTACAATTGAAGTTTATGATAGTTCGTGTGTACATATACTAAAGAACTAGAAGGATCTTCAATGTATTGAATTCTCATTTGTTATTTTTCTCACAAAAAAATTGGATATTAGATGAGCACTAGTTAAAGTTGGGATTGAATACTCGGCATTTGTAGAATAAATTCAAGGGTGAACTTTGTGGATCAGCTCACCCTCCGTTTAGACTTTCCAGAAATATTAATAGATGGATCCACTAGATGGTTACATGTGTGTTTATTGTACACCCATAACCTGGTGTTTACTAGATTATTTGCTCAAATATTCGAACACGGGCTCAAGTTTTTGGACATGAGGTATGGACGCCTAGAGATTTAAATCAATAGTGCTTGTGCGAAAATAAAATGATAATGACTCAAATACTTACATAAATAAATAATTCTCTTGCTGCAGACACAATCATAAATTGAAATCTTATTGATCTAGCAATGCATGAAATTTGATATGCGTCTAATAATTATGGTTAAAAATGTTATAGTTATGGATCCAAAACCTACAAGACATTTACAATCAGCATAATTCCATGATTATACTCTCGTATTACTACTTGTATATGAGAATCTTGAAGTGAACGATAAGATCTTTTTTAATGTAATTGCATCTAGGCATGGACATCTGGTGGATCAATTTGGGTATTTCAACATTCAGAACTACCCATTATACTTAAAATATTTAGTAAATAGAATTATTCGGGTCTACATAATTACTAGAACCCAACCGAACTATTGGTCACGATTCAGGTTCGATTCTATCCATACATTTTCAAAAAAAATTGTGATCTGGAAATACTAGTTATCTTCCCAATATCTAATAAAAATACAAGAAAATAATACACCACGAAATACATATTTCAACATTTTATTAATCCACTACAGTCTACAAATATACCAACAAGTAATATCTAATATAATAGCATTAAATTTCGTCTTTGACTCCACATGCGATGCCTCATAAAGCATTTGTAAGATGTGAGAGTCCATGATAAGTGTATTTTATACACTTATTCGGGCTCCAAATTATGACATTTGGTGGTTCTTTTAATGAGATTATAGCTTAATTTATGATATAATGTGTTATTAGGTGAAACTCGATGGATGATGAAGAATTGGAGAAAAGAATGCAAAAATTGGCGAAAAAATGGAAAGATCCAAAGCTTGAGGGTTAAAGTGCAAATACACAAAAGTTGTGTCGAAGCTCACGATGAAGATTCAAGAATGCTAGAGGTCAAATGGATGCAACGAAAGATCAAAAGGAGTGAAAACAAATCAATTTCCAACCGCACAAGGATGTCTAAATTTTAGTTGGAGATTGAGATGCAGTTTTGGCCTAGATAAAGTTCGAATTGAAGAAGATCTATTTCTATCAAAGTTGTAGTCCTTCGAGGTATCTTTCTAATGCAACTTGAATCATCTCAATCGAACATCGGAAGGAAAAGTTATGACAAAATTACTGAAACAGACGCAAAGTGGACAGAAACTTGGCGCCCGAGCACTACACACTCAGCGCTCAAGCGCTGAACTAGCCAGAAAATGGATTTTTAACAGATTTTCAGCTCTCAAGCGCTGTCCCATAGCGTTCAAGCGCCGCACGCCACCACAGATTTTAGGTTTTTATTGTTTGGGTCGCGAAAACTCCACGAAAAGACCCCAAATTGGCCAAGAATGGATATGAAAGTATAAATAGACCTAAGGAGGCTTGGAAAAAGGGGAGAGTTCCCACCTTAGTTCCAAACAACACAAACACATGGAACTTTAAAGATTTGGGAAGGAATTCAAGGAAAAACACATCAAAAGGATTTATTCTACTCATTGGGAGGGAAAGTATATACAATTGGAGATTCAAAGGCGGAATTCAAAGGAGGAAAACATCGCGCAAACCACGTTTTGAAGCATCAATGGGAGTTGGAAGAAGATCTTGGTGCAAGATTGGATTCTTTTTCTACATTATTCTTCTAAACCCGGTGATGTACTCTATAACAACTTTTTATTTTTCTTTCATTCACATGAGTAGTTAAATCTGATTTAGGGCGAACAATGTAACCAATTGGGATCCTTTATTTCTTTAAATTGAGATTCTTGTGCTTTTATTTGATGTGTTGATTTTGCTATGTTCTCAATGCATATGTGTCGATTTTGCTATGTTCTCAATGCATTTAATTACTTGATCACTAATTAAATGATTTCGTGAACAATAATTACGTAGAGATGCGGATTGTTGTTTAGACCAAGTAGTAAATTCCGGTAAATTGGCATAACGTGTAGAGATACCTATGTCAATTGCTGCGGTCATAATTGAATTCTGAGAACCGATGTTTCGTTTAACTAAATGTCAATTTGCATAGAGATATGGAATTGAATTAGTTAAATAGGCTCAATGAGAACTCGAGGGGGGTAAATTGAATACAATAGAAGAATTCGACCGAACACTACCTTAGATTGTATGAATCTTGATTTAAGGAGTAAAGGTGATAAATAGGTGAAATTGTTCCGTCCTAATATCCGTTATCCTTTGAATTTCCAATCAATCGCCTTTGCATTCAATTTAATTTCAAGTATTTCAATTCAAAAATTCATAACCAATCATTGTTCTTGTTTATTTATATCGAATAAAAGTTAGAAATAATAGATTAAGACTAAAGTATAGTCCTCGTGGGAACGATAATCCGGACTCTTAGGTCCACTTTATTACTTGTCACGATCCGTACACTTGCGGGATATAAAAATCGACAACAAGTTTTTGGCGCCGTTGTCGGGGACTATTTACTTTTAGTCTTAATTTTTTTTTTTTAACTATTACTTGATTTGTTTATTTTCTTTTATTTATTTACGTATTTTTCTTTTTCTATTTTAGTTTGTTTTTCTTTATTCTTTTTCAGGATAAAAGATGGCCAATGTTGATTTTGACAATATGCTCGTATGTGACTACATCATAAGGCAACAACAATTGGTAGCTCAAGGAATTGCTGAGGGAGATATGCTTATGGGAGATGTCATTATAAGAATGCGACTACAAGAGCTAAGAGCTGAATGTGAAATTGATGAAACTGTCCTCAGGAACTTGCCTGTTTCATTATTTCTCTCACACAAATTTGACACGGGTGATTTGCCAATGATATTATTTCGTCCATGGCTTAAAGAACATCAATTAAGAGAATCAGATCTACCAAACTTCAACCAAATACAACAAGAGGAAGAGACTTTCCATGAAGATGTCATTGTTTCTTTGCCGGAAGTTTTGAACATGGACGTTGACGTTGAGAAAACTTCAATCAAAGAAGAGAAGCCTGAAAAGATCGAGAAATTAATCACAACTGGCGAAAAAGAACGTGCAACATTCGAAGAAGAGGAAATCCTCGACTTCATCGTTTGCTCAAAAGTGGATTTTGTGATTAAACCTTATGAAGAGATTGAAGTATATATTGTTGAGTTCGAAATGGGTAATGAGGAAAAGTCATACTACATGGAGAAGAGCAATGCTAAAATTTGGAGGAAAAATGCAACATGGAACAAAGTCATATTAAGCAAGATAAGCAGAACATCCAAAGCCATATTCAAAGTACCATGAAACACTTATGCAACAAGTCAAGCTAATGACTTTAAAGAAGCGCTTCTTGGGAGGCAACCCAAGCTTTTTTCCCTTTTATTTATTTTGTCTTTTAAGTTTTAGGATAGTTTAGTTTATTTTTATTTGGGACTCATCAACCTTACTCGTTTTCCCCTTAGGTCTTTGATAAGTTAGTTGGATGATTAGATGTTAGAGCTAAGTAACACATGTTCCAGTTATTTGATCTTAATGCCTTATTTGACTTTTCAGGAACATGACGTCGCGAAACATTTAACCCAACATTGACTAAGGAGCCAACTGAGCAATATGAAAGCTAGCCATGGAATTACATGCCATATCAGGGGAGTCTTTTCTTCACATTCTTCCCCACCCCTTTATATGCGAATTTAGGATTAAAGACATTGAGAACAATGTCTAGTTTAAGTTTGGGGGTGGAAAACATGAGTTTTCATTTTATTTTTGTGTTTTTGTGTGAGTTTTCTTTTTGTTTTTGTGTGCTTTAATAAAAAAAAAAAAAAAACTGAAAAATTTCAATTCTTCATTTTGTGTGCTTGTGTGAGTTAGTTGGCCTGGCTGGCAATGATGAATATATTGAATTATAAATTGATTTATGAATGATGAATAAGTTGCATACTTAGATTAATTTTTGCTTTTCCATGTGAAATTTGATATATATTGAGCACGTGAATTGAGTTAAGCATTATGTAGGAATGAGTTGATTTCATAATTGGATATGTTGAAATAGTGGACCATAGATGCTAAACCCAAAATCAATCACTTTTGCATTCTTAGACCAAATCTAGAATAGTTTGGGGAGATTTCACTGTTGTAGGGAGATATTGAGATAAATAGGGATTCCATGTGTGAAATTAAAAATCTTGTGTGGATTGTCTAACGTCAATAGGATACAATTTGGTAAAAATCTTAAATTAAAGGTTGGTTTACTTGGATAAGTGTTTAATGAGGGACATTGTACTAATCAAGGCATAAAAAAAATATATATTTTATTTGAAAATTTCTCTTCGTAGCCTTTATGACTCGAGCAATTAAGCCTGCAAGGGTTTTTACAACCTGGTGCCCTATGGTCATTTGACTTGGGAGTCATCGGCTGAAAGCTTGTTACATGGGTCATTTAGAAAGTTTAAGGGAGAGAATATTTCATATAAAGAAAAAATTACTCATATGAACTAAAAAAAAATAATAAAACTAGAAAAAGCAGGTGCATGAAACAGAAGACGCACCAAATGCCTTGATTAAGTACCGAACACTTGTTTAAGAAAATTCGACTTTTGATGAGGGATTATTAGCCTAGTTAAGTCCTAGAGATTGAAGCAATCATATAGAGAATCCTTATTTATTGACATATTGACTTGCAATTAGTGAGATTTACCTAGACTAGAGAGGTGATGATAGTATAGACTTCAACCTTAGTTCACACGCTTGAAAAGAGTGAAAAGAATAAGTTTGGGGGTGTGTGAATCTTACGAGTGATGAAAGAACATATTTGACTTTTGAGGTCGGAAATTGAAACAACTTATGAATTCATAATACTATTCTTAATTCTTCACACACACACGTCAATTTTTCATTGGAAAAGTAAATTTTAATTTATGTAGTGTGATTTTGAAACTGTGTATAAATTTGATATTATGATTTCAATCTTGAAATAAAAAGCCAGGTTAACTAGCTAAATCATTTTGCATTGCTTGATTGATTGGCCACCAATTGGGTAATTAGCATTGCATGTTCGTTGTTTATTAAGTTAGGTTACGATTTTGTTTGAGG
Source organism: Fraxinus americana (assembly GCA_035079005.1). Lineage (NCBI taxonomy): Eukaryota > Viridiplantae > Streptophyta > Magnoliopsida > Lamiales > Oleaceae > Fraxinus > Fraxinus americana. The sequence goes on from JAVHZT010000034.1 coordinate 110,978, forward strand.
ACAAACAAATGTTTAAGTTTGGGGGTGTTTGATAAGTGTATTTTATACACTTATTCGGGCTCCAAATTATGACATTTGGTGATTCTTTTAATGAGATTATAGCCTAATTTATGATATAATGTGTTATTAGGTGAAACTCGATGGATGATGAAGAATTGGAGAAAAGAATGCAAAAATTGGCGAAAAAATGGAAAGATCCAAAGCTTGAGGGTTAAAGTGCAAATACACAAAAGTTGTGTCGAAGCTCACGATGAAGATTCAAGAATGCTAGAGGTCAAATGGATGCAACGAAAGATCAAAAGGAGTGAAAACAAATCAATTTCCAACCGCACAAGGATGTCTAAATTTTAGTTGGAGATTGAGATGCAGTTTTGGCCTAGATAAAGTTCGAATTGAAGAAGATCTATTTCTATCAAAGTTGTAGTCCTTCGAGGTATCTTTCTAATGCAACTTGAATCATCTCAATCGGACATCGGAAGGAAAAGTTATGACAAAATTACTGAAACAGACGCAAAGTGGACAGAAACTTGGCGCCCGAGCGCTACACACTCAGCGCTCAAGCGCTGAACTAGCCAGAAAAATGATTTTTAACAGATTTTCAGCGCTCAAGCGCTGTCCCATAGCGCTCAAGCGCCGCGCGCCGCCACAGATTTTAGGTTTTTATTGTTTGGGTCGCGAAAACTCCACGAAAAGACCCCAAATTGGCCAAGAACGGATATGAAAGTATAAATAGACCTAAGGAGGCTTGGAAAAAGGGGAGAGTTCCCACCTTAGTTCCAAACAACACAAACACATGGAACTTTAAAGATTTGGGAAGGAATTCAAGGAAGAACACATCAAAAGGATTTATTCTACTCATTGGGAGGGAAAGTATATACAATTGGAGATTCAAATGCGGAATTCAAAGGAGGAAAACATCGCGCAAACCACGTTTTGAAGCATCAATGAGAGTTGGAAGAAGATCTTGGTGCAAGATTGGATTCTTTTTTTACATTATTCTTCTAAACCCGGTGATGTACTCTATAACAACTTTGTATTTTTCTTTCATTCACATGAGTAGTTAAATCTGATTTAGGGCGAACAATGTAACCAATTGGGATCCTTTATTTCTTTAAATTGAGATTCTTGTGCTTTTATTTGATGTGTTGATTTTGCTATGTTCTCAATGCATATGTGTCGATTTTGCTATGTTCTCAATACATTTAATTACTTGATCACTAATTAAATGATTTCGTGAACAATAATTACGTAGAGATGCGGATTGTTGTTTAGACCAAGTAGTAAATTCCGGTAAATTGGCATAACGTGTAGAGATACCTATGTCAATTGCTGCGGTCATAATTGAATTCTGAGAACCGATGTTTCGTTTAACTAAATGTCAATTTGCATAGAGATATGGAATTGAATTAGTTAAATAGGTTCAATGAGAACTCGAGAGGGGTAAATTGAATACAATAGAAGAATTCGACCGAACACTACCTTAGATTGTATGAATCTTGATTTAAGGAGTAAATGTGATAAATAGGTGAAATTGTTCCGCCCTAATATCCGTTATCCTTTGAATTTCCAATCAATCGCTTTTGCATTCAATTTAATTTCAAGTATTTCAATTCAAAAATTCATAACCAATCATTGTTCTTGTTTATTTATATCGAATAAAAGTTAGAAATAATAGATTAAGACTAAAGTATAGTCCTCGTGGGAACGATAATCCGGACTCTTAGATCCACTTTATTACTTGTCACGATCCGTACACTTGCAGGATATAAAAATCGACAACAGTCCATAAAGTGCAGTCAGCAGTGGCTACGAACGAGATTGATATGATTCAATTTTTTAAATGAATAAGTCAGATTCATTTGAGTACTTAGCACTTTGGTCTTGCAAACTTACTACTTATTGGCCAAGTTATTGGGTCAGGTTGAATAAATTGTAAAAAAAAAAAATTAGGAAAAATGACGCATCAAGAACCTAAAGGACCCAATCTGTTATCAGTTTTGATTCTTTTTTTAATCAGACTGAAATTTTCGGTTCAAATTTGGGAGGTTGGGTTCCTGTTAAAATGTTCACCCCTAATTGCATAATATCATTGTGCTGAAAAAAAATCAACTAGGGAGGAATGGATAAATATCTTGTATGAAGATGGTAGCACTGAAGACGTTGACACGCAAGACATGGATGTTTCCATACAAAAAATTTCATCAATTGAAATGTGGAAAGTAGTTGCGCTTTTTTTTTTTTTCCTTGAATTTATTCCATTGAATTTACTAGACAGTTTTTTTAATGAAGCATCATTTGATTACTCCAAACTTTTTACAATTAATTGTACTTTTTTCCTTTGTTTTCCCACTGAGTTTGTGTCGACAAGATTTTTTAAGTAGACAATTATTGTTGAAATCATCGTTTAAGGAGGAGTGTTGTAAAAAAATAAATTACAATGAATGATTAGTTGGTGTTATCTAACAGGGTGTATTCTATTCAACTTGCAATTACTATTGAAGCCCCATATTTAGATGTCATTGTTACAATAAAATTACATACAAGAATTTTAACTCACTATTCCCTGCCATTCTTGTTATCCCTTTGTTTTATAACACAATAATCTATATGGCAAAACAATTCATTCTTCATTTTTCCTTTTGTTAGAAAATCAATACCCACAGACAGAAAATAAGACTATGTTTGATTTGTGTTTCAGTTTTTCAATTTTAATTTTTTAATCCATTTTTAGTTTTTTTTTTTTTTTTATCTTGAATGACTATTTTAAAATTACAGAAAATGCGTTTAATTTGTCATTCCAAAAATTTATCTCTCCAAGATAGAAAACTGAAAAAATATGTTTCTTTTGAAATTGTTAGAAAAAAAATTTAGGATATTTTATTCGATAAAATTGAATAATTTATGCTAATATTGTATCAAATAATATATACATTTTAAGTTGATGAATTCTAAAAAAAAATCTGCTACAAAGTTGAGATACAAACAAATAATTTATTGACTTGATAAACATGAGGAAATAAACCGTATTGGATACATCATCCATGTTGTTTAATATGTTCAGAAACATCATATTTTAATTATAAGGATCCAGACCATTGGCTTCACTATTGCCTGATTGATTCGATTATTTTCCTTGTTTGCATGCAAACTTTTCTTTCAAGTATATCACCTTAAATTCAGTGTCCTCGATCATCATATAAATTGTAACTGCATCATACATGCCTCAAGTTTTTCAATTTTACTGATCTTGGATTCCTTAAGTGGACGTTCCTTAGGTGTCGTATTATCGCGCCGACAAGTATTTAAAACTTCACCATCAACATTTTTCACACGTACATGCACTCTATCACTCAAAAAAATCATCTTCTAGCTGCATATCTTCCTCTAACATTGGAGAAAATGCTTATTTGTGCTTATAAACTTGAATCGTATTTGTAAATTTGAGTGAATTTCTACTTAATTTAGTGTAAATAATGTTATTGTAGTAAAATCCAGACTTTTAAGGCATTTAGAGCAATAATGGCAATTTTTTAGCCTAATTAGAGTTGAATCAGAGCAATTTAAGGCTAACTGAATTGCACGAACATAATAAGAAGAAATAAGAGAGGAATTGGAGGAAAGTTTCAAGTTTCAAGAGTGAAATTCAACAAAATTGCACATTTTAAAAATGTGTAAAGGACCAATTTCAGAAGACTATTGAAGCTCGGGGGCCAACGTGGAAAGTTTCGAGATCAATATTGAAGATTATGATGAAAAAGGACCAAATAAATAAAAATAAGAAATTTAATACTCATTTTCACTTTGATTCATCAACATCTCAATAGTATTAGAATTCTCCTAATTATAATCCTTACCCTGCTCATCAGTAAATAATCTTAACTTGTTACATTCTCCCTAAAAATGTTTTTTCACTATTTAAAATTTTTGAGGCAAAATCTTGATTTTAAGCTCGTAAAATTCACTATTCTCGTTGCGAGAAATCACCGCAACACACTCAACTTTAAAGTCACGATTCTTAAAACTTTATTAATACTCTCTTTAGTCCTCAAACTTTCCAAAAATCGCTAAATTACACAAAACTCAACTTTTCACAAATAATAAATCCTATCCATCCATCAACGAGATATTTTTTCTGATTTTCACTTAGATCCTTGTACTTTCTAAAATTATGCTAATAGATCCAAAAAATTCTTAAATTGCTATATATCACATCATAACCCTGCAAAATATCGGAATTTTACAAAAACAACAAACCAAACGCCCTCTAACCTCTCCACTTTAGTTTTTACACTTTTTGACAAGATAAAAGTAGAATATAAATATCAAACACAAACAGTAGTAAATGATAGCATCAAAATTTTAGATTTCTGTACATCAGACTTCCAATTTCTGCATCAAGTCAAAACAGCCGGTACCCATCTTTACAGGCAAGCCAAGGCAAATCCTAGAAGACGGTGTCTCCAAGTTGTCGGTCATCCCATGAGAAGCTGCTTCTACAATGAACTTTGAGGCTGTTTCGAACGACATCTTAATAAACGGTGACAATGACTCAGCAATGCTTCCATGTCTGGTCATTGGTCTGTAACCTCCCGTATGCGTCATGTAATCCGCAATTAAACTCAAATGCCGATAGTCAATCTTCACTCCATAAATATCAAAAACTTGCTTCACCTCTCTAATGATAGTTGCTCGAGCAGCTTCTACCCCATACATCTTCAACATAGCATCAATATTGTTGGAATATAAACGACTCAAATTGAGGTCGTCTTGCATCTCCCAGAAAGACTTGAAATCTACTCCTGATGCCTTCATTGCCCAGTAAGCAAGGTCTTCATTGCCCGTTTGCAAATCTTTGGCAGTAGACTTTGGTTTTTTATCATCATCCCAAATAACTGTTTTTTCATCTGCATCATATTTTACCATTTTACAATGACTGATCTTGCCGGAGCTCTTGATATATACTTTCTTTGCAGTCTTCTGAGCAATCTGTAAATTAGTTTTAAGAATAGCATATTAGCTACTGGCACGTTTGGCAACGAGGATTCAATAGTACTGGCCATATATTAAAGAAGAAAAAAAGCTAAAATCTTGTTTATTATGCTGTCCAGTCCTATGCAGCAGTCCTATGTACCAAATATTCACTAAATGTACTGGATAGAGATAGGGTCGAGATATACCTGAGCAAGCAACAAATGAGGTTCAATTTTAAAGTGGACTTCAAAATGTAATCCATTAACTGAAATGTAGATTGCCCTACGCGGTTTCTTGTCCAAAAAGTCTTCTGAAGTTTTATTTTTGGCCATGGATTTGACTGCCGTCCGACTTGATTTAGACTTTGACTTCATTTCAAGATCGTTTTGCATATTATAAGCTTCATCATCGTCATCTGAGTCATTTTCCACATCCTTCCTATTCTCAACCTCCTCGAGATGATTTTGATCGGTTTGTACTTTTCCAAGTTCGGAAGATAACTCACCTTCATCAGGTTCATCGTCAGAGCCATCATCATAATCCATCTCATCCATAGATTGTTGTTTTCTCTTTTGCACATCTGAACCTAGATCCTCTCCCCTTTCATCGCCATCAGCATCCATATCATCATCAATATCCTCTTCTGGTGATGTAACTGTAGAATTATCGTCAGCTTCGATTAACGTCTCTGAGGGTGAACTCAAAGTGAAATTTTTAATGCCACTAATTCTGGATAGAAACATCACATGATTTTCTATTGCATCCTCCAATTCCCTTAAGAACGTGGATCTAAGAGTTGCGTGTAGGTCTTCTAGTGACACAAATTCGGTTGCTTTCAGTTCCATTTTCAGCTTGTAGATTCTAGACTGGTCATTAATTGAGAGTTCTACTTCCATGCTCTCAGCCAAATCCGCTTATACATACTTTCTTCACATTTTGCGACGAGAGACATAACATCAGGCCTGTAATTATAGACAAAAGTGATGAATTTATTCTTACAAGCACTCAAAAACACTCAACCTAGTCAAAATATTATTTTATTTTGGGGTTTCTACATTTTCAAAATATACAAGTCCCATATAAAAAATTCAGGTTTCAAGATCCCAGTGTAAGCCTCAACTAATACCAATGACATTGAAACTACTTTACTGAAATATAATTTTAAAGAACCAAAGAGTACTTTATTTGCTATTAACTTTGGTGGGGAAAGCAGTGTCTACAGTGTTTTCTTAATTGCAGTGCCAAGTCAAACCAAACACCTTTTCGTGGTGGAAGGAATACAAACAAGCCAACCCTAACACCTACTCACACACAGAGCAAAAATTGGCATGGGAAGCATGGAACTGAAAAACCAGCAAATCAGAGCATGTTTACTTACAAGTAAATACGCAAATTTTAAAATAAATATCTTTTTAATTAGTCAAAGTTAGAAGTGAGTTATTTATGACAGTAGTAACTTTTTTTACTTAAAGTTAGAAAATAAATACATAATTAATAGATGTTTGGAGAAAACTTAACAGGTACTTAACTTTGTTTAAGCTTAGTCAAACATGCTCCTAATACTATTGAGGAAACCCTATCATGCCAAGATGAAACTATAATAGAACTCACTTAGATCTATATTGCATGAATGGGCATGTCAAAATTGGAGTCTTGATAGTGTCTGATGCAGTCATCAAAATCTCCTGCAGACGAGGAATACCAAGGGTAACATTCATTTCCCCACGGCCAGCAAGATGGAAAGTGTTGAGTCTGAAAAAAAAAAAATACAAGCATCTAATGAGAAATGGCTGTTTTAATGTTACAGTGTAGTGTAAATGAAGGAGAAAATTTATTGTTAACCGTAAAGATATGAACATTATAAAATATAACCTTGAAAAACAAAGTACTCCATAACCAAAAAAGGGATAGTGCTTCACTGGGGTGTTATCTTCAGTAAGAGATTTGCATACAGTATCAATTTAGCATCCATGACAACCTCTTGAATGCACATGCGTTACTTGAAGGAATAACATTTGGCATGCTATATTTAGCCAATTGGTCCTTTTTCTCCCCCTGCCTTTTCTTTATGGGTAAAATCTTTTTCTTTTTGTTTTTTTTTTTTAAGTAAGCTACAACATTATAAATTCTCCATATACTACATTATTAACGAAATGCAATATTTGAACACGAATTATAGAGAAACAATAAGACGGATCAAATAAACTCAAATATGCAAACCTTTTGATGGATATGTATTCCAAAAAAAAAAAAAAATACCAGAATGAATAATGGCAAGTGCTTATTTTTACTTTTATTTTTTGAAAACGGCAAGTGCTTATTGTGAGAACAGAGAAGTGAGACATGAACTTACGTCATCTGTGTTGACGGTTCACCAATGGATTGAGCAGCAATGACACCAACTGGTTCTCCTGCTTGTGCTAGACTTGATAGATATTTTTGTTCAACCAATTCTAAAAACTCCTTTTGCTCCTTTTCTGTTGCCTTCTGTTCTAATTGGTTTTCCTTCTTTTTTGCCTTGCGTCCTTTAGATAGGTGCTCCTTTTGGGTCGTTTTTTGTACTTCTGATGTCTCTTTTATTGCCTCGCGAATAAAGTGTCTTGCTTCCTTTTCAAGCCCATCTGGCAACTTTTCAATATAAGTATTGTACTCACGCTTGTTTTGAAATTTTCGGCAAATAGTTTCTTGATTCTGATCAACATTGAAGAGAAGATGACTTTTATGCATATGATAAAAAAATAGACTATCTTATAATTAGACTAGATGGAGAATCTAGGTCCTTACATCTGCTAGAGCCTTGAAATTTTTGAGAAAGCTTGTGCGGTGCACATCAACACCGTCTTCTCCATAATAAAACTGAATTATTGAACCATCTGCATCACGAACGGTATAATCATAACTAACTTTTAGACTCTCAAGATTTTTTATGAGGCACCGTTGGAGATATCCACTACGAGATGTTTTTACTGCAGTATCGACCAACCTGTACAAGAAAAACTAACAGTTAGAAAAATCATAACCAGGAGGCTACGGTGAAAACAATAATCTCTGGTTTTAAAAATCCACACTATAAGATGGCATTGAGAATCTCCAACATTTATATGACGGACTAAAACTTCAAAGTTTACAGCAACCCGTGTACTTCACCCTATGAAATAGAAGAAACGTGGTGTGCTGTGTGAACAGAGATCACAGATGCCTAATGAAGTATAGCGATGCAGAAGGAGAGGAGGATGTCATGAACATATTTTTCATAAAAAGGCTTGAAACCCAATTTAATACACCAGTCCATGTTAAATCTATTTTCAGGCAATAAGGAGCTATAATGAAGTTACCACATTACGATGCATTAAAGTGATTATATTAGGTAGAGAAAAGAAGTTTATGGCGTAATACATGAAAAAGAAGATTTTCTGGCACATTCTTCAAGTGGCAAAACGGGTAACTCAACTGAACCAGCAGTAAATCAGTAACTTTAATAAACTCTACAGATGATTCTAACGTGCTTCTTGAAGAAAATCAAAGGGCCTGACATTCAAATGGGTTTACTTCAGCCAGAACTTCTTGTCTTGTCTTAACCCGAAAGGAATTTGGTCTCTAAGAAAGAAATACATGGGACAAATCCCCTTGGTTCGAAATCAGGGAGTTTGTGATAGTAACAATTTGGCACTTCATGTTTTGGAAACGAAACTTCATGTTTTGGAAACGGAACTTGATCAGCCGTACTTACTTTTTTTCATAGTATACCCATGTTTGGATTCATTTTGAATCTCTTGCTTTGGATGATTAGATCTTTGTAATATATTACAGGGGAAGGCCAAGCTGGTCACTAGATTAAAGGGAAGCCAGCATTTGTTCCCCAACCTTAAGTGTGTACATTGGTTGGGTGGGGGGTCCATGAGCACGATTAAGCACAAAAATAATAATCATAGCGCATTGTAGAAGCAACTTAAACAGTTATCATTCATGGGCAGAAAACCAAAAAAAAAAAAAAAAAAGTTACAATGCCAGATTTACCCTTCACGACCAGCCATGCAATGGAAGTAATACTCTTGAGGTCGAAGACCAGAGAGAAAGCGATCAGTGATAAAGCCACCAGCTCTAGAAGTGAAATCCCATGGCGAAAAGGAGGGCAAGGTTTTCCCTGAAACCATTCGGGGTACTCTTTTACCTTCCAACTCTTGTTGGCCCAGATAGGAAGATATTTGTTGGAAATTGACCTATTCAAATCATAGACAATTATAGGTGATTTACCATCAAAAGATCATGAAAAATATGGAGTCATAAACGATAAATAAAAGATAGCTCATAAGTTCATTTCCTAAATCTAGCTAAAAAAGTTGATCAGTAAATAATAAAGATCAACAATCAAAGACCATTGCAGGTCACAAACTGATTGGTTTGACAAACCGATTACATATATACTCCCTCTATCTTTTATCATTACAACACTATCTAAATGTCAATGTCACAACACCGTGCATAAATATTAGATTTCTCGAAATCAAGCAAAAAAATAAAAATTGGAGCATAAGCTTCAAACATCTCAAGTCATTTTTTCCTCAATTTTTTTAGTATAAAAGAATTAATAGTTTAAGGGTGAGAAAAAGTATAAACTATAAATTCTCGTGGATGAATACAAATAAATTATAAAAGAACAGTTGTGAATGTGATTGTATATGCTGTGCCTTATTCAGCTCAGTGGTGTAATTTTATTTTACAGGAAATTACCAGCAGGTGGATGGTCTTGTACTTAAAACTTATTATTAACTATACCCTTCTAGTCCATCTTTTGGCATAAAAGACCACCACAACGATTAGATTTCTAATATGTATAATACAATGCGCACTCACCGTACTACCCTTGGCTCCAGTTGTTGTCATAACAGAAATGCAGTTCTTTGGAAAAGGCTTTAACAATCCTTTTGTAAGCAATTTTTTGCTTATTTGAGAACCTTTATTGGTCAGCTTATTTTTCATCTTCATATCCAAGGATGCTGTGGCAGATTCTCTGTTACTGCATATGACTTTCTCAATTTCCAATTGCAGTTCTTCAGGGCCTAGAACACCAAAAGATACGAGAGACTTTTTTGTTAAAAAATTTAAGGTAACAGAACAATAAATTACAGAAAAATAAATGAGATTATCCCCAAAGATGGGACTCAACCATAAAGAGTCACATATGAGACTAGCCTCAAGTACTTCCGCAAATTTAAATAAATAATTATGAGCAGGTTCACCTTCTCGAGAAGAAGTTCATTTAAAATCCATGCAACTATTGTATTGAAGGTTTTATTTTCATGATTTGTTAATGTATCCTTATGTTAATTGTATAGTTTGAAAATAATAAGAAAACATTTTAATGAAGTAGAAACTTGAATGTTTTGATTAGAGAAAAATATAGTTTCTTTCAAACAAGTACTTGTATGATAATCAGTTGGTGTACAAGGAATGGCAGGGGTTTTTTTTTTGGGGGGGGTCTTTTGTGACATGGGTTGAGAGTGATTGATAATCGAGAGAGATGATTTTAATGTGTATTGATTGCATTTGGATGTGGCCTAATGTTGAACAGGTTATACCCTAGCATAGGGGCAATAGGATAATCTAGTGATAACAGAATTAATGATTTTGGTCCGAGGCAAAAGCATTCGTGATTCTGTATCTATTACCGGAAGATATCCCATATAAGTTTAGCGATAATTTTTGACAAGAGAGGTCAACCTTAAGACACATTTAAGCATCAACCCTCTATCAGAACATCAGAAAATGTTGAGCAGTCAGTTGAATGGGTATAAATAATATAGCAGTAAGATATGGCTAGCAGTCAAACTAACAAAAAATATTAGAGAAGAAAGGCAGAGCTATCCATACCAGGTAAAACACAAATAGAAAGACTTCATCAATGACAAACTCTCAACATAGCACAGAAAAAAATATTTCAAGTTCAAGGTAGTTTTAAATATCATACCTATTTGGCCACGTTTGAAATTAACGAAGTCACAGTGAACCTCTTCACCAACGTCATCACCTTCAAGTTTTTCCTTCCTTTCCATATCATAGTTTGGTAATATTATGAGGTCATCTACCCCACATGTAAACCCGTGAATCTGAGGCATTTATAAAACCAGCATAAGGTTTGAGCAATCAGGTTTTAAAACGTACATTACAAAACTGAAACTACAAAGACGGTAAAAATCACCTGCAAAAAGATTGTGAATAGACGACTTAAAGCAGAAAGAAAAATGCCTGCACAGTTGGACCCATAGAGCTCCTGTACTGTGTGTACCAAACCAAATTTTCCAAACTGAGCCTTGTCAATCACACCACGCACGAGTTCATTTTTCCAAATTAACAACTTATGTTCAGCATTCTGATCTCTGTCTTCTTCCTCTTCATTTTTGTAGGTACTATCAGTAAAATAATCCTTTGGAAGTTTCCCCTGATTTTTAACAGTACAGGGTGCACAACCTTGTGTTATTTGGTTCAATAGCGCTGTGATGACCTAGCAAGAAAGGTGCAAAAATTGTGTCTCAATTTTAGATTCTCAAAACTACCGTCGAATTTTGTGATCCACACTTGAAAGTCTGATTTTATCAGGCATATTAAGAATTATGTCAGCTTAAAAATTTTAACCTGTTTCCCTGTCCAAAGAGGTCCTGGTCTCCACACTGCAGGCAAGACAGACAGCATCACCATGCCTTCAGAATCTACTAAAGAAACCTTCTGGGAATTATCGCCTAGATGTGAACCAGGCATCATTGAAAACACACCAGACCCATAAAGAAGCTGGTTGAACTCGTCACGAGTTAGAAATGTGTCCTTCATTGTAAGAAGCACAGCGCTTACAATATGATCCTGGAGTTGAGTTAGAAATACAGTGGTAAATATACCGTGTGGACACATGAGAAAAAAAAAAAAAAAAGAAATTTCTGGAGAAAAATATTATGGGAACTTGATAATTGATGAGTACTGACACCTGAATCAAGCCTCTGACAGTATCACCCCTTGTTGGAACAATGTACTGTTCATTAGCATTTACAATGTTGTAAGCTTCAGCCCGAGAAATTTCATCTTGAGGGAAATGGACATTAATTTCATCACCATCGAAATCAGCATTATAGGAGCTGAAGCCAATTTCAAAAAAAAAAAAAAGCCATTATCAGTCTTGGCAAATCGAGTACAATAAAAATAAATAAATAAATCAGCAAATAAACCAACCTGCAATTTGCATAATGCATGCGAAGTGTTTTCTCTCCCTTCAATACTCGAACAACATGTGCCATTATACTTGGCTTGTGAAGTGTAGGCTGACATTAAAAATAAAGCAAGCTAAACAGTCCTCTCAAAACTGTATAATTACTTCATTGAACTAAAGAAAAAAATGAGTATGCTTACTAATAAGCAAGTACAGCACAGACCTTAAAAGAATAGAATGAAACACATCATACAAGAAGAAACTTCCACGAGTAAGTGAAGAGAATTCCAAAAGATATGTACGAGTGTTCATTTATAAATAAAAACTCAAGACCACATAGTTCAAATATTTCAATTTCATGGAAATGGGATCAAAGTACTTCCAATTCATTCTTTTGCCACACAAATAGGAGCCTCCTTCAAATCATATAATTGCATGGACTGCCAGTATATTTATTCATCATATATTAGAGGCATAACTAAAACTAATCGAACTAAGAGAAAGACATTTGACTGTAGGAATGAGAGAAAGTGAGTGTTAATTATTTTATTTGAAGGCCAAATGTCAAACTGCTAAGAGTCAAAAGCCTCTCCTAAAATATCATGCCAAGTCAATAAAGGGCCACTCAATTTAAGGAAATTGAATAAGTTGTAAATGGGGATTGATTTATCCATTTGGGTCAAGGAAAATCAGAGGAGCATGTCACCTATATCTAAAGGTGATCAAAGTGTGTAAGAAGTTCCCAGATTTTTTAGGGTAGATCTCCAACCTTACATCGTGAATGCGTCTGTTAGCAGACGAAGAGAAACATATCTCAATTTCTTGGTGCCTTTGTGGAAAGTGCAGGCTTTTACAGACATTATCGCACTTAAAGCAATGTATAAATTGTTGGTTGATATGGAACAATTCCCAATACCTGCCGATTAACGAGCACAATATCCCCATCCTGCAAGTGGCGATACACGATCTTGCCCTCAAATTCATACTCATTCTTCTTCCCTGATTGTGTAACTACCCCTCTTGAGGAAGGTAATTTTCTAGATATTGCTGTTCGCAGCTTTTTGTTGGATGGCAATTTCACAGTAGAAACTTTATCAACATAAGTTGTAGCTCCAGGATGGGTATCTGGCCCATTAATGATGGCATTCCTCAATTTAACGCTGTTCCAAGGAGTTACTCTCTGCAAGATATTATGCAAGAAAGTTGGGAAAAAGTGATAATAAATTAATTTGTTCCCGAACAAGGCAATGTCGAACAAAAACGATACAAGATGTTTCTAAGCAATAAATTATTCAAATAGCATCCCCTGAAAAGGATGGTTCCTTTATTCTTTCTATGTGATCCTTGTGGTGCTTTTGGGTTTCATGAGACGCGGCTGGTGGCAAAGATATGTCCAGAAAATCATGTAAACTTTATAACATTGCCTAAAAGTAACTAAATTATTAAAGAATAATTATAAGGCTCAAAACTTCTCCTTGCTGCAAAAAGAAAGAAACATAAAAATGCGATGACTAGAAACATTTACATAATATGAAACTTAAGTGTTAAGACACCGACCAAATTTAACATAAAGATGCATGTTGACAAATTAAAAGTAGCATGATTGGAATTTTAATTTAGACTGAACAGCCCAACCTCTTTTACTTTTCCCTCACTCGTGATTACTTCCAGGGATACACAGCAAGGACCAATTTGCTCACATTTGAGTCATTTGATGGCCCCTGATGTGCAATAGGGAATCAATTGGTAACTGACATCATATACAGATTTACTCACGCAACTTTTGACCTCTGTGAAACTAATCTTAGTAGTTTGGAGTTCTTACTAAGAGGAAAACAACAGAGATACCCATGGGCAACCCCTGACACCATAACCCAAGGTTTTTAATTGGAAGCTCTTGAAGAAAGTGTCCTGGAACCATGAATCAGAACTTGTTTCCACTAGAAAAGTCTTGTTATGCACCTAAAGATTTAAGACAATGGCCCTATACAAATATGAGGCCACATATTTTAGGTTTGAAATTGTTGAAATAATAGGCTTATTGCATGGGATACTTTTAAGTACTTACATATGATTACAATATTTTTCCCATGCTAATGCTTCATGCCATATGAGGTTTTAGAAGAACGAGGGGGCAGGCTACAGTTTCAACAAGGCTTTTTTTTATTCCCCTTTCCCCTACTGTTCTTCCTTTTTCTGGGAGATGACCAACCAACCCGCTTTTCTCTGCTGAGTACAATCTGTGAGCCCCAGATTCCTGACACTGAGACACTTCTACATATAGGACAGATATCTCGAAAGTATGCAACATTAAATGACCAACCAGCACATATAAAATGGGGATAATTCCATTGTCATGCAAAACCATAGTGCAAACTAAGGATGAGGTTCTAGTCCTATGCATCTGTTAAGGACGAGGAGATTTTTACACAAGGCATGAATTATTAAGGGATACTAAAAAATAATGCAAAAAGATATCATCAATCCTATACCTCAGGATAGGTTAACCTCAATGCAAAGTATGGAGGAACTCCAATCTCATTGACTGCCAAATAAGGATCTGGAGATATAACTGATCGGCAAGCAAAATTAACCCTTTTTCCCATCATTTTCTGACGGAAAATACCCTCTTTCTTTTCCAGCAACTGACAAATTCCAGAAGTGATATCTTTTTTACCCGGACCTGCCATTATGTTGTAGAGAAAGAAGCTTTCAAAGCTACACAAAATGATTAATTTGCACAAGTGAAAAGAACAGAACCAAAAGTAATCGTTCAATTGTCAAACAAGAAAATTGGAGTTGTGTGTGAAGTGGGCAGAGGACTTGAACCAATTAGTCTTCTCAATCCATAGAGGAAAGGTGGCTGGCACTGCTGGTATAATGATATTCTCAAAATAAACTTTAGTCACTGATCTCTGCTTTTGTTTCTCAAATGAATACTTAACATACAGCTATACACCAATTTTTGGGAAAGCACACCCGTGCCAAGGCTCATGACCACAAAAAGACAAAACAAGTGGAAGAGAAGTCTAATACTAGTAGCAGGGCAAATTGTGTTACCAATGGCATGTTGTCTTTCGCTCGAAATATTGGGTCATTGTAAGTGAAAATAATTCTTAAAGAGACACTTTTGCAGCAAAATAAGCTAAACCCTTAAATCACTGAAATTTGTGATTGAACTAGAGGCAGGCCATGGTTAAACACTAGATTATGATTTATGAAGTAGTTATGATAGGATTAACCTGTGTGTATCACAAGTAAAAGAACACAAGCACAGAAGCATATGAGAGCAGGCACACTCACTTACATTACCCTGAAAAATAGACTTACAGGAGGCCTTAAATCAAAAAAGAATACAAGCACTCCGAACCAAAAAAAATCGCCAACAAAACAATTAGTAACTATAAGTATTTCAATTATGAACAACTGAAATTTCAATCCCACAAAAAAAAAAAAAAATCAGTGCAATCAACTACTCGTGCGGTTCATCCTTCCTCTCTGTTCTCGCCCCCTCCCAAGCCCCAACCCTAGATTCGACCTGGGAGTTCTGCTATCTTTGAAAGACTGAAACTTTCTCGTTTGGTACCAAATTTCTTCATATATTGCAACTGCTGACTTTTTTCAAAGAATAATCAGCATTACTTCAGTGAAGTGATTCTTTCGAAGTTTATCAAAAATGGGACAATCCCGTTTTTTGTTCATTGAATTTAAAACTTTCGAACTCGTTATTGAAGGAGGCGGTGTTCCTAGAGTGCGCATTAATGAGATGAGCAGGGGCATGGTTCGTTCTGTTGTTATGGGTCGAGCATGTGCAATAAGAGTGGCTGGTGCCATCGACGATCTGATTTCTAAACCTTACATTGAGTCATTTGTTCGATCTTTTCGGGTGGGGGACATTGTTATCCTCTTGCAACGTTGCTCTAATCCTAAAGGCAAGTATATCTCTATCCAGGAGATCCATAGGGGTGGCCGGCAGGGAGCCATTATCATTCCAGAGGGAAGAAATAGCGATGGTTGGCGTGGATTCGGATTGGAGTTACGTCGGATTTTTTCCATTGATATCGATAGGGGGTCGAAATCTGCAAAGGTGGAAAAACAGAATTATGTGGCCGGAACTGTGAAGGGGAAAAAGTCATTCGCTGCGGCGGCGGCGTCCTCCACCGCCATATTGGGCGGAGCAAGAAAGAGAAAGCAGGAGACAAATAAGGCGGAAGATTTTCCTAAGATTGTGCAAGATTTTCAGCCAAAAATTGATAAGGTGAATCTTAATATGGCAAATTTTATTCCAGACAGCTCAGGGACAGATTTAGGTTTGCTAAAATTAAGTTTGAATATCCATATTGAACGTGGGCTGGATGGGGTTTGGGGAGTGAAGCAAGCCCAAGTCGTTGGACCCAAACAAGGCCCTGGGGTGCCTTAATAATTTCGATTACGTTAATCGTCGAAGCCCAATGGACCACACAAACTTATACACACTCATAATCCAAAAAAGTCCAAAGCTTTTTGGCGGGCCAAATCCGGATCCAAGCCCAATCTGTTACAATCACAATTTGACCCTCCATCAACAGTGTCTAAGCTTGGTATTTCAAAGGGGACTGCGTTGACATCTACAATTATGGATCCGACAAATAGTTCCGCCGTTACGAAGGAAGCGACGGGCTCCGATATGGGCGTTAAGGCCTTGATCCCACATCCTGGCGAGCCTGTGACGCGTACGTGGGGTTCGTCATCTGATTGGGTTCTCGAACTCCGTGATGGGCGACGGTTATCCATTCCCGTCTCTCTTCTTCGCCCATATGTGGGTGAACTTCAGAAGTCCGAGCAGGTAATTCCAGGTGAGTTGGGGGAGGTGGAAAAGGCTGATGTGGGTTCGGATGGGTTTAGTGGGGAAGCAGGCGACGATGAGGGGGAGTCTGTAGAGGGGGCTGAATCGGAATTTTCTGTAGGGGACAGTGTTGTGGCATGTTGGGAGGGGGAGGAAGGTCCTTTGGAGGTCCTGCCGTTGGCATCAGTGGTTCAACAAGAAGGGGAAGTGATGAAAGGGTTAGTAGCTCCAGGTGAAGTGAGCTGTGAGGTGGCTGGGGAATCCGAAATGGGTAAGGAAGGAAAGGCTGATCCGATGTCGGAATGGGTGCTGGGCAAATATCATCTTTTTGGAGAATTTGTGGGGGCTTCTTATGAGGGTTATGAAGAGGAAGTTCTTGCTCTCTTGAAATCCATTGATTCTCGCCGCACTAACATTGCAAGTGGGGGTGAATTGTCTGTTCAGTCTGGCAGATCAGAGAGGAAGGGAAACAGGAGTTAAAAGCCCTGGTGAGCACAATCAATTATGATGCGGGGTCAACACGTAGTAGAGCTAGTTACAGGGATAGGGTCCTGATGATTACCCAATGAATGTAAAAATTCTATCCTGGAATGTTCGTGGGCTTAATGATAGGGATAAATGTCTCCAGGTTAAAAGTTATATTAAGCAATGGGGAGCAGATATTATCTGTCTCCAGGAGACTAAGATTGAACTGGTTTCCAGACGTCTGGTTCGCAGTTTGTGGGGTATTCCTCAGGTGGATTGGATGTTTCTTGGTTCTGTTGGTGCCTCTGGGGGTGTTTTGTTGATGTGGGATCGTAGGGTGGTGGAAAAAATTGATGAAGCTGTGGGATATTTTTCGGTTTCATGCAGATTCAAAGGTGTTATTGATCAGTTTGAATGGGCATTTTCTGGGGTTTATGGCCCACAAACTGACAGAGAGAGGTCTTCGATGTGGGATGAGTTGGCTGGCTTGGCGAGTTGGTGGGGCATCCCGTGGTGTATTGGAGGGGACTTTAATGTTATCCGCTTTCCCACAGAGAGAATGAGGGGGGACGTGTTCACTCCACCATGCAGACTTTTCGGATTTCATTTCTCAATTTGGGCTTCTGGATATTCCATTGGAGGGGGGCAATTTTACATGGTCCAATAACCGTATGGATGTCTCTATGTCTCATATAGATAGATTTTTATTCTCAACAGATTGGGAAGATCATTTTCCAGCCATTCATCAAAAGCGTATCCCTAGACTCTTGTCTGATCATTATCCCATTATGTTGGAGTGTGGGGACTTTTCCAGGGGTAAGAGACCCTTTCGTTTTGAAAATATGTGGTTGAAATCAGATGGTTTTGTGGATCAGGTGAAGGGGTGGTGGGAGTCATATCACTTTGAAGGATCCCCGAGCTTCATTCTGGCTAGGAAATTGAGAGCTCTTAAAATAGATTTGAAAAAATGGAATGAAGAGGTTTTTGGTAATGTTCAGAATAGGAGGCGGCAGGCTATGTCTGAACTAAGTGTGCTGGATGGGGAGGCGGAAATACGTCCGCTATCTAGTGAAGAGAAAGCTCAGAAATTTAGGCTGATAGAGGAATTAGAAAGGTCTTTTCTGCAAGAGGAGATCAGTTGGCGTCAGAAATCTCGAGCCCTTTGGTTACAAGAAGGTGATAAAAATACTAAGTTTTTTCATCGCATAGCTAACTCTCATCGCAGGTATAAATCCATATCTTCCCTGATGATTAATGGTGTGCTGACTAATGATCAAGAGGCAATTTCGACGAGCATCATTCAATTCTATCGAGATTTATACCAGGAAGGAGGGACTAGGAGACCAATGCTTGATGGCCTTGATTTTTCTATGATCTCAACTGAGGATTCGACATGGTTAGGGAGACCCTTTGAGGAGGAGGAAGCGTTGGGAGTTATTCAAGGTTTCAATGGAGATAAATCTCCGGGTCCAGATGGTTTCTCTATGGCATTCTTTCAAGTCTGTTGGGGTGTTGTTCAATCGGATATCATGGCTGTGTTGAGGGCTTTTCATGTGTCTGGAACTTTTGAAAAAAGTCTTAATGCTACATTCCTAGCCCTTATTCCAAAAAAGGTGGGGGCGATTGAGGTGAAAGATTTCCGTCCTATCAGTCTTGTGAGTGGGCTTTATAAGATCTTGGCAAAAATTTTAGCTAATAGGTTGAGGGTGGTGTTGCCAAAGATAATTTCCACGTCTCAGAACGCTTTTGTCCAGGGGAGACAGATTTTGGATTCGGTTCTTATAGCCAGTGAATGCTTGGATAGTAGACTGAAGAAGGGAGAGCCGGGTGTTTTATGCAAACTTGATGTGGAAAAAGCATACGATCACGTGAATTGGGAATTTCTCCTCTACTTGCTTCGGAGATGCGGTTTTTCGCAGTTATGGATTTCGTGGATACGTTTCTGCATTTCTACGGTTCGGTTCTCTATCCTTATTAATGGCAGCCCAAGTGGTTTTTTTGAGAGTTCGAGGGGCCTCAGGCAAGGAGATCCGTTATCCCCTTTACTTTTTGTTATTGTTATGGAGGCTCTTAGTCGAATTATGGATCGGGCTATTCGTGGAGGTCTTCTTTCGGGTTTCATGGTGGGTTCCCCTCATGATCAACAAGTTTGGGTCTCTCATTTGCTTTTTGCTGATGATACTTTGATTTTTTGTGATGCTGATCCGATTAAAATCGAGCATTTGCGATCAGTGTTTTTGTGGTTTGAGGCGGTTTCAGGGCTGAAGATTAATTTGGGCAAGTCTGAGATGGTTCCTGTGGGCGAGGTCCCAAATTTGGAGATCTTAGCCCAAATATTGGGCTGTCAAACTGGGTCCCTCCCTATGAAATATCTAGGGCTGCCTTTGGGTGCCTCCTTTAAGGTTAAATCGATTTGGAATCCAATCATTGAGCGTATGGAGAGGCGTCTAGCAGGATGGAAACACCTTTATTTATCAAAAGGGGGGAAGGTAATCTTGATTAAGAGCACTCTCTCTAGTTTACCCACTTACTTCTTATCGCTCTTCCCTCTTCCGGCTGGGGTGGCACACCGCTTAGAGAGGATACAGAGGCATTTTCTTTGGTCTGGTATGGGGGAGGAGACAAAATTCCACTTGGTCTCGTGGTCCCAGGTTTGTGAGCCTGTTCAATATGGTGGGTTGGGGGTGAAGAACCTCCAACGTTTCAATAGGGCTCTTTTAAGTAAGTGGTTATGGCGTTTTGGTATGGAAAGGGATGCTCTGTGGCGCCAAGTGGTGGTGGCTAAATATGGCAGCAACTGGGGGGGTTGGTGCACAAAGGAAGTAAGGGGATCTCATGGGGTGAGTTTATGGAAGTCTATTCACAGAGGTTGGTCTTCGTTCTCGAGACATCTGTTTTATTGGGTGGGGGACGGATCTCGGGTGAAATTCTGGCATGACAGGTGGTGTGGTGAAGTGTCATTGAAGGAGTCTTATCCGGAGCTTTACTCCATCGCTATAGCCAAGAATGTGTCAGTAGCTGATCTCATGTCTCACACTAATGGTATGCTTCAATGGGATGTACTCTTCTCTCGGAGTGTGCAGGATTGGGAGTTGGAATCAATCTCCTCCTTCATGGAACTCCTATACTCTACACCGGTGCATGGTAGAGGGGAGGATTTGATTTGCTGGGGTTCTCCGGGTTCTAAGACTTTCACAGTTAAGAGTTGTTACCGTTATTTGAGTTCCCCATATCTTAGAACTTTCCCTTGGAAGTGTGTGTGGAAATCTAAGGTCCCTCCTCGAGTGGCCTTCTTCTCGTGGACTGCAGCATTGGGGAAGATCTTGACTATTGATAATCTTCGAAAACGTGGCCTTTTCTTGGTTGATTGGTGTTGTTTATGTAAGGAGAGTGGGGAGAGTCCTGACCATATTCTTCTGCACTGTAAGCTTGCTCGAGAGTTGTGGGATTTGGCGTTTACTTTGTTTGGTGTCCAGTGGGTCATGCCAAGAACGGTTTTTGATCTTCTCACATGTTGGAAGGGGCCTTGGGGCAGTAGTAGGACTACCTTGGTGTGGAGAGTTGTTCCTCACTGTATCTTTTGGTGTATTTGGAGGGAAAGAAATGCTCGACATTTCGAGGACACCGAGACGTCCATCCCAGAGTTGAAGAGTAGTTTCTTTCATTTATTATTCGAGTGGGTTAAGGGTTTGGGTTTTCAATCCATCAGCTCTCTTGTGGAGTTGTTGAACCATTGTAATCTGTGACTCTTTTGTCCTTTTGTATACTTCTAGTATACAGGGACCTTTTTAATATATGTTTTAATTACTTATCAAAAAAAAAAATCAGGATACATCTCCATCTTTCATGCCTTCTCTATATTGCTAGATTTTCCAAAATGCACATGAATTCATTTGACGTTTCTGGAACAATTAATTCAGCCTAAAATATCCCAAAATCTTCCAATTGTCAAAATTAGCGCACTCCTGCACCAGCAACGTTATACATGATAAACTAGAATATCCTTTTAGTCACAATAGGAATAAGGACGATGAAGTCATAATAGAGGTTCATATAGATGACTCGAACAAATTGGTGAAAAGAAGATTCATGTGGCTCTAAAGTTCATTAGAAATAAGGTTTAAATGGTCATAAATAAAAGATTGTTAACCATCATATAGAAAGAAAAGGTAGAAAATCAATTGTATTAGATATTTCACCACCTTCCTCATCCAATTGTCATATTTTAAGATCCAGAGAGAGGAAGCGATAAAAATTAAACGAATTTTATTTTTAAGGAATTCGAATAAAATAGGATATAGTAAGCGTGGTTTAAAAATGCGGTAGTAAGGCGCATGTAGTATGCCTCGAGTTGGTATTTTTGAGGCTAAAAATATGAGGCTCGCGCCTCATGGAGCATGACGCGTGCACCTCATTTAAAATTTTATTTTTCAATTGTATGAAAAGAAATCAGAAAAGGCCCTTCTTAAAAAAGAAAATGACCTATTTAAAAAGGCATTTTGCGCCCAAACAAAACAATAAAATACTTAAAAAACTAAATGGCAGCCTGAAATCAAAGGACCAAAAAGGAATAGATTCAACAGCAATTCAAAAGTCAGAATTCAAGAAGAGTATCGTCTTCTTCAACAGTTCATTTTTCCTCTTTTCTTTTTCTTCTTCTTAGGGTTCAGTAAATCTTGCATGCAATTAGTTGCTTCATACACATCTAGAAATTATAAATTTTATAAATGTTTAGATTTATATAATTAACACACAAGATTTCATTCAATCACTTGTATTAAACTCTAAAACTCACGTATCCATACTTCTTCATCTGCAACATCTCATCAATATCCCCACATCATTGTCAAATCTTCATGCAACAGTACACTATAGAAATTGAGAGTAGCGAAGAGGAAGATGATGGGAAAATTCTTTTACTTAGATTTTTTGCCACATCATTGTCAAATCTTCATGCAACAGTACAGTATAGAAATTGAGAGTAGCGAAAAGGAAGATGATGGGAAAATTATTTTACTTAGATTTTTTGTTTTTTGTGAGGCTTACGCATCGCCTCATAAAGAAAAACCGCCTCAGTACTTAGTTTCGCATTTTTAAACATTGATAGTAAGATAGCCCAAACTCCAAGATGCATTCACTTTCCAATACAAGGATATACAGTATATTCTTGTTTAATAGAATTGCCTTCTAAATAACAACTACTTATCCTTTGTATTAACCAAAATGGATATTTCAATTAAGAGTTAAGTCTTCACACTTGTAATAAGAATAGGGAAGTTGCACATAATAAGAGATAAATCTGTTAACGTGGTCATAGAAAAATGTAAATAACCACAAAAAATGAAGGCCAGAAAAGTAAAATTACCAGTGGCAGTTTTGCTATCATATAATACGTTTATAGATTGTTGAAGATCCATCCAGCGATTAATGATCTTTGTGCGCTCAGCACTATTAACATGAGCATTTCCTAAAGCTATATTGGATTGCAGCACTTTCCCCAATAAAAGAGTATGAGGATGCTCCATTACCTGAAGAAAACATCACACTGTCAGTAATGTCATACACAGAGCATAAATGGGCAGAACAAAAATTATTACAGTATGCTGATAACAAACAGAACGTGGATGTAAATAACCTGGATTTTCCCAGTTCCACCACCAAAACGGAAATATCATTTAAAAGTTAAGTCTTCCCTCCTATAGTGTGCTGCGGTTCATGAGACTACTAAAAATAAAAGAAAGTTCTAGTGTCTGTGGTACAAACATTTCCTCATAATAAAGAATATCTCGTATGTTACAATTCAACAATAAGACAAAAAAAAGTAGCACGGATGCAGGTAATTAAAACACAGATCATAAGATATTTTCAGGACTTACAGAATCGCCACCTTTGGCTGGAGGTCGGAATTTGATTGGGGGTACAAGAACACTCTCTAGGAAAAACATAGAGTGGCCAGTTACTTTGCCAGATTCATCATGTTGTTGCTGCTGCTGAATATCACAAATATATGAGCAGATAGGAGATTCATTCTCCCACAAGCGCTTCACAATATCTCTAACCTGCCAATTAAGAGAAATAAAGACTTCGGTTAACAAACATCACAAAGGACAAAATTATATGACTAAATGAGAAAAAAATAAAAATAAATCAATAACAGATGTTCAAAATTGATGATGAAGTCAGCCACCTCTGATGGTAAGAGAGGTCCTAAAAAAGAACGTTTTTCTAATTCCTGACTCAAGTTTCTTGCTTGATGCATGGATTTTTTCTTGGACAGTTCAGTGCTATCAGAGGCAACAGATGAATTGGCTTCAGCAGTCTCAGAATCATCCTTCCATGAACAATCACTAGCATTTACCACCTCCAAGGAAGGGTTATCCTCAACTCCTCCAGTCCTTGACACACCCAACCTGCCGCGTCGAGCAGCATTTGACCGAGTCTGATTTCCAGATAGTCCACTCTGCAGAAAACAATGTAAATGGCAACTAAGGAACCATTGGAACTTCAAGAAAATATTTACTTTGTGGAAAACTACAGAAGTTGCGTAACTCAATTTGTTTGTTAGAGATCTGATAAATAAATAAATGCCAATGGTTACGAAGAATTGTCAGGGCAGAAAAATCATTAATCCCACAATTACTACATAATTTTTAGTAGTTTATTTGTAAGAGATATTGATGCTTGCTAATAAAATACTTTGAACAAACTGCGTAAGCAGCAAATGCAAAACAACAGCATGATACAGGTGAAACTCTCAAGGAAGGAAATAAGACAACCATGATAATACGCTCTTTTCTACCCATCTCGGATACAGCATAATAGAAAGTTCCGGTGACGGTAGTGACACATGCTTATATATATAAGCGTTGTAGGAGGTTGAAGTCATTTGTTCGGAAGTTCCATGAATGAAACCTAAACATCTTCACCAGCAATTCGAGGTGATATTGCAGTCAGTGAGGACACCAAAAAAGAGAAAATATAAAGAAAAAGGGTTGGCTACCATCATCCCATTGATATTGCTTCCTTCTCAACTGTGGAAGTAAAGGGATAGATTTAGTATACCAATGTTCATTTAAGTATACCGATTTAATAAATTGACTTTTTTAACCATACAATATTGAGCGATTCAAGCGGTTAGTAATTGTGTATAGTTTATTATTCATCAAGTGTTTGAGAATTAATTAACAAAACTGACTACAATATAATTCCTTCGGGAAAAATCATTTCAACTTTGAAGTGCAAGATAGTAGGGAAGAAGGGACCTGTTAACTTACTGAGGTCACTTTATTTGGCCATTTGGTTCTCGGAGAAGAAGGGCATGGAAGAGGGAGACAGTACAGGTCCCAGGGAAATTGTAACCTTTTGTCTCCATCATAATTAGTACATGAAAGGAAATTGGGAAAAGAGAGTTTTGGGAGAAAGAAGGTGAAACATTCGTTACATATTCCTGTACCTTTACTTTGTTGCCCTCTTTTAACACCAGTGTTATTTACACTTCCAATTCTATTCCCCTTCAACTTTTCGTCACAGCCAAATGTTTCCAAGTTTATTTTATCCTTAGAGACTCAGTATGTTAATAAGATCACCATGCAAACAGTTGCAACTCTAACTCACTGAAGAATCATAGGCTTCATATTTCATCACAGAACCTCGTCATAAAGCAAAAAGAAAGGGGATCATTTCAGATACTTCTATCAAATAAGAAAGAGAACGGACATGGAACGTCAATTATCATAATTGAAGTACATTACAATTTGACAGCTATCAAAATTGAAAAACATTTAGGTCAACTTAGTCATCTAGCCAATATAAAACAATGTAATTTTCCTTTCCATCAGAAGAGGCGTACCATATGAAACCATCCAAAAATTGGTTTGTTAATCTTTGGATTTTCGCAATCACAATTCTTGCACTTCTTATCTTTCTTCTTGAGAAATTCATTCAGAACATACATAGCTTCGGTAAACTGACAAGAATCCCAGTATCCTTGCTTATTATGCTCAGAGTGGTTTTGTTGATCAGGGTGTAGTTCAGTATCTGATATATGACTCCCTTCACTATCCTCAGGATCATCTAGATAATTCGATAAGACCCCATCCAACTTCTTCTTCTCTTTCATCTTCTGATGTAAATTCAACCGTTTAGCCCCAATAATGTCACCCTCTGATATCTGTTCTAATTGAGTAACACAATTCTCGACCTAGATCAAACAAAATATATTCCCAGTAAATGGAATGAAGTCAAAAGGTAGAAAAATAAAAGCTGACACCGAACTCAAAAGGGTATCTCTACACTGACTTACCTCTCCTCTACTCGATCGAAAATGAAAACAATGGAAACAGGCTTTCTTTAAGAGATTATGCAGCATATTAAATAACAACGGATTGTAGACTGGTGAAACGAGTTCGACATGTCCACAATGACCAGGACAGTGATATGACCGCTGCCCACATGTTTTACATCTGCCCAATTAGAGACAACATGTCATTCAAACATCACAATCCAGAGTTTGATAGTATTTAGAACAATTTGCAACCAGTATTCGGATATCATATACTTACGCAAAGTTTTCATCCAGGGGACCCAATGCTGGATCATAAAGCCCGCCAGGGATTGGCTTCTCCAGAGTGTCAAGCAAATTGGGGTTTATTATCTTCACAACACTGTGGCTCCTGACCTCTTCGTCTGTCATGAAACCAAATTTCACCGCCTCCACAGCTTCCGTCGCAGCCTTATAAACAATTAACCCCCAATATCGTTAAACAACCGCAAAACCATAGCCACGCATATAGTAGTAAATTTTCTACAAATAATGGATATATAACCGTAATTACACGCGCGAATGTAAGTTTATGCGTACAGAAGAAAAAGAATACCTCAGTTGATTGAGCCATCTCTGAATCTCGATTGTTACAGATATGGAGAAGAATGAAGCAACAAGCTGGTATATGAAGAGAATGAGTACGTCGAAGAAAGAGCTACGTGGGGAAAGAGACTTCAGCGACGCCAGCGTTCGAGTCCAGGGTTTGTCTTAAACCCTTGCGGAAATAGTTTGAGTGAGAGTCCGTGGGGAATTTTAAATTAGGGAAATTTTCAAAATGAGTCCCCAAGCATTACTACAGGTAGCCTTTAGGTAACCATTTAATTTTGTTTGGTGATTAGCTCCCCTGAGTATTAAATTTGGTGTACATCTATTTGTTATGTGACGATATAGAAACATTAAAAAATAGATCCAATTAAATGCAAAAGTATGGAACTCGTGTAATTAAACTTATCATTCAATATCATTTAAATGTGATTATTTATCATCATGATAACAAATAGAATTAATTGCTAGTGCAAGGTAGTCCAATTGGACTAAAATTTCTAAATTTCATATCGGGCGAATAAAAAATGGCCTACCCTGGACCGACCCAATAAAAGTACCCACAAACTAGTCTGTAATTCAAGTGGACTGATTTACAAGTTGATAGATGTAAAATTCGATCCAGAATCGATTAAAATGAACGTGTTCAACTGTTGACATACAAAAATAAGGCCCAATTAAATAAAGTCCAATGATTAATAAGGCCCAATTATTAAGTAAGGCCCAATTATGTGAGTGTTTGACACCCATTTTAATATGTTGAAAATTTTTGGAATAGTGATTGATGGAAGAATGTGTGGTGGAAGAATGATGAAAAGTTTTAGATTTGTGTGTAATTTTATTTTATTTGGAGAATGTGTGGTTGAAATGAAAAAAGAGGAAAAAAATGAGAATGAGAATGGATGACAAACAAGGGCTATATGATCCAAAAAATGGAGCTCAGTTAGGGAAATTGAGGAATTGGCCAAAATGAGACCATTGTAAAATATAGTGGCAGCCCACGAGTAGAAGACTATCATCGCCCAAGCCTATAGAACACCCAGGATTTGAGCGAATGAAGTGTCATATTGTTACTCAGAACAACGGTCTAACTCTCGCCCAAGCCTTTAGAGGCGCCCAAGGTCTGAATCAATATAGCGTTTTGTTCAGTTATTGAGCAACCTTATCACATCCCACGATCCAAGAATCTCGATTACAAGTGGTTTACAACAAGAGCAATAACATAATTGCTAACGGCAGTTCCTTGACAAGTCAGCTATCACGAAAAAAATGGGTAGTTATAGAGCGCCAGCAGTTTCCAAGCAGTTCTACAGAGAAAACCGGCAAAGGAGTATAAAAAGGAAAAGAAGACATAGAAGAAAGCCGAATCAATCACTCTCAACAGAGAATATGTAATTTCAATTCATTTACTTTTCAAGTACAAACTTTCAATTTACTTCATGTGCTTGTGTCCCTTGGAGGCGTTTTGTTTCTTCCCAATTGTAATCTTCGTAAATAAAACACTCATTTTTGGGACTTTGTCTCAAGAGGTTTGTTCCTTACACAATCGTTTGAACCTTTCTCTTAATTGTTAGCGACAATCTGCGCGAAACAATTTGGCACGCCAAGTGGGACATTGGTGTTTGAGGATATGAAAAGTGAAGCATTATGCCTCATAAGAATTCTGATAAAGAACCAGCAAGCCAATGAGTAGTCCATCTGTGATCGAACGATATGAGGAACAGCAAAACTCTCCACGAACAGATAGACAGGGTCAAAGCAGTCAAAGTCGCTATGAGCCAATGACAGAGTTGAGTCCTCGAACCATGCGTTCATTGCTTGGGGTACTTACGCAAGATGTCGTTGAACAGGTAAATCTACGAAATGTTCATAATATGAAAAGATTTATCCAAAATGGGAATGCACATTATGACAACATGGCCAAACAACTAAACACATTAAATGAGATCATGAATAAGTTAGTGGACCAAATATGTCAACCAGTTATACCAATAGGGAACCATTTTTAAACCAGGACGATTGTAGAACATAATTCCCC
Source organism: Fraxinus americana (assembly GCA_035079005.1). Classification (NCBI taxonomy): domain Eukaryota; kingdom Viridiplantae; phylum Streptophyta; class Magnoliopsida; order Lamiales; family Oleaceae; genus Fraxinus; species Fraxinus americana. The sequence goes on from JAVHZT010000034.1 coordinate 139,338, forward strand.
ACATAATTCCCCAGGTTTGAACCCAAGTCAAGGAATAGAACCACCGTCGGGACCATCTACTTCAAATCGGGGGGGTAATGGAATGTCAAATTTGAATGGTGGTAATGAGATATCTAACTTGGGAGGTAACCTAAATACAAAAGATAATGTCCAAGTCACTGGACAGACCCAGTGTGTTAATGAGGGAGTAAACACTCAGGCTGACGGTAATAATGGTTTAAATAATAGCGCATTTGTCACAAACCAAGGACCAAACATTAGACCTCAAACAATTCCACCAATTAATCAACCTATAGGAGTCTCATATGATCTCAATGTTATGTTGAAGAATCAAATTATGGAAAGAGTGCAAGATCAAATGGCTTTTGGGGTACGTCTTGTTATTAGGCCAACTTATACAAAATCATATCCTAATTGGGTAGATCAGGCATATCCGTGGCCTAGAGGGTACAAAATACCAGAATTTTCACTATTTACCGGTTTGGGGGAGATTTCTACTTTGGAACATATAGGGCGATTCACATTACAAAGTGGTGAAGTAACTGACTATCACAAAATGAGATTGTTCCCTAATTCTTTAATAGGAATAGCTTTCTCTTGGTTCATTAATTTGCCAGCAAATTCTGTTCAAACATGGCAATAATTAGAACAATTGTTCCATGCTTAGTTTTATAAGACTGAATCTGAAGTTACTTTGACCGATTTGACGAATTTACGTCAAATGCTAAACGAATGGGCAAAGGTTTCCTTCAAAGGTTTAAAATAGTCAGGAGCAAATGTTTTTACATTTGTCCGAGAAAGAATTCGTTAAAATCGCTCAAAATTGTTTGAGCTTTGATTTGAAAAAGAAATTGCAGGATAGGGAATTTCCTGATCTTTTCCAACTTAGCGCGAATATGATTAGGTATGAACGATTGATAAGAGGAGAAGAACAAATGAAAAATTCTAGTAAGAGGACTTACTATAGAGACCCAAATTTCGACGTTCATACTATTAATGACGAATATGATGATCAGACAGAAGTATGTTTGGCCGAATTGGTTAAGGGAGATACGTACACTTGTCCCATAATGGCCAAGTCCAGGACGTTGGATAAGAATGAGCCTCTAAAAAGTGATAACAAAAAGGTTGGGGTATTCTCATTTGATATGACCAAAGCTGACCTTATATTCGATAAATTATATAAGAATAAGCAGATTAAACTGAGTGACAAGAATAACTTGCGAGACCCTGAACAAATTGAGGGTAAAAAATATTGTAAATGGCACAATACTTGATCATATATGACTAATAATTGTTTGGTCTTTCGTCATGTGTTACAGGATGCCATCGAGTCAGGACGAATCACGTTTGAGGATAAAAAGAAAATGGCAATGGATGAGAATCCTTTCCTACAGTCACTTGGGGTGAACATGGTAACGGCTGGTTTAAAAAATAAGTTACGAAGATTCAAGTTGGTTGTAGACGATGGAGAAAAAGATTATGAGCCACATCCCAGCATCTTCGAACGTATCAAAGGGAAAGAGCCTAAAAAGGACGGAGGCGTCTTGTGTGCAAGATGTAAAGGGGAAGTGGGTGCACACATGGAAACCCCAAGAATATAGCAACATTACCGTCGCCCTGATTTTGTCCCAAATATCCAGCCTGGTGGAGGGCGAGGAACATCATTCTATAGAGGACCGCCTTTTGAGAGACAGTTCAAGCCAATAAACAATGGGAGGACATTCAAGCCGCAACCATGCCAACCAAATGTATGGCATTCATTCCAGTATATTGCATGAAAGGTAATACCTTTCGATGAGATGACTAGAACTCAACAAAGGCGTTTTCAATGAAATTATGGACGAATGATGAGGCAACAACAGGGATTGCCACGTATGTTCCTTCTTTATGGGAAAATGAACAAATAAAGGCATAAATAAATAGCATTGCTGAGCGATCATGACTAAATAAAACAAGAACGAAGTATGTTCAAATAAATTCTTTTATTATCAAATATTCATTACAAACCATGAGATACAAAATACAAGATACTCTATAAGCCACAATTGGGAGCAGGTTGTCATCATTCTTCTATCAACCACAGAGAAAAGGGCGAATTGGCCTTAATCGCCTTCCTAAATGTATTGCTGCAATGGTAGGCAAGAAGGCTGAGAAGCACTCTCAGCAAGCAAGTGGCATGAGAAGTACTCGCAACAAGCGATTGTCTCTCATCTAGAACTCCCTCTGAAGAACATAAATGGAGGCCCTGAGAAGACCTTCATTGGCCAAAGAACATTTCACATATCTTCCATACCAAATGTGATATCAAGATAAACAGCTAAATGGATAAGAAATCAAATGATCCATTCATGTTGCAAGAAGGAAATAGTTGGTTAATTATCTGAAATGTCAAACTATGGCAAGTAAGCTAATTTTGCGGAGGATAAAGATGAAGAAGATGCGTAACACATATGCATTTATAGAGGTGTGAAGGTGAAAAGATGGAATATGAATGGTCACTTACACACATAGTAACCAAAATTCAATGGCCCAAAATCTTGGAAAAGAAGATTGGAATACCAAAAGTTTTACTCCGTGTAAAAATTCCGTGAAGGGAAATGTACACGAGTTTAGCATAAGGTAATTAAATGCTTGGAAGGTTGACGATTGAAGAGGACATCAACTCGCAAATAAATAAAATAGTCGTTCTATTAATGGCATTGGCTGCCGTTATATTCGAATCAATAGTAGCTGCCAACACAAAATTACAAAGAAAATAAAGGCATCAATATCTTAGCTACAATTCACCCCAAGCTGAACGCAGTTGTTCCCTAAGCTTCCCCCACTCTTCGCTCTGCTTAGAAGAAACAACAGACAACTCAGTTGCAACATCCTCATCAACTTCCAGCTTTGGATAACGCTCAACCAAAGACTTAGTCCGCTCAATTCCTTGGGAAGCATTACGCTTTTTGACAGCCATTCTAGCCCTGCAATCGTCCATCTTCACTTGAATTTCTTTCAGCTCTGCAGTTAAGCTTATCATCAAATAATCTTCAATCATAACTTCAGAGGAGATTTCATTTAATGCGCCCATGGCTTTATCAATCTCTTGAAGCAAAGACTCATTTTCAGACATAGCATGAAGATACCGAGTACTCCGGCCTTCAATTTGACATTTTTGGCTAACAAAGAGATAATTTCAGAATGGATAATCTTCAACGTCGCCTTAAAGTCAGATGAAATGTTGAGTGACGGAAGTTTAAGAGCTTGCGCCAGTTTCGCACTCAGAAGCTCAAATTTATCTTTTTGTCTAGCAGCACTGGCCTTGCCAATATCCATATCCATAAAAGAAACATACTCAAACACTGATTGTTTGAGAATCTTCATAATTTCCTTTGAGAAAGCAGAAGGACGACTGGTTGAAGAAGGGCAAGATGTCTTTACTTATTCCCAAGAAGTGAACAAGTCTCGGATAGTGCGCACGATGGCATCTGCATCCCGTAAAGAAAGATACAAGCATTTAGCATTCTCACTGCAGTAAATGAAGTGAAGATAAAAATGGAACAAAGGCTACCTCATCAGCAACTTTGTAAAGTTCAGGCACGTCACCAGTTGACTCAGCCACTTGTGGAGACTTCCCCTTATCTGGACGAGTAGACTCTGCCACAATAGGAAAATCCATGGGAACCTCTACAGAATTCAAGAAGCAATGAATTGAAAGCCAACAGTACAAGCAATGGTACAAACATTAAAATATGTATTACATTCTGGCTCAACACTTGGGGGATCAACTCCTAGGAAGATGGCAGCTCTTCAACTAGCTGTGGTGAAGACTCTGGGGCTATGGATTTTTCTTTATGTAGAGTCCCGGTATCAGATGACTTTGATGGAGCAGCTTCAGCAGGAGATGATGGAGCAGAGGCTGCTAAGACCAGAGCCTTCGATGGAGAAGTTGAACTCTTCTGGAAAAATTCAGGTAAAACATTAACCCATGAAGGATTATTTTTCATGAATAAACAGACTCAATTACCTTTCTCCGAAGGATGAGAGGAGCATCATCATCTTCATCATCATCATCACGGGGTAAAATTGGTAAAGATGAGGTTGGCTGTTTACGGCTGGAAGCACTTTTGGCTGCACTAGTTCGAGTAAAAGGAGAAGTAGGTGGAAGGGGGCCAAATGTTTAGTGGGAGCAGGTGAAGAAGGATTCTTAATGGACACGGGAGTGGCCAGAATGGGAGAAGTAGAAGAAGTCTCTAGCCGATCCAGTGAATGGAAGGCACGATTAGCATTAGTTGTGAACAGCCTGCATTTTACAGATGGCCGAGTTGGTCAAAAAGAGGATGTGTGACATCAGTAGGATTGAAAGGAGCCAAAGAAAAGTCCTTGGTCAAAAGAATGTTACGGGCATCAATAGCTTGTGCCTCAGTTTTATCTATAGTATGGAAACGCTCTGCTAAGTTTTTGGAAAAATAGGGAAGAACATGCCACGTTTGGACAAAACCAAGCCGGCGAGCAAAAAATTGGGGAGCATATATTTCAACCCCAACCTTGGCATTCGTCCCAATTACGATGTCGTGGAAAAGTTCTCTCACAATCAAAAATTGAGCCCAAGTGGGCAAGAAAGTGCTCACTTCAGCCAGAGTAGAAGGAGGTCGCACATAAATAGGGACTTGGTGAGGAAAAAAGGAAGGCGTTGAATTCAAATTGTAAAAGAACGTGAAAACATCCCTATTAGACATCCTAATAGGGCTCAGTTGATGGATGAATAGCTCATAACAACCGACTGAGCGGGGAGGAGACGGCGGAGCACCAAATTGGGGGAAGTATGCTCTCAACCACAATTGAGCGAGCAAAAGGAGTCCACTGCCAGTGATAGACGTGTCATTCTTTAATCGACATTGGAGGGAAGCCATGCCTCTATAAAAGGTGGCTAAAAAGAATGAACATAGATTCAAAGGCCTACCACACGCCAATTCATGCGATATGCACAGGTAGCTCATAGAAGATTTTAGGCTGGGGACACAAATGACAAATTTACAAAGCCAGACCTGAAGAAAGGCCACACGCTCAACGTGAGTAGGCTCAGAGGTATAAGTAGTATAAAGGCCTTGCATGGCTAAATAGGATTCAGTGAGTTTTTTTCTCGAATTTTGGGGCAGCACCGCAATCAAAATACCAGGAAAAATACTGTCGCCCAAGGGCGGAAGGTTCACCAGGGCTCCAACGTCCCTCAGAGTAATCGACATTGGACCAAGGGGAAAAATAAAAGCATTGTATTTAGAAAATCAAAAACTCAAAACAATTGGAAAAAGCACGGGGTCATAAATTGGGGGATGGAGAGTAATTTCTAATAAGTCCGAAATTCTAGCACGATCAAAAATAGCTTTGGTGGGGCCATGATTCACCATGCGTGCATGCCATCTACAGAAACTAGTATCAGATTTGGCCCAAGTGCGAATACCTTTCTCGCGGATTGGCTTCAATGACAGAGAGTTCAGAAAATGAGGGTTTTCAGCGCAAGGAAACAACTGACCCACCACCGTTTGCCCGATCGATTTAGCATCATTAAATGATGGACCCAGGTAGAATTCATTGTTTTCAGGGTTGGCTTGTGAAAGAACGTTTGAATTTATATATGGCCTGGTGAGGAGGTTTTGGAAATCCTCGAAACTGATGGAGTTATCAGAAGGAGTTTACAAAGTCGCCATTTGCAACGAAATACGGTCGTTGTAGAAGAGTTCTTGAGAAGCGTAGTAAGGAAGAAAGAAGATGAACAGTAAATAGTGGGAGAGAGTACGAAATGTAGAGACGTGGGTTAATGACGCGATAAAGTGGCGTGTCTTTTGGGTTATAGGGGTGTAGCGTTACACTTTTCAGGTTATTAAGGATTACCGCCAAATGTAAATAATAATTACAATTATCCGCTCTTTTCCGAAAAAGTAAGCATGACCAAAAAGAAATGGCATAAGATTAATGCTTGGCATTAATTTTGCCATATTGGGAGGTAATTGTTGACATACAAAAATAAGGCGCAATGATTAATAAGGCCCAATTATTAAGTAAGACCTAATTATATGGTCCAAAAAATGGAGCTCAGTTAGGGAAATTGAGGAATGGACCCAAATGAGACCATTGTAAAATATAATGACAGCCCACGAGCAGAAGATTATCATCGCCCAAACCTGTAGAACGCTTAGGATTTGAGCTAATGAAGTGTCCTATTGTCACTCAGAACGACGGTCTCACTCTCGCCCAAACCTTCGAGATGCCCAAGGTCTGAATCAATATAGCGTTTTGTTCAGTTATTGAGCAACCTTATCACGCCCCACGATCCAAGAATCTCGATTACAAGCGGTTAAACAATAAGAGCAATAACAACAGTTGCTAAAGGTAGTTCATTGACAAGTCAGCTATCACGAAGAAAATGGGTAGTTATAGAGCGCCGAGCAGTTTCCAAGCGGTTCTCCAAGAGAAAACCGGCAAAAGAGTATAAAAAGGAAAAGAAGATATAGAAGAAAGCCGAATCAATCACTCTCAACAGAGAATTTGTAATTTCAGTTCATTTACTTTCCAAGTACAAACTTTCAATTTACTTCGTGTGCTTATGTCCCTTGAAGGCGTTTTGTTCACAATTGTAATCTTTATAAATAAAACACTTATTTTTAGGACTTTGTCTCAAGATATTTGTTCCTTACACAATCGTCTGAAACTTTCTCTTAATTGTTAGCGACAATCCGCGCGAAACACCAACAATAATTGTCAAGCCCAATAATTTCTTTTAATTTTTAAGCCGCTGACCACTAATGAACATCCATCAAAGGCCAGCCAGATAAGGCAGCCCACACTACCTTCTTATGCGTAAGAAGGTTGTGTAAAATGATGTAACAAGTTTATAGGGCGTGACTCCATTTTTAAGTTGTAGTACACTATATTCTTACCTTTGTTTAAATATTTAAAATTAAATTTTAATAGACGTAATATTTGAAATTATTCTTCTAAATAGTTCACTTGAATGTTGAGAAAAGAATCAGACCAAAAGTATCTGAATTACGGTTCAATTAGGGGACAAGCCTTAAAGTTTTCCAGGTTGCAGACTGATGCACAGGTCGATGCATATTATCTCAAGCTGAGTACGGATCCTACACGAGCCGATCACATAATAGAACTAGGCCGTGTCGGATCCTTTCTTGAATCGGGTACCTCTTTTGACACAACTACTAATGACGATTTCTATCTAAATATTATGTTATCTATCTTGAAATGATGGAAAAATATTTTGTCGAACTTTTGTATTTGTTTTCTTTTTTGCTTTCTATAAATAAGTGGGGTAAATAAGTTTTTGTTCCCTTGATGATATTTGGACGGAAATCGTCAACAATAATAAGACATACTAATTAATAGAAGTAAAGGGTGAAAATGAGACTAAAAAATTAGAAGACATAAGTATGACATTAAGCAATGATTAGGACTTTCATTGCAATTAAAGTATAATGCACAAAAGATATATTAATATAATTTCAAAAATAAAATAAGTGGGAAAAAATGAAAAGAAAGAAAACACCGCACCGAAAATCCTTCAAGGTCCAAACCCATGCTATTTGGTCCAATGGAATTCTATTTTATTTTATGTTTTACAATTTAAACCATATTTTAATATATATATATATATATATATATATATATATATATATATATATATATATATATATATATATATATATATAAGAGATATTATTGGCCACTAGCTATGCCATAAAGTCTAGTATCGTTCAACTTCATGTGCAGGGATGCTCGTGAGAAGCAAATTTTACCATCCAAAATTAGCCCTTATTCGATCTAGCTTATTTAGATAATAAGTTGGTCAAACTTGTTTTCTTAATAATGCATTTTATTGAATCCATAACTTTTAATCACTTTTTAATCACACATTTTATGGATGCGTCATTAAAAATAAAGTTTGACCGACTTATAATCTCAAAACATTGGATCAAGGGCTTAATAGAATTCAGATCACGGCTTCTATGTATTTATGTCCAAAACAATAGTTTAAAATCTCGAAATTGATTCTCTCCTATCATTATGGTTCTTATACATTACTCTTTTTTATGTGTACACGTTCATATATTAGTTTCGCGCAAAACTTGATGAGAGCGTTTGAAGCAAATTTGAAAATTACATTCCTCTAAACTCTTGGCTAGATCAATGATTCAATTAGATTTGAGATCATGGGGAGCTTGTATTTGTGAAAAGAGGATTTGGGTTATGGTGATGGTGAATACAAGGAAGACGGTGGTACACAAGATGGTCTAGAATAATGGGTTTGGATTTCCTTTTCTTTTTCTCAAAGAATCGTATTTGGATTTGAATCTAATTATGAGGAATGTTAGCAAAGGTAAGAGATTGCGGTGACCGTTGTGGGTGGTGAAGGCTTAGGTAAAGGAGAATACGATACTTTTTCTTGTCTTGGTTATATTTACGTTCTATTTTATTTTATTTTTTGTTGTACCACTTTCTAATTATGTTGAAAGTCATAATCTTTGTTTATTATAGCATCCATGATATTTTTTTTCACATTCTTATCCTTAACTATTAGAAACTTGTATCCATAGAGATGTCAATTCAGCTCGTCGGTTTGGACAGCCTGTAGCTTGGCCCAAAAAAAGCCTGAGCCTAGTCTGTTTGTGGATCCTATCCATCAAGCCTCATTTTAGGGCAATGACCCAAGCCTGAGCTACCTTGTGTCGGCTCGTGTGACAGGCCAAAAATGGCTCGTGGCACAAGCCAAATTCTAGAGGCTGCTACAGTAGCTGCCTGCAAAAGGCAACTATAATAGATGCATTTTGCACGCAAGCATCTCGCATGTTTGTGTGCAAGTACCGGCCTACAAAAGGCAACTGTGCAACAGCATACAACTGCCTCATGTGCAACTTGCTTGTAGCCGTCGATAAGCTAGATGTGTAGCCTAAAGAATTTAGAAGAAGAAGAAGAAGAATATTGAGTCGGCTCGATAAGGCTCGGCCCAAAGAATTTAGAAAAAGAAGAAGAAGAAGAAGAAGAAGAAGAAGAAGAAGAAGAAGAATATTGAGTCGGCTCAATAAGGCTCGAGACTAAAGCTTGAGCCTAGCCTCGATTTTTCATCTGAGCTTTGGCTCGGCTAGGGCTTCTGGACATCAGGTCAATCAATTTAGGTATTTCAAAACTTCGAACTACCATTACACTAATAAAACCATTCGAGTCCACATAATTTAGGTTTGGGCATTGGGTGGATTTATTCGGGTGTTTCAATATTAGGAACCGTACATTACTTAGGGTATTTCATAAATTGAATCATTTGGGTCCACATAATTACTATAATCGAACCCAAACTATCGGTCTGACTTCGAGTCCAGTTCTATTCACAATATTTTTTTAAAAAAAATGTGTAGAAAATGCAAATTATCTTTCATGTATCTAGCAGGAATATAATAAATAAAATGTGCCACCAAATACATATTTAAACATGTTTTAATTCACTTTGAATAAATCATGAAATACTATTCAACATCTAGCAAAATATGACATAGAATATGATCAAATATCTAGCAGAGCATAAACACCAAATCGCATAACCAAATATCAAACCAAAAATAGAAATCAACAATAAGGAACCACTAGCTTCTACAAATGCTAAAAATAACATAAATTCATTCATGTGAAAAAATGTATGACTATCAATGTTGTCAACTTTTGTTTCCATTCCATCTTTTTCTTTGCATCTCATGAGATCACTAGTCAAAGTGAATGAACTGTGAAAAATTAAAAACTTATGAAAGGGACAAATTCGGTTCCAGAACTAGTCGGTTTCAGTCCAAGAACCAACAACTGTTAAGGGACAAAATTTCACATTAAATAAAGATGAAATTATAGATCAACATATAATGGTTTGAGTTACTCCTCTTAATAAGGTTGACTTTTTAAGATAGAGCTACAAATCTTAATATGGTATCAGAGTTCATTAAACTCTAATAAGCAATTTCATTCGACTAAGATTTAAAAAAAAGGTGAGTACACGAATTTCAAGATTGATCTGCTCAAACGAGCCACATATTGCAGGGTGTGTTAAAGGACAAATTCAACATTGATTAAAAATCGAAATATAGATCAATTTTAAGATGGAACCTCAAATCTTAACATGACATCAGAGCTCATTAAACTTCAACTGACAATTCGATCCGATTAAAACTGAAAAAATGAGCATACAAATTTAAAGATTGATTTGTTTAAACAATCTACCATCTTGTGATGGACATGTTAAGGAATAAAATTTCACATTGATTAAAGATGAAAGTATGGATCAACATATAATGGTTTGTGATTATTCTCTTAATATGGTTGATTTTTTAAGATGGAATTCCAAGTCTTAATAACAATCATCTGGGATCCGATCGATTCTCAATTCCAATTCCCTTTTTTTTGGAATAGGATCGGAACCTTCTATTTCGGGAGGTTCAATTTCTGTTAAAATGTCCTACTCTAATTATAGTGCTATATAAACACTCTAAAAGAAATTAAAATGAAAACTTAGAATTACTACAAACCCACTAGTTTGTCATTGATTATGCTGGAAAATATGGTTGGAGAAAACTTTGATTGGAGAGTGACTTTGCTTATCTAGCTATCACATTACATTCTAGATCTCGTAAAGTTTTCTCGAAGTGACGCACAACATGGAATAGATGCCTCATTCGAAACACTCACAAGGACATTGTCATTAGACACCTTTCATCGTGAGAGTGACGAGGTGCTCCTAGCTTCTAGAGCTCCTAGCATCATCTCTCCTATTTTTTATTTTTTTTTTGAATAAAAATCCATATATTCCAAACAGCATAAAACTGGATACAAGGAGATAAAACTCCTACACAATGCTCTCCTCAGAGACGTTCAGTGCAACCCAATGCAGAAGAACATACATCACAACAAACAAGAAACAAAAAACAACAAAACAAGACTAAAAAACAGGAGAGGACGCCGGGCCGAAAGAGGATGGAAAACTGTCTGGGGATGAGCCAAGGACGAATCAGAACCAGCAACACCAAAATTCCTTCAGCCGAACACCAGAACCACACACAGGCTGAGGTTTGAAAATAGTAGCTGAGAACCAAACCTGAGCTTGGACAGGAATCTCACCGAAAAGGAGAACCTGCTCACCCTCACCCAGATAAAGCCACAACAATAGAAAGACATCTGAAACTCAGGTCCAAACCCACGCCATCGGCAGAAAAAATCGGCATCAACCAGCCTCACACCGCCACCACAAACCCATAGCAAACCAAATACCACCAACCAAAACAACCAAACCCAAACCTCAACCGGCAAGAAACCGGAGAGGGAAATCCTCCACCAACCGAGGCCAAAGAGGGAACTACATCCACCACCCGAAGATGAGGAGAAAGAAACTAGGACTCCGAGAAGCCTAGAAAGAACCTCACCTCTGCAACCAGAGGGAGGATCGGACAAAACCAACAACAAAATAGGCTTTGTTATAGATTCTATTGATTTGTATTTTGGTTCCATCTTGATGTGAATTTCATTTCAATAAAGTTAATAAAATGTCAAATTTTGTAAACGATTAGAGTTTTAAGAAAGTGACAGCCTTGTTGAACGTCCTAATACAATTAATGATTCGTGTCTTTAATATCTTTATAAAAAAATAAATCCGATTTTAATATTAAATTATTAAGGAATTATATTTTCATACCATTGAGATGAAAACTTTGTGATGATGTCCCAAAAAAAAAAAATAAATAAATAAATGTATATCACACTTTTATCCAAACAAAAATTGATTGAAAATTCATTATCATGAAAACCGATATTAATTATTAAGGCTATGTTTGAGTCCCATTTTTGGTAAAATAGATTTTATAATAGTATTTTCTCTTTTTTGGGAGAAAATATAAAGAAAAAATTTAGATTTACATGTAAAACTATTTTAATGAAAGAATACGTGATCGAAAATTATATTAGAAAATTGTTGAGAATGGACCAATTAGTATATCCAATCTATCTTGTCTCTCTCACCGAATAACTGAAAATACCATGTTTCACCATTCACTTCTACGGCCGTGCAATTCGAGGCTCAGTCATCAAGTCGTTTAGTACTGCTACCGACTGTAATGTCAAAAAATTCCAAGTTGTTGTAACAAAAATTTAAAGTTTTAAATTTCAAATTAATACATTTTTAATTTGTAGTTTAGTTTTTAATTTTCAGATTTAATACTAAATTAAAAATTTCAATATTAAAATGTAAGTTATATTTGAGTGGTTTAATGTAGGGTCCCTCTATTTTTCATACTATATTTTTCTATACTTTTGATAACTCGATAAAGGCTAATTCTTTATCTCCCTATGGTCGTGCCCATAGAAGGAGAATCGACTGTGAGACACGTGAGTTTTATCTTGGAGCCGTGTAGTGCCGAAAGAACCCGCACGATGGAGAGGCAACACGACTTTAGGACAGTGTCCTTAACATGACTTCCAAAAGCTTGCATTTCTAATTCTATCTACTTATAATTTATGTTTATGTTATTGTATAATTCTTATATTTATAATTATAGTTGAATTATATTTATTAATGTTATGTTTATATTATTTAATTAATTATGTTAATTGATAAATATCTACACACAAATCTCCCATTTTTTTTTCCAACAATCTAAAGTCGTGTTGGTGATTTGTTTGTAGACAATTTTTGTTGTAATCCCTAATAAGTAAAATCAGTACGTATGTTTCACTTGTCCACTTATTTCCGTGATACTAATTATAAACACTCTAGAAACTACACTATTAGCTTATCGGAATATACATGTGTCTATTGAAATTGGAAATCATGCAAGAGGAAAATAAATAATTGGCATCTTCTGCGTGGTGCTTTCTTAGTATACTCTGCCATTTGCATCAGTTATCAATACATTGAAATTCTACAAGGTTGTCCACAAACCAAATTATTAGTTTTTAGTTAGGCTAGTGGCATGGCTTTCCCTAGTACTGTATCCCGTCGCAAGAGTTGTAACATATCTAGCAATGGGAATGTTAAAACGGCTTGGTTTGAAAGAAAGAAGGTATGGTCTATCCTAAATGACTTTTCCAGTTCATGGCACATTTGGTAAGTTTCTTGATAGAGTTATTGTGCTCGTCAATCCAGTAACTTTAAAGATTATCTAAATGAAAGTTTAAATTTGAGATATGAACTGGAAAGGTAGGCGAGTTTTCTCCATTCGTAATGAGATAATTCTGAACATGCACATTGAAAACATAGAGAGTACTGGATATAGGGTGTGAGATGAAGCATGTAATTCTTACTAATCTGGTGGAAGTGGAGGAAAATGTTCACGCAACAATTGGCATGCTTATTCTATTGTAAGATACACAAACAATATTATATGAATGGTCAGGGTGCAGTAGATGATGCTTCAAAGCCATGTATAGTAGAACCAAATCTCAACTCCTGTGGAAATTTTTTCTTTTTGCAGCCCTTTTGTTAGTTCGATTTTCTGGGATGGAATGTGCATATAAAGTCCATCACATGCATTTAACTCACTCTTAAGAATTCCCGGTGAAGGAACTTACTAAAAAGTGATTCCCGTGTACTCGAAAGTGTCAAAATTGGAGTATTTCCATCATGACCATAAAAGAAATATTATAGGTACTAATAATAGGATTAGAAATAATACAATAGTAGTACTATTATAAATTTCAAAAGCATTTAATTTTTATTATATTTCTAAATTTATTTGAGAGTTAATTATTTTCAGTTTTGGAGTTGCAAATTTGGAAATACATATTTGATTTCAAAATTTATTTTTCAGAGAGTGAATGTTTTACTTTGACAGATATTTTAGATTAGTTTGTCAATTATTAGTAATTGCAATTTTGTGTTTGGTAAATGGAAATTGTTAATATAGAGGCTGAAGGGAAAAAGGAAGAGACGTGTCAAGATAATTTTATTTGACTTGAATTATAAATCAAGGGTGAATTGATTTTAATTTCTTAATAATTGATTTATCAACTTCAATTTTTACCCATTGTTCAGACTGGACACTTTAATAAGTGAAATCAATCATTACTAAATTGATGTTTTGGGTATGTTGTAACTTATATGTTTTTGGGCAATATAAAATCTATTTCATGACTATGAAGACATGCTTGCTTAGATCAATATTGTTAAACTATATTTGATATTTTATGGTTGTGTCAATATTTCTTGTCTAAAGTTTTGTGGCACATGAGCATCATTGTGTTCGATTATGTTGTCCAAGTGGGAGACTTTGTAAATATTTATATTTGGACTAACATAATCACTAGGCTCATAAATAACGTCAAATAGATCAAGTGATAAACTATTTGATTAAATCATATTGATTATGTAGAATATTAATTTTGACCATTAGTCATATAAATTGAATTTTACATAATATACAATCCTTTCTTGCTCTGCAAGAAGTTTCATTGGATATATTTAAAATGTCAGGGTGTTTAAAATTTCAAATATGTACACCTTATATTTTATTCTTAATTGTAAAACTAACTTTTTGAAAAGTTTAAAAAAAAAAAGAAATTGAAGATTGCAAGTGAAATGTAAGAGCTCAATGGACGCATCTAATCAAATATTTTTCTAGAAGTCAATATCAGAAATTTCATGAAACTATCTTATTATAAATAAATATGTGATGTTGACATCTTTGGAAAATTTCTTAGGTGACTTTGCAAATATGCTGGTGGAGTTGCAAATTGATGGTACCAAATTATTGTTAATAAATCATCGAGGGGGATGGGCTTAAGCCCATAAGGGAGTTACCTCCAGGAGGAACTCAACCTTTGTGATTGGAGATTCTATAAAGAAGGTTCAATGTGGTAGAAACAACCCGAACTGCTTGACTTGTAATAGTACTATATTATTTGTGTTTATCCCTATGGTGATATTGCTTTAATAATGTGATGTTAGGAATAGTTAAACCCTGAATGAGTACGAGGTGAGAAATCTCGCGAGGTGTGGATCACACACACCCTTGGAGGACTCGCCTATGTAAGAGTTGACATAAGGCCGTGGCTGTGGGATTGGGCTATTCCCTCAAGACTCTTACTAGAATCAAGATTAGAGCATTGGCCATTAACAGCGCTACCCACTACGAACTGAGCCTAAATCGATACTCTGTGTGTGACAATTGAAGTTTGGCTAAAGGGACTTAATTCAAGGCTTAATCCATTATGGCTCCCTTAAATGGAAATTCTTATTACTAAGTAAGGTTCAAGTCCAAAGACACCTACACCTCCAAAGACACCTACACCTATTACGCAGCATTATGTTGCCACTATTATATATAGTTATCTATTTTGAAAGTTTAAAATTTGTGGGGGATTGTTGTAACATAAAATTTAAAGTTTTAAATTTCAAATTAATACATTTTTAATTTGTAGCTTAAATTTCAAATTAATACATTTTTAATTTGTAGCTTAGTTTTTAATTTTCAGATTTAATGCTAAATTAAAAATCTCAATATTAAAATGTAAGTTATATTTGAGTGGTTTAATGTTGAGGGTTGAAACTTTACCTATAAAAGGGATTGATTTTCATAACATGTAAAAATAGAACTTGAGAAGAAAACTAGAATATAACCAAAAATACTCCCTCTATTTTTCATACTATATTTTTCTATACTTTTGATAACTCGATAAAAGGTTAGTTCTTTATATCCCTATGGTCGTGCCCATAGAAGGAGAATCGATTGTGAGCCACATGAATTTTATCTTGGAGTCGTGTAGTGCCGAAAGAACCGGCACGAAAGGGAGGTAACACGACTTAAGACAATGTCCTGGACGTGGCTCCCAAAGACTTGCATTTATAACTCTATCTACTTATATTTTATGTTCATGTTATTGTATAATTCTTATATTTATAATTATAGTTGAATTATATTTATTAATGTTATGTTTATATTATTTAATTAATTATGTCAATTGATAAATATCTACACACAAATCGCCCATTTTTTCAAACAGTATTTTAGTTCAGTATTGATTTTTATTAGACTCTATAACAATCAGTCTATATAATAATATTATGGTTAATGAAATTGTGTTTTCAATTTTCCTTCATCCGATTTCCTGTTCACATCGACTATGGTTTATGCCAACAGCATCGCCTTACTATATTGGCATATGAAATTACATGTATATCTGGTTAATCTCTATGGACACTTCACTCCCTGGCAAAAATCAATGAAGAAAGTAAGTATAGTCCTCTTTTATGGCGATATATATATTTTGTTACAAGTCTCGAATGTTTAATAGTCACACTTTACTTACGTCACTGGAATTGGATGGAAATATCACCTCTACATGTATACTAGCAACATATGATATGCAAAATCCCCTTCCTGTTTTGAAAAGATAAATGCATGTATAGGGAAATTCGGATTTAATTTTGCAAATTATAAATTTTTGGTGTTTACCATTTACACGAATGAAGAGGTGTAGATTAGCCGCAGTGTCCTTACAATGGATGTATGGTGTTTCGAATATTGGTAACTTGTAGGTAGAACAAAATGGAACTGCCTATTGCAAAGTGCTTAAATTAAATCAGAAAAATAAAAATGATTGAGACTTGACAATAAAAATATTCCTGCTTTCCTCATTCTAAAGAAAAAGCTCCACGTTCTTATTTCATTATACTTTTCTTTTCATCACAACTGCCGAAACTTAAAATGAATTCTTGTAGTTTAGCATATAATCTAGATACAAAAAGCAGTAACTAACCATATCAGTAGAATAAACTCTAAACAAAATTCAGGACAGGAAGTTTTTGTTATTTCATGAGCCAAGCTATTCATGTTCTATGAAGATATTGAAAATAAATAGACCAAAAGAAAGAACACAACACACGGATTTCTTTGACAACTTCATTCACAGAGTTGCAGGTTTTTTCTCGTGCTTGTGACCTTCAGGATATTATTCGAAGAATCAAGTTTAATGTTCTCGCTAATGTGTTCTTGATTACTGGGGTTTAGATGAAGATGCTGCTGATGTATGAATTCTGCTGTTTATGTTTGATTTCTGTCCTGGTACTTTCTGATGGCATGTTGATTGCTCTGGTTTGGTTGAAAACATCTGCATTATAAGATTTTTCAACATTAGAAGCCCCCAAACTGACCTGTAAAATCCCTGAACTAGTTTTAGTATGTGATTAAACTTTCCAATTTAAGGAATAATACACAGCAATATCTTTTCTTTTAAAGTACCAAACATATAAACTAACCACTTTTATAACATATTGGATAGACAAAAACTACATTTTCTGTTGTATATGAAAATCCTCTATTAATATTCTACCAAACTACATACGAAAATAGTTGATGTGTTGCTGACAAGAAACTTGGTATCTTTGTTCTAATGTGTAACGACTCAATTTTTTACCTTTGGAACCACTTCTACATGTCTTGTAAAGAATACTTTCATGAACAAAGAAAAACATAATATTTTCTTAAAATGTAAAGATTTAAAATTGATTAAAGAGAAATACGACGAACATTACTAAAAAATTTTAAACTACATAATTTATCAAGCACAATCAACCTCCAATCACCTCGAACTCGCCTTTTTAGTTATCTATAAAAAGTTTAACATATACACGTGAGACATGAATCTTAGTAAATGAGTAATAATGAATTGCATCTCATATTTAGATATGGAAAATCATAACATACATATGGAGACACACGAATTAAATTCTAAACTTCACGACTACACATATATGACCCTTATCATAATCATAACTTGTATTTTCGTATCATCATATTCATAACCTAAATTTTCGTAATTCAAATATTGAAAGAACAATTCGAACTACTGTACTTATTGTTGTATGGAAGAAAATCAAAGTAAATCGAGGAAATCGTCTTGTTAGACTTTCACTTCAAAATTTTTTAGACATCGTACGTGCTAAACTTTATAATGTGAAAGTGTATGTGGAAGATGAGTTAAAAAAAGAACGATGTAAAGTACAAAATAAGTTGTTTGTGAGTGTATGTGATTTGAGGGACATAAATAGGAGTCTCTAAGGTTTGACTCTATTACCTATTTTTTTTATACAAACATTTATTCCCTTATTAATGTCACACGTTTTTCCATATAGAGTGTAATCACTAATCAATCACTCAACTAATTACCCAATTAACTATATTAATAAATATATAATTACTACTAATAAATTATTGGCATTAATTAAACATTTGATTTATGGGTTAATTTCACAAATGGTCACTCAAGTTACACCAAAATGTCAAAACGGTCACTGAAGTTACAAAATTGTACTAACGGTCACTCAAGTATCACCCAGTTTCAAGAATGGTCACTGAAGGACCAAATGAGTTTAGCACTGAAAGTGAGGACCTACACCGCAAATTTGACAAGAGCCATTTTTCTCCCATTTTTCCGGCCATTTTGCAACGAAATTCCGGCGCCATCCGACCTCCTAAGCTGCCGGAAATGAGCACCAGTCGAAAGCACTCCTCTTCCTCTTTAATTAACATCCAACATCTCCCAATTTCATCAACTTATGTGATTGGAATCGATGCTCAAAGTTCAATGCCCATAAATCTGAAAATTGCCAAATAAATCGAGTTTCGGTCGAAATTAGCCATGACCCATACCTGGGAAAGCTTCGCCATCACCAGACAACTACGTCCATGTCTCCAATTTAACACAAACAACAGCAGAAAATTTTAATTTTGCAGCAAGTTCCTCGCCAGTCGCGGATGTCACGGCAGCGTCTTATGAAAACTCAAATTCCGGAGCCGTCCGTCTACGTCCCGATCTCGGACCACCCGGGATTTGATCCTCTTCACCTGGCGAAGCTTGCCCAGGTATGGGTCATGGCTAATTTCGACTGGAGCTCGATTTATTTGGCGATTTTCAGATTTATGGGCATTGAACTTTGAGCATCGATTCCAATCACGTAAGTTGATGAAATTGGGAGATGTTGGATGCTAATTGAAGAGGAAGAGGAGTGCTTTCAACCGGTGCTCATTTTCAGCGGCTTAGGAGGTTGACGGCGCCAGAATTTCGTTGCAAAATGGCAGGAAAAATGGGGAAAAAATGGCTCTTGTCAAATTTGCGGTGTAGGTCCTCATTTTCAGCGTTAAACTCATTTGATCCTTCAGTGACCATTCTTGAAACTGGGTGATACTTGAGTGACCGTTAGTGCAATTTTGTAACTTCAGTGACCGTTTTGACATTTTGGTGTAACTTGAGTAACCATTTGTGAAATTAACCCTTTGATTTAAATTATGTCAAAATAAATATTCTAACATACCATATAAAAATATGAGATTGCTAATTACACAAGCATAAATAATATTTCTAATTTTAATGAATGAAAGTTTCTCTAATTATAATAATTAACCAATTCATTTGATTAATTGATATACAATATTTAAATCAATCATGCAATCATATTATGAAAAATCTGCACATATGTAAAAGGAATTTATTCTATGGTCCTACACTATTGGTCAACATTCAATTAGGTATCAAAAAAAAAAAACTTACTTCTAGCCGCTAAATTCAATTCTAAAGGCTACTTAAGTTGTTTCGGGATGTTATAATCTTCCCACCTAAAAGTTTTTCTCCTTCGAAAATTACCTCAACTGTTGTCTCCAAAAAGTTGTGGATATTTATATAGCATTTCCTCCTCGCATTCCCAAATGGCCTCCTCTGCTTAATGATGTTGTAATAACATTTTAACTAGCGGTATCTTTTTGCTACGAAGATTTTGGACTTTCTTAGCTATGATGCATATTGGTGTCTCTTTGTAACTCAGGTTCGGCTGAATATTTAACGGTTGATGTCTCTCTACATGAGTTGGGTTAGAGACTTACTTTCCAAGCATTGATACATGAAAGACATAGTGTACTGTTGAAAGTTCTAGTGGCAAAGCTAATTGATATGCAACATTTCCAATCCGCTTTAAATTATTGAAAGGACTAATGTATCTAGATCTGAGCTTATCCCTCTTAACAAATCATAGTACCCCTCCCTCCCATGAGTGTAACCTTTAAGAGTATCTTATATCCTATTGTAAATTTCAAGTTCTTTCTTCTTTTATCTACATAATTTTTCTATCTATCTTGGGAATTTTTCATGCTAACTCTAATATTTTCAATTCCTTGTACTGTTTGCTCTAAGAATTTATATGCAAGATCTTATGTTCACTAACCTAATACCAATGAACACATGATCTACATTTCCTCACATACAAAGCCTCATAGGATGTCATGCCAATGGAGGCATGGTAGCTATTGTTGTATGCAAGTTCAATTAAAGGTAGATGTTTTTCCCAATGTCCACTAAACTCTAGGATGTATTGCAACATATCATCTAATGTTTGAATTGTCTGTTCAAACTTTTTGTCTGTCTAAGGGTGGAAAGCTATACTAAAGTTCAATTTAGTTCCCATAATCTGATGTAAACTCTTCCAAAAGTTCGATGTGAACCTTGGGTCCCTATTGGATACAATTGAATCTAGGACACCATGCAACTTCCTGAACGTATAACTGTGAAAATTGGTCCATAGAAAATGTCGTGCGAACAAGTAAGAAATGGGCGGACTTGGTTGAACGATCAGCAATCAACCAAATAGCCTCGTATCCTTTTACTGACTTCAGAAAATGTACAACAAATTCCATCGTCACATATTCCCATTTTCATTCTGAAATTTCCAACAACTACAACAACCCTGATGGTTGCTGATGTTCACCTTTCACTTATTGACATATCAGGCACTTCTCCACATATTTAGCTACATCTTCCTTCATATTTTTCCACTAAAACACTGCTCTTAGGTCACGATACATCTTTGTACTTTTTGATACACATAATAAGGAGTAGAGTGGGTTTTCTCCAAGATTTCAGCTTTCAATTCCTCAAAATCTCGTATACACAGGAGTCCTTGATAATAAAGTGCCTTATATTCGGCTATGGTAAAATCTTTTATCTTTTCTGCGTTAATCTTAGCTTTGATAAATTCAAAGGATTGATCACCCTTTTGATGACTCTTAATCCGATCATGGAGAATCGGTCAAACCGAAAGTGCTGCCATTTGAGGGACAAAATAAGAGGGGGTAGCGACCACTTCGAGAATTAATCTTTTAAATTCTCTCCATAAAGGCCTTTCCTAGATGGCAATGAATTTCACATTCGTAATCTTTTACTAGTTCAAGCCATTTTCTCCGTCTCATGTTTAACTCCTTCTAAGTAAGGATGTATTTGAGGCTCTTATGATTGGTATAGATGTCACACTTCCCTCCATACAAATAGTACCTCCAAATCTTCACGGCATGAACTATAGCGGCTAGTTCTAAGTCATGTGTGGGATAGTTTTACTCAAAAGGCTTTAACAATCTCAATGCATAAGCAACTACCTTTCCTCGTTACATGAAAATGCATCCAATACCCAGTTTAGATGAATCACTGTAAATTACAAAACCTTCCGATTCTCCTGGTATGTTTAAAATTGGCTCATTGATTAACCTCTTTTTCAGTTCCTCAAAATTGTGTTCACATTTCTCTATCCATTCAACTTTACACCTTGTGAGTTAATTGAGTTAATGGTCTTGATATTTTGGAGAATCCCTCAATAAAATTTTTGTTGTATCCTACTAAAAAAGCTGTGAATTTCTCCTACATTGGTTGATCTTGATAAATTCAATATTGCCTCTACTTTACTGGGGTCCATGTCTATTCCATGTTCTATGACAATATGACCTAAAAAGACCACCCATTCTAACCAAAATTCACACTTCTTGAATTTTACAAAAAAATCTTTCCTTATTCAGGATCTCTAACACAATTTTCAAATGTTTTTCGTGCTAATCTTCACTCTGAGAGTAGATAAAGATATCATCAATGAATACAATGACAAACTAGTTCAAGTATTCATGGAAAACACGATTCATCAAGTCCATGAAAACTTCAGGAGCATTTGTTAAGCCAAACGTCATAACTAAAAACTCTTAGTGACCATACAGAGTTCTAAAGGCTGTCTTTGAGACACTAGATTTGATCCTCAACTGATGATATACCGACCTCAAGTCAATTTTTGAAAATACTCTGACTCTTCGTATTGATCAAACAAGTCTTCGATTCTGGGTAAGGAATACTTATTTTCAATAGTGATTCAATTCAATTCTAGATAATCAATACACATCTTCATTGTCCCATCCTTCTTCTTGACAAACAGCACTTGTGTTCCCCATGGTGAAATGTTGGGTCGAATGAATCATTTTTTCAATAATTCCTCTATTTAGGCCTTCAGTTACTACAACTCCTTCAGTACCATTCTATAAAGAGCCTTAGAAATGGTCGCGGAATTGGGGACTAGATAAATCATGAACTCCACTTCGTTTTGACGACATTTCATTCAAATCATCAGAAAATACCTCCGGGATCTCTCGTACTACCTTAATCTTACTCACTTTCAATTTTTTATCTTCCTTAGCTACTATTGACATCAAGAATCTACTACAACCTATTGACCTATGGTTGATTTCTTCCTTAATGTTCTAATCATAACAAAAAAAATTAACATTATTTCTAACAATTGATTTTGAGTGATAATAGTTCAATGCTAAAATTAATCAAGTATTGTAAAAATCAAAACATCATAAATCGGGCTCGAAATGAAGATCAAAGTGAAAGTTAAGTATTCAAGTCAAATTATTTGAGACGAGAGCTTAAAAAATCAAAATCAGGATTGTCAAATCGGGCTCATGAAGAAGATCAAGATCGAAATCAAGCATTAAAGTCAAACGTCAAGAAAAATCAAAATCAAGAGTTCAAGAGTCAGACAAAAAAGAAACTTCAAAGTAAGATCAAATACTTGGATCTCTTAGCTAAAATGTAAATGTACTAACACTTCAATAAATGACATTGAATGCCTAAGCTCAAAACCCCTACATGCATTAAAAACAATTTTGTGTATTAAAAGTCATTCGTATACAATGATTTGATCAAATGTAAAAATGATTTTTAAAAATGATATTGGACTTATAAAACACTTTTTATCTTGAAGATTGAGTTAAAAATACTCTCCAAAAGTCCATTCTTTTCAAAACCTTCAAATTGGAACAAACGGTGGTAAAATGTGAAAAATGCCAAACTGCCCGACAGTCGATTGGCCGGGAGAGACGGTCAACCGAAAATTTCCAACGGTCCAAAATTTGACCGTTTTGACCTTTGTTTATCTGTACAAACGACTATGTTGGTCATCCAGACAAGAGGTGGTCGACTAGACGTGGTCATTTGAACTTCCAAATTTTTTGATGGTTTGAACTCTATAAATACCACAACTTCTAGCATTCAAATAGAATTCTTGAAAAGCATAAAATTGAGAATTACTTGAACAAAACTCTTTGAGCTTGCATTTTTACATTCATTTCATTTATTTTTTAATAGCAAAAACTTTGATTGTCAAATCAATCTTCTTGAATCATTTCTCTCATCAAAGTTTTTCATTTCTCTTTGTATTTAACTTATTTATATTATTCATCAAAATAGAGATATATTTTGAGAAGATTTTTTGAACCTACATTGCATTTATTTCTTCATCTTCTTATTGAAATACTTTGATTGATTGAATCTAAATTTTGATTCATCAAAGTTTTCATCTAACACTTAAGTTATCATCGATTACTATTCATTGAAGTGTTAGCATCTCTTAGTACTTAACTTGTTTATATTGTTTATCAAGAGATAAATTCCATTGTAAAATCGTATTGATAAAGTGTGGGTTGTATTGAAATTCCTTAAAGATCAACATTGTATAAAGATCGGTGCACCTTGTTTTAAGTCACTATGTGGGTTATATTGAAGTCCCGTAAAAGCTCAATAGTGGATCGTGTTGAGGTCATGTAAAGCTCAACATTGTATAAGGATCGATACTCCTTATTTGTAAGTCATTGGAAGCATTATAAAGGGTTGGATTGCGCCATAAGTTAATCAATATAGCGAAAATGCCTTACTCGTGCCAGAGAGCTTGTTAATAGAGGACGTAGATCATTATTTTGGATCGAACCTCCATAATTATATCATTTGTGTCATCTCTCCCTTTTACTTCACTTTTATATTTGTGTTTATTATTTGAATTGATTTATTTAGTCTTTACTTACTTGAATTTAGATTAATTTTTCGAAAAAAATTTAAAAACCAATTCACCCCCCTTTTGGTTAGTTACTCTTGTGCTATCTCAACCTTCTGATTTTAAGAGTTTCTTTGCCTTCAATGTAGAATGATACGGGGTAGGGTTTTTGTATTAGTTACTGAAAGAAGACGTTCCATTTCTCCAGGATGTTTAAAAACCACTTCTCGTTCAAAACATAGAATAGTTGCGTGATTCTTAGACAACCAGTCCATTTCCAAAATTACATCGAATTCTTGCATGTTCAAGATATATAAGTTTGCTTCTAAGAATTTATCATCAACCTCTACCTTAGCTGTCCTCGCTATAGTGTTTGTTCCTAATACTTTTCCTAAGGGCATAACAACTTGGTATTTGTATGTTCACTAGGTGTATTGAGTTTTCTCACAAACTTTGGAGATACAAAAGAATTAGTGGAGCCATAATAAATCAAAGTATAAGTAGGGGCTCGTGATATAAAAATGTTACCCGCTAAGATGTTGCGATCTTGGTCTTCTTTTTGCTCCGTGAGTGCATACACCTTAATTTGGCCTCTAGAAGGATTCCTAGGCTTCTGTTGCTATTGTTACTTATGTCCCTTAGGACATGTCTTTGCTATGTGGCCAGTTTCACCAAAATTGAAGCACACACCGATCCTCATGAGGTACGCTCCAGCATGACGCATTTAGCACTTGCACAAGTTGGATACTGTTGAAATTTTTCACACTTGGGTTTCCTTTATACTTCTTTACAAAGTTCTATTTCCATTTTCCTTTGCAATCCTCTTCCTTGAGTTTTTCTGGTTGTACATGCTGCATGTTCTCCCCACTTATGTGCCGCTTGAAATCTGTCAACTGTGCCTTTGCTACCACTCTGTGGTAGGTTTCTAGTTGAAGTGCTACTAAAGCCTGCCTTACATTATCCTTCAGCCCCTCTTCAAAACGTTTTGCCTTCTTCTCCTCCATGTCCACAAGGATTGGGGCATAATGTGATAATTCCTCAAATTTCCTCTCATACTCAGTTAAGGACATGGAGCACTGAAGGTAAAAAAAATCATTTCTATTCCTTCCAACCAATCCTCTGTTTCCAATGGGTCAATGACACCTTCAAAGGTTGGGTATTGTTGTTTCCTGAAAAGTTCCACAACAATAGCAGCAGCATTCCTGTTGTCCACTCTTGTCGTCGGTGTCTGCTGTTGAGGTGTCGACGATTGTGGTAGCAGTGTCGGTTATTGTGGTAGTGTTTTCTAAGGAAACGTCGTTTGGACTAACGTACTCATCATAGCTAGAAATTGTTAAGCAAACTGTGGGTCGACGCTACTAAGGTGGGGTTGTTGGGGCTATTGACCATTTTTTGTTCTCCCACCTCGAGGTGCCATAACCTTAATAAATAAAATTACAATAAGTAATGATTAAATGGAAATTTTTTCGCATATTTTATTTATAGGATCTTAATGATATCATAAAGGTACAGAGGGCATTCTCTCCGTCCAAGCAAAAGGAAAAATCTACTATATAAAAGGATTGCAAGGTATAACAAACGTCCAAACAAACATGGAAAATCATATAGTAAAGCAATAATTTAAACATAAAACTATAGTCTGGTAGTTTGTCCCATTGCACTCATCTTAGTTTGTTTCTGGTTCCTCTGAAGGGTCTTCTTTCTCGTTCAGGTTTCCGGGCACATACTCTATTATATTACCCTCATTGTCCACCTCAGGTATTTTCCCATGATTACTCCCACCAAGCACGATACAAAGCTAACATTGGTGGTGGTCTGGTTCGTACACCTCGAGACTTTTAATAACTCTATAGTCCATACTATTGATCTTCTACATCTCTCTGAAGCTGCTAATAAGGAGTTCAAAAATATTTGCCGATCATACATAAGATCCAACTGTTAAACAAATCTCTCCAATATCCCGTAAAGGTTTTGAAGAGAGGGAAAAGTGCCTCATCCTTGTTAAACTCATGTCCATTTAATCGTTCCCTTCGGTAAATGGATTCAATAGCATCCAAATGTTCCATGAGATTATGGCTTCAGTTCCTTATATATAACCTACTGAGGTGTAAGAATCTTGAATTATTTTCTATCCTAATCATTTCTCTTTTTATCTAAGCTGGACCTTTAGCCATCTATGACAGGCATAAAAGACTTAATTAGTATCACAATTCGTACTTAGGATTTCAAAATATGAAAGTCTCCCACTTTAAAAGTTTCCCGAATAGGAAGTTTCTTAAAATGAAAAAAAAAAATCTAAAAAGTATCCCTTTTTTTTTTTGCAAAATAGGAATATAATTTATTTTTTTAAATAGAATTAGAAATTTCGTAAAATAGAGATTCTTAAAATGAAGGTTACTAAAGTCTAATATTTTTACGAGTTCCTGATAATGGATTGAAAGTCTTATTAAATTTGGAGTAGGTTTTGACCTTTTTTTTTTTTTTGCTTTATAGGCATGACTAAGGCTCGACTGAGTAGCTCTCAGGTGAGGAGGGGGGCTCACAAGTTGACCACTTAAATCCTAAGTCCTCATTGGACAATTTAGGCCTCTTTGACAAAGCTCTTCAATTTTGTGAATATACAAGCCAAGAAAATTCGAACAATAAGTAAGGAAATAGAAGTATTTAGACGTATAATTCTCTCTTTTATTTTTTTCTAGTTAGACTATTATTTGATCAATAAATTTTCTAAGATTAACTATTCTCATAGGTTGATAATTTCCCTAACGTACTCAATAGTCTAAAATCACATTATCATAAAATTGTCATTTTCATAATTAGAATTTTTTTTTAAATTTAAGGGATTGTTCTCTTTGTATTTCAGTTTTGTGTTTTGAATTTTGAATTCATTTTGGGTTTTATGTTTTGAGTGCCCATCTTGATATTGTTGAAAATGTGTTCTTTTTGGCCTTTTAAAAAATTATTTTCAAAAAAAAAAAAAGGAAATCCCGTTTCCCCTTCCTCTCTCTCTCTCTCTCAACGAAACTCACCGCAACCACCTTCATCTCCTCCACTGCTGGTAAAATTGGTCTTGACCCATGGTTGGGCAAGGTATACCAGGTGGAGAGGAGGCTAACCCATGTAGTCCTCGATCCTGGGACGGCCAGACGGCGCTGAAATTTGCAAAACTCGGATCGCGACTGTCGTTCTTCTCGGATGAAATTTGAACATTGCAGAGTTGTTTGAGGTGGATTGGGGACATGGTTGGAGTCACATGGGGATGAGCATTCGACCAGTAGTGTCGTATGACTTGGGCATTGCCGGATGTGAAGTTTTCGACATAAACAAGTAGCGTCAAAATGCTTTTTTTGCTTCCAATTTCTGGCGATCGTTGTTGTTTTGTGGCTGATGAATTATTAGAGGTGATAGAGGGGAGTGAGTTGAGGTTGTTGGTGGTGGAATCCGGTAGTCTAGGTGCCCGAAAAGTGGCTTCCAATCTATTTTTGCTGGCGGTGGTTATAGTGGTGTTGTTGTATCCGGGACCACCGCAAGCGACGGCAACGGTTTTCAGGTGGTGGTGCAGTGGTGGGTCGCGGTGGTGGTTGGCGATGATTGAAAACACCCAAACGTGTTTTGAAAATTTTGGCTTGATTATAACTGAATACACCTAAAACGACAAATTTGTTGTTTTGAATTTTTTTTTGTAAATTTTTAACTTGTTTTCAAAAACGCGTTTTCACTGTTTTGAAAAATTGAAAATAGAAAATAGCTTGAAAATGGTAAAAAAAAAAAAAAAAGAAAAAAACCAGACCCTAAACTTTCATAAATTTACACTTTCAAAGATTTGGAGGTTTCCATAATTAGGCACATATGAAGATGAACTTGTACATAAATAAGTACATTTTCATAATTAAACAAAATTCTAATTTATTTAAACATAATTTCATACATATATATTCACATAGTTGTGCACGAACATGATTAAATTTTCAAAAACTAGCACGCTCTAAACATAGGTAAACATAGTGAACAAGGTTAAACACAATCATCATCATATAATAATAAGATTAAATAATGCAATTACACGTCTTTCTACCTGATTCGAGGGCTTTGGAGCTTGGAAATTGGCATTGCATGGTGGTGATGTAATAAAATTTAATTTTTTTTAATATATGTAAAAATATGTTTCTATCATTAAAATGTGTATATATGTTTATGTGAATAACAATGTTCACTATTCATAGACAGTGAACAATGTTTTTTAAAAAAGGAACTTTTTTTTAAAAAAAATTTCAGTCTACAGAAACGTAGACCCACTTTGATACCATGTTGTAATGATCCAATTTTTTTTACCTTTGGAATCATTTCTACACGTATCGTAAAGAATACTTTCATAAATAAAAGAAAAACGTAATATTTTCTTAAAATGTAAAGATTTAAAATTGATTAAAGAAATTACGATAAACATTACTAAAAATCCTTAGACTATATAATTTATTCTTCATTTTCACTAATGCAAGCACAATCCACATCTGATCACCTCGAACCCGCATTTTTAATTACTTATAAAAGGTTTAACATATACAAGTGAGATATAAATCTCAGTAAATGAGTAATAAATTGTATCTTATATTTAAATATGGAAAATCATAATATATATATATATATACAGAAATGATCTAATGAGCACCGGTGCTCATCTTATTCTAAACACCGATGAGTTGGCACATTAATTCATTGGTGGATAAAGATTTTGTGAGTTCCAATCCACTAATGAATTAATGTGCCAACTCATTGGTGTTTAGGATAAGATGAGCACCGGTGCTCATTAGATCATTTCTGTATATATATATATAGAAACACTAGAATTAAATTCCAAACTTCGCAGCTATGATTTCCGTGCGTAGCGCTACTAAACTCTAGTCCTTTGACCTTACACATATATGACCCTTATCATAATCATAACTTATATTTCTGTATCATCATATTCATAATATAAATTTCATTAATTCAAATATTGAAAAAACATTTCGTACTACTATAGTTATTGTAGTATGGAAGAAGATTAAAGTAAATCGAGAAAATCGTCTTATTTAGACTTTCACTCCAAAATTCCTTGAACACCGTGTGTATTAAACTTTGTATCATGAAAGTGTATATGGAAGATGAGTTTAAAAAAAAAAAAAAAGAATGTAAAGTATAAGATAAGTTGTGTGTGAGTGTAAGTGATATGAGGGGCATAAATAGAGGTCTCTAAAGTTTGACCCTATAACCAATTTTTTGTTTTTTTTTTTATACAAATATTCTTTCCTTTATTAATATTAGAAGGTTTTTTTTTTTTTTCATATAGAGTGTAATCAATCACTCAAATAATTAACCTATAAACTATATTAATAAATATATAATTGCTAGTTGCTACCAATAAGTCATTGTGATATAATTAAATGTTTGATTTAAATTATCTCAAAATAAATATTCTCACATACTATATAAAATATATGAGATCACTAATTATACAAGTATAAATAATGTTTCTAATTTTAATAAATGAAAATTTCTCAAATTATAATAATTAACCAATTAATTAGGTTAAATGACATACAATATTTAAATCAATCATACAATCATATTACTAAGCCCATGTCTGGGAGCAATTTTCACTCAAGTGAAATCGATTTTTGGACCGTTTGGAATTTGGCACGTGAAATGAGATTTTAGTAATTCAAGAAATCTACAAGGCCGAATGACCATTTTGCCCTCACTTTTGCGTGATGGGTGCTACAAGTTTATAACACATATTTGACCATTCAACATGGAAACAATGAATGCATACCTGCCATGGGTCCCACTAGAAAAAAAAGGACTTCACATCTTGCTTTGTAAACGTAAAAAATTGCAAAAAAAATGTATGATACGGCAATATTTTCATTTTATTATTTTGAAGGTGTTCTCATGACAGTACACGTGTCTCACTCTTGGACGTCACTTGCTGTGAAAATATCGTGTGACCATTCTCATTAGTCTAATTCTTATTCAAATTAACATGTCAACGTTGTTGTGCCAAGTAATCTCTGAACATATCCTACTCATTTTGTTGGGTTTCCGATGCATTCATTTCAGCTGTAACTTCGTCCCGTTCATCCGAGAGTCCACCTCCACTGCATCGGGGTCTGTTCCCACTCCCATAAATGCTTCACCGACCACGCCCGCTCGTCGAAGGAAGTTGTGAATGCCCGTACTAGAAATTACAATAGTTGTTTGCACTTTGAAGTTATAACTCGGCATACGATCGAGTATTTTCTAACGACTTTTCTAAACGCTGAACGCACGTTCGATTACATTCATGCACGATGAGTGCCGAAAATTAAACTTCTCGCGTACATTTCGAAAGTTACGCCTTGACTGGTGACCCCGTTGTAAAATTGCTGAAAATCATACAATATGTCAGAACCCTTATAGGGCACCATGTACTCAGGTCGATGTGCGAACCCTGAGTCAACTAGATGATATTTACCACACGTCGATTGTGGGAAAGTCAATATCGGGGTCATGTATAGCTCTGGCCAAGATTCTAGCATCATAAGAGTTTCTTGTTGTACCAACAAGGACAAACGTGAACCACAAATTGAAATCACATAACGCTAACACATTTTGTTTCGGAATGCCTTTGCATCCGATAAAACTCACTCGCTGGTCCCGCGAGAAGACGGCTTTAATATGGGTACCTATGCAGTCCCGAAATATGAAATGCTTGTTCAGATTCGGAACGTGATGCTCAGCACCATGATTGTAGTTCAGGTTGGGTTTAATTGCTTGCTTAGAGAACTCGATGATCGCTTCAAGCACAAGTTTGAAGTAATGTTTGATGGTTTCCAAAGAATGGTTGAAAAGCGTCTGTACATGTCAATAGCCTTTTCCATGTTTCTAAAATGCATAGAAACATACCAACTTGTACATACACGTCTATATGTTGATGACTGCGAAGTCCGTAATCATCACGAAGCATATGAGCGAAAGATCGCAGCATCGTAGGATACATGCGGAACTCTACGTAACATTGTTGCGGCTACTGTTCATAGTATGTGGCATGAACATATGACCGTTTCGAGCAAATGGATATCGAGAAACGTGCCGTCTTTGTTCACGATAATAGTTACTTATAGTAACCTCCCTGATGCGACAGGAATGTAACCACTCGATAATATCCATTCGTAGCTCTTCTATAAATGGCTCGTCATTAAGTTCATCCTCAGGATTGGAGGTCGGATGCAATGCACAGTTCACACCGAATAGTGACATGTCACCACTCTCTAATAGATTATGCTCCTACAAGTATGCTCTTACAAGTAGGTAACACGTATGTAAAATTAAGTAGACATGCATTGCCTTCTATAGGAAAATAGAAAACAAAAATTATGACAAATATGTGACTGATGGGGCCATGTACTTTCTTGGTAAGGACTTGGAGAATAAAAATTATGATAATCTTACAACTGCACACTTTATTTGGAAGTCTGCTATAAATTTATACGAATCAAAATTGTGAAGCCAATCACATGAACATGATTTTTAGCAAGCACACGACAACTAAAGCATTAGTCCATCATACATATCCGACACGAGTAAAAAAATTTTAACCCTAAATGTGATAAATGTTAACATAACCAAAACGTTTTAACCCGAAATGTGATAAATGTTCTCACCGATACTGTGTTCTCCCATATTCCTGCCAGCTCCACTCCACCCACTCGAACTTTTCGTTCACATCATCTTGCATGTCCAAAATTTCCCTATTACTTTGTCCCTGAAGAAAATGCACGTCCAGTAGGATAAATTAGTTTATTTTTTCAATATACCGGTTGCCAATAACTCCTTCAGGCATGTCTACGGGTCCGACACAATAGGTCTAATGAAGTTGTCAATTTTGACAACAATCTTCTCACTTGCTGTGGTCATACGGTCGACAGAGTAGGACACATCCTAAGCTGTAAACTTCTGCTTCTTCTCCTTCGACCTCTCTCTGGATGACTTCCATTTGTCCCCGCTGTGCGGGCCGGACACATCCATGCTTCCTACAGTTTGTTTGGGTTTTCGTCCTCGTTGTTGGAGCCCCTGCTCTCCACGGCGAGTGGGATCTCGTCACGGTGATCTTCGTGACCACTATCTTAACATTGCGAAGCCAATTCGACATAGCTTTGAGGGTGTGAGCGTACTTATCGAAGTCGAACACATCCCTGAAAAGAGCCTTGTATCGATACACTTCTCGACAATCTTTGTCCTTAAATTCTTCGTAGTCTTTGTTCTCCTGTGTCAATACAAACGTAAGGGTTATCACAAATTCCACACATAATGGCAAAGCAGTTATGTAAACAAAAACAGCGGGCACATAAACTAACAAATTTTTTTAAAAAAACAGAAGAAACATATGGACATATCTTTCCAGCATAGCATATCATGCATATTTTGTTTCCCAATTGACTATTCTGACGAACTTAATTTTATCATCCCAACCTATTTTCCTTCCATTCTATTACAACAAATAATGAATTTCAGATATCACTTGTTCATAAACATACTAAATAATACACGATAAAATAATTCATTTCCCAATTTGTGTAAATAAAATAAGATAACCGACCAATTCTAACAAAGCTAATAGGAAAATAAATAAATTGTAGGAACATCAAGTTAGTGTGGTTCGTCAACTTGCATACATCCACAAACTACATCGATTAATTCTCACGACAATAATCAATAATAATGAGATTTCTACTTCTCTAGATAATACTAGAGTATCACAATATCATCAAGATGCAATAATTTTTGGTTCACCAAATTATTCAACATCTGCTAAATGGGTTTAGCAGTACCAAATAATAAATAGAAGAGTTAATGATCTCACCAAATGGAGTCAGAACTGAAACTGACAATGTTTTAATCTCCCAATTGACTAGCAAAGCTCTAATCTTTCCTACTATTTCCCCATCTTTTCTCTATTACTATACGTAAGTTTCCTGTTGTTGTTTCAATTTTCGCACACAGAATTCATGCACATACTGTACAACTTATAACAGGATTACAAAGAACATGCAGAATGCTAACGAACATTACGTAATTCATCAATCCACTGCTACTTTCCCTCAGTGAAAACAGTTGAACACAGAAGCCCAAACATTAACTGGAGGTTTATGAAATAATGATACCTTAATCTTTCGAGCCCATCATTTCTTCGATGCGCCAATCTTCCCAATCGACGAGTCGTACGAGATGCCACTATAGTTGAGCAATTCTTCAAATCTCTTGTGTTTCAGGCGGAGGGCATCCCA
The DNA here is from genome assembly GCA_035079005.1 of Fraxinus americana. NCBI lineage: Eukaryota > Viridiplantae > Streptophyta > Magnoliopsida > Lamiales > Oleaceae > Fraxinus > Fraxinus americana. The sequence continues at coordinate 172,797 of JAVHZT010000034.1, forward strand.
TCGATTTTTCAGCTGCTACTTGTTCCAATTGTGGCTGGAATTGGTATTGAACAAGTGAATCAGTGTATCCCAGTCGTGTTTGGTGAAGCACTTCCCATTTCTGTGTCCGTCAGCGATGACGGTCTTGCAGGCAGCGACGAAGATGTTCATTTCAAACGAACTCCATTGTGCATTCTTATGGGCCCCCAACTTACATTGAACGGGAGGACCATTGGATGCAGAGGAGTGCGAGTAATAACCCGTCTGCTGCAAATGACGAAAACATTACACATTGTACATAAGCAGAAGATCAAAGGCAAAATTACATTTTCTACAAAAGCTTACGATCGACATTCGGGAATGTCTTCGTGTCGACTGAAAAATTAAGGAGGGAGTGTACCTACTGGAGAAAGGAACGGATCCATGATTTCATTTCTCGACAATCTTTGTGTTTGAGGTGCTTTTCTGTTGGGTTACACCAAATGTGAAATGAACACAAGGGGCTGTCGGGAAATAAACGATAGTGGATGTTTATGGTGAACGTAGAGGAGAAAACTAGATATGTGATTTTGAAGGTGACAGATGCAACCTTATGGTGCGTAAATCGACAGTATTTTTCCTTGCTACTGTTCGAAAATGGGGGAGGATGAGCTGAAAAGGTAAAATTATGCAACAAGGTCAATCGAAGTTCTTACAAAGTGAAATTTACAGACGAAGGCCATAGTCGGAGACCCATTTCGGAGTACTACAGTTTGCAAACTTCCTGAGGCGGATGAGAATGGAATGGAAGGGGAAAGCACTTCGGTTAGGTGGATATGAAATTATTGACCGGTATGTGGGGTGGTTTGTTTGTCTTCATTCAAAAATGAAATGGAGAGCACAAGAGTAATTTTTGGTTTGACACAACATTCAACCCAATTCTTAGATGGTAAAAAAATGACTTTTAAGCAAATTTTAATCGCTCCGAGACAAACCCTAAGATTTAGCCAAGAAAAAATCTACACGTGTAAATGAAATTGCTCTATGGTCCTACACTATTAGTCAACATTCAATTAGGTCTAAAAAAAAACCTTACTGCTTGCTGGTAAATTCAATTCTAATGGCTACTTAAGTTGTTTCCGAATTTTATATAATGCACATAGATCTTGTTTGGTTAAGTCATTAAGCTATATAAAATTGCTCTTTGGTTTCAACCGCTTTATAAGTACTTGGTCATCATTTCAACCCCTGTTTGGTGCACATTATCGACCCAAGAATGCATTTTTTTATGTTATGGGGAATATGTGGTTGAAAAATAAGGAAAAATTATTGATGTGATAAAAAATATTATTTTATTAAAAATATATTGTTGAAAACGAGAAAAAAATTGAGAATGAAAAAATTAAGGGAAAAATTTAGTTTTCCTACTTTAACTTTACCATATTTCATAAATAACAAAACAACTTTCACATTTCTAAAATCAGAAAATTTGACATATATATATATATATATATATAAACCCACCGCCACCTCCACCACCCCTATAGCTCCGGCTCCGGCGACTGCTCCGACGATCGCTCCGGTGACTATTTCGGCGACTACTCCGGTGACCGTTCCGACGACTGCTTATCTGTTGTATGGTTACAGTCCAAGTCACAAGTCATAAGTCACAAGTCACATCTCAAGTCACAGGTCACAGCTCAGGTCACAGCGCATGTTTGTTTGTTTATAATGATTGACAACATTTTTTTTAATATTCACGGGTTATTTTCAAATGGTCACATCACATGTCACAGAATATATTGCACACGACTCACGATTTTGTTCGTAGTCCTATGTTATTTTCAAATGACTTAAACTCTGGTTGATGGTCACAGGTTTATTTCAAATTGCCACAGCACAGGTCACAGAATATTTGTGTGCATGGCTCAGGTTTTAATTGATAGTCACAGCATCGATCACAGCACATGGCTTAGGTCACAGCATATGGCTCAGGTCACAGCATAGGTCACAAAGACTATACAGCACCATCTGACCACCACCACCATCTTACATACCCTAACGCCAACCACCACCGTTTACATAACACCAACCACCACCAATAAAAATAGCCTAAAAATTCCAGATACATCGAACTCCATTGACCCGCCGAACTGCCTTTGGAAGACAACCCAACGCCACCACCAAACCCACCAACGCCTGTAGAAGACCACCCAACGCTACCAGCAAATCCAAATCCAAAACCACCCAACACCTTTAGAAGACAACCCAACGCCACCAGCAAACCCAACAACGCAACACCACTGAACCGCTGCCGCTGCCACTGCCACCACTAAATCTAATAAACTCTCTCCGTCGCCGTCGCACCACAACAACAAAGAACACAAACCACAACTGCGAATTGAGCAGGGTCGCGCACCGCCACTGAATCGCAGTTGCTGTTGCGATTCGCTGCTGTAAATTAGCAGCAGCGTGGAATTACAATAGCTGCTGCAAATTAGCAGCAGCGTCCAATCGCAGCAGAGTCGCTGCGATTCGCTGCTGCTAATTAGCAGCAGCGTCCAATCGCAGCAGCCCCGTTGCGCGATTGAAGGGCAGCATCGCGCAACGTGAATCAGGGTGGAGACGGGAGGGAGGGAGGAGGAGGAGAGAGAAGGTCAGCACCACCGGCGCCGCTACGGAGAGACAGAAATGAGAGACGGGCAGAGAGAGAGCGGCATGAGAGAAAGTGTTCTAAAACGCGGCATAACGCGCCGACTAGGCGCGCCTAAGCGCAAAGCGTGGCCAAAGCGCCTCGCATTCGAGGTATGCGTGGAGAAATGCGGTCAACACCTAAGTTGACCACTAAAATGCACGCAAGTTTATTTTATTAATTTTACCATTTAACATAAATATAAACTCTCCAACTTCCAGGTCCACCAATTGATAGGCCCAGAAAACATATGAAAATAAGGGTTAGTTGGCCCATTTATTTATAGGCAAAATTTCTTGGCCTTCAACTATAGGATTCCGATGTGGGATCAACTTTGGCTGTTACTGTGCAAGCAAACATTGAAACTTGAAGGAGGCTCTTCAGTTTCCACTTTCCACCCTCCTGTTCTTCTTCTTCCCGACGGCAAAATTTCTCCATTGCTTCTCTCTCCTCTCTACAAGAGAAACAGGGAGATTAGAGATTTGGGAAAGAAGATTGTTAATGATTGTGGTGTCAATTAAAATTATTTGATGTTAAAGGGTGGGGAAGATGAACGGTGGTGTTGTGGTGGCAACTTCGGCTAGTCTACTACTGCCGCTCGATGGAAATTCTCTCAGGTCTTCGGGTGGGGAAGATGAACGGTTTGGGTGGATCTTGGTCTGTTTTTGAATTGTTAATTGGGGTTTGGCGGAATGATTGTGGTTTGTGAATTGTTTGGTGGTTCTTGTTTGAATTGTTTTTGAATCCGTTTTTTCATTTTTGAATGGTTTGGGTGGATCTTGCAATTGTTTTTGTCTTTTTTATCCTCCTGGCTTACCGTCGATTTTTTATCTTGCAATTGTTTTTGATCTGTTCCTACTCCTTGCAATTGTTTAGGCAGTTCAATTAGTTTTTTTTTTACTGTAATTGCCCTGCTGAAAGCCTGAAAATGGAACTGCAATTGTTCAATTTTCAGTTTTTTACTGCAATTGTTCCTACTCCTTTCAATTGAGAACTTATTGTTCTTCTCTGGAACTAGAAGTTATTAAAATGATTTGTTCTTCTCTGGAGCCTGGAGGTGATTAAAATGGTTTGGTTCCAGATTCTTCTTGTTCTTGTAGTTCATGTTCATCCTCCAGGTGTATGTATTTTGTATTGAGTATTGACTTGTGGAATTCACGTGACCTGCCAAGCCATTTTTCTGCCACATTTTCAGCTTCTTTTCTGCATTTCTTTTGTTGGGCCATTCTCTTCCTTGGTTTGGGCCCATTTACTACCATCAATAAACCCGCCCATTTGGATGACTAAAACGGTTATGGGCCTAAATGTAAAAATTTATCATTTTTTAATTATCTTTTATTTTTTAAGGTAAAAAATCTATTTTTTTTAATACATAGTAAAAAATCTATTTTTTATATAAAAATCTATTTAATGTCTTAAAAATAATTAAAATAATATTAAAAATACGAAACGCATTATGACGCTTATTCTTTGCATTGACACGCCTAAACTTGCGATTCTTGATTCTCGGCCTCGACGCATCGCAACGCATTACGTATTTTAGAACATTGATTAGGTTTGATAATTTTAAGGGTGTGTGGGGTATATAATTTAATTTTCATAATATTTAATTAAATATAAAAAATCTGTATTTATACATTTAAATATCTGATTTTTGAAACTTAAAATATTAAATCTGATTTTAAAATTTGAATATCTAGGGGTGGGTGTAATTTGCACAAAAATTAACTTCACTTAAGCATGGGCTCATTTTCAGATTAAGAAACTGACCCCACTACTTTTTTATCCCCCTGGCTCACTAAGCATCTGAGGAGGGGGTTTGGCGTTATAATGTGCTAATGAGAACCCTTGCTGTATAATTTCCTTTTTTTTTTTCTCCCTAAACATAAAAGACACCAGATGCCCCTTTATATCTATATCGAGGTTTCATCGTCGCCATCAATGTGCAGTTGAAGGTAATCATCCCTCGATCATCTTTAAATTTTTTATGGGTTTTTTTTTTTTTTTGGTTATCAGTGCTCTGTAAAGTCGAAATCATACATGCCAGAAAGGAAAAGAAAAATCATATACGAGCGGATCATCAGTGTTTTCAGTTTCTCATTTTCCCTTTGGATTTGGATTTCTTCCTTTGAATTAGGCTGATCTACAAAACTGTTAAGCAATTGAACCTATATGCTATAGTTAGGATAAAAATGTTATGTAGGTTATATAATTGGGAAAAAAAAAAATTATATTTGAACTGTTTCTTATTCTAAACTTGTTACTAGATAAAATTCCTTCTTTGAAACTTTAGTCAGTTCGTACCAGGCGTACATGTGGCTAATATCAGTATAAAATCGTTCTTGTTCGACTCATCCGAACAGTGATCTGCGAACTAAACATAGCCACAATGTATCTTATTAATAATTAAATTGTCGCAATTATGAACAAGAAAGAAAAAAAACGTAGCAAAATCTCCTTAATAAATAGAGAACAAGGCTGGTATATATAAACTTAAAGACGCCCGTTTGTATAAATACGACTTAATACTATTTGAAGCATATAGTATAGGATCTGTTACAAAAGAAAAATATGTAAAAGAAGCTTTGTATAGCTATACAAGTACATGTGGTGCACTAATAATCAATACTCAGTAAGTCAATAATCACTGATCCTTAATATATTTTTGTGGAAATTTCTTTTATGGTTTTGATTGTTTGCACAGTTATTTTAATATGCACCTGTTTGGTACACATTAAAATTTTCATTCTCATTCTTTTACTCATTTTCAACCACACATTCTTCAATAAAATAATATTTTCCATCACATCAATAACTTTTCCTTCTTTTTTAACCACAAATTCTCTATCAATCTACCATTCCAGAATACATTCCTCTAAAATAATGTGGATCAAACACACCCTATATTTTGATTTGTAACTTTTCAATATTTAAATAAATAATATGGCCTTTAATAACTCCATATAGATTAGTCCATGCTTGACTCTAGCCCAATATAATTGCCCCCTCCAATCCTAACATAAAGTGTGTGATCAAATTTTGCTTATTATTATTATTTAAATGCAACTATCTAATATCTTCTCATAATTTACTCTTTTTCTCCATCGATCGTCTACTATGGTTAAACTCATCAACTATTGGTTCTTATTGTGAACAAAGCTGCTTTTGAAGTTACACATGTTTATTTTGTGGATATTCCAACACTGAGTACTATAAAGTATAGCAGGTCTATTAATTGCTGGGTAGAACTAGCGTTTTAATCATATAGGATTTTCTTTTTACACAAAATTCTTATAGCTCTCCCATGGTATAAAAAGGCAGTAGTGAGACCCGTCTTGAGGCCCGCCTTACTGTGAGGCGCATGTAGTATGCCTCGAGGTGGTATTTTTGAGGCTAAAAATATGAGGTTCACGCCTCAAGGTGCACGCCTAATTTAAAATTTGATTTTTCAATTGTATGAAAAGAAATCAGAAAGGGTCCTTCTTAAAAAGGGGAAAAGCCCATTAAAAAATGCATTTTGGGCTCCAAACAAAACAATAAAATACCTAAAAAACTAAACGGCAGCCAAAAATTAGATGATAAAAAAGGGAACAGATTCAACAGAAATTCAAAAGTCAGAATTCAAGAAGAGTATCGTTTTCTTCATCAGTTCAACATGTATGTTTTTCCACTTTTCTTTTTCTTTTTCTTAGGGTTCAGTAAATCTTGCATGCAATTAGTTGCTTCATATACACATCTGGAAATTATAAATTTTATAAATGTTTTGATTTATATAATTAATACACGATTTCATCCAATCGCTTGTATAAACTCTAAAACTAGATGAAGATGGTTTTGTGGAAATTGATAGTAGCGAAGAGAAAGATGATAGAGAAATTAGATATGATGATTCCATTAACGATGCTAGTAATAATGATGATAGTGCAGACTATTAGCTTTTTTTTTAGTTTAAGCTGCTTCTTTTTTTCCATTGCAAATGGAGTGATTTCTAACTTCTGTAATGCTTTTTATTTTGCTAAACATTTTCTTTCTTTAGGTGGACTATATCTCAATATGCTAATGGTTATATATCCTATTTACCATATGCTCCAACTTTGATTTTTTTGTATTTTTGTATTATTTTATAATTCTTTTACTTAGATTTTTTTTTTGTGAGGCCTACGCCTCAATCAGCCTCGAGGCTTACGCCTCGCCTTATAAAGAAAAACCATGTCAGTACTTAGTTTCGCCTTTTTAAACCTGGGATGCAATCCTCACAGTGATAGAAAACTCTGTACTACTACTGCCTCTACAAATCAAGCTAATGACTGCTCTATCATACTTCTTTTTAATCTTATTGACATATGTAAGGGAAATTTCTTTCTCACTAGCACTCACTGTAGCACTTCTCTTGAAACCATGTCGTGGGAATTTTCAAAGTTAATAAACTCCATATGCAGATCTCGTTTCTTTTCTTCATACTTTCTTCATTACTTAAGCAGGTAAATGGTTTCAATTATAGATCTTGCTGTCGGCCAAATTGATTCTCCAAGACTTTTGAATTGCACTTCAATTTTTGCTCAATAACCCTCTCCACTGATTTGGTAAGAGATTAAGAACTCTATAATTCATTGTATCTTGAATATCTTCCTTATCGCTCTTCCTCAGTTGATGTGGCAGCTTTTGATTCTCTAAGATCTCATCTGGCAGTTTTCTCATCTAAACCGCTTGAAACTTTGATACAAATTCCATCCAGGCTAGTTTCTTTTCTCATCTTCATCTCCTCTGTAGCGGCATAGCCTCCCTCAGTTCCAAAAAACTGGCTGAGCATTAGATTCAGTGTCTTAGCAAACAAATTTTCACATTGTGAACTGTTTACTTTATAATTCGGCATCCAATTTTTAGTTTATGAAACTGCCCATTAGGTTTTCTAATTCTTAATCCTATGTCTTATAATCTGTACCTTTTTTTTCTCTGTAAATTATCAAGCTTGGAAGTTTATGGTCAGTTTTTCCTTATTGGTGACTCTTGACATGAATATTGCTTAGCCTGCTTTTTATGCTGAGATATGTGTGAATTCTGCTGTTTTGCTGTTTTCTATGTTGATTCTCACTGATGATATGTTGTCTTGAATATTGTGGTTTTGTAGGATTCTAGTCCACCGTTAAAAGTTTTCAATTCCTTGCATATCTCTACCTTCTCTTGATCTATTTTCATATAGAAACCATGGTGAATGGGATCCATGTAGTTGACTGTGTAGGAGAAGAAAATAGAAACCGTTTTCCTGACAACAAAGAAGAGTCTGATAGCAATGTCAACCAAGGAGTGGATGAAGAAAAGGAAGAAGAAAGGATCATGGAAAAATGCATTCCGTGGTTTCCATTACAACCACAGAAAAAGAGGCTGAAGAGAGTAATGGTAGATCGATTAAGTGACTTAAATGACTCGGTTATACTCCACATACTTTCTTTCTTAAACGTGGAGGAGGCAGTTTGTACTAGTGTATTGTCGACAAGATGGAAATCCCTTTGGACTTCTCTGTCGACACTCATGTTTCACAACCGTTGCTCTCTTTCCAAGAGTAGGCCATTTGTTAAGAGGGTCACTAGAACGCTAGAGAATTATAGGGCTGGCTATATGAAAAAGTTTGCTGTTGATTTTATGTACGATAGTTGCTATGATAGCCAAGTTGATAACTGGATATTGTTGGCTATACAACATAAGGTGGAAGATCTTGATTTACGGTTTCATTTGTGCTCAACACCCTACAAATTGCCTCATCATGTATACCATGCCCCATCAATAACAAATTTGAGCCTGCTGAATTGCATTTTGGGGTTAAACGGAGCTGTTGCATGGAGATCACTCAAGAGTTTATCGATCACGAAAGTGGACTTAGCTGAGGACACCATTGAAATGATTTTATCTGGTAGTCCTGTTCTAGAGTTCTTGAAAATAAATGCATGCCGGCGCATGAAGAATTTAAATATCAACTCTACAAGTGTAAAAACATTGGTGATACAAAATTGTGATGCTGAATTTTCTGATTTGCTGTTGGAAATATCAGCGCAATATATTCAGTCACTTCACATTCTGGGTACTACCCACAGCAGAGGTTTTCAGCTGATAAATGTCTCATCTCTTGTTACTGCAAAAATTAATTACTACTCGGATGCTCTGTGTCATTGTGCAAAACAACTTCTTGAAAGCCTCCACCATGTCAAGGAAATCAACTTGGGGCCTTATTGCATTCAGGTTTGTTCATCTTAAATCACGCTTGTTCCATTCGTGTTTCACATATATACAAATCACAACTGGTAGAGAATCGGTGCAAATGAAATTCCAAAAACAATGAAATTAGCCATTTAATGACCGTCCACTTTATCAGGTACTCCAGTGAACAGAGCTGAAAAGTGTATCATGCTTTCCGTGCATGTATTTTAGAGCTGGGTTTTGATAATCATGAATATAGTACTCTTTCAACTGCTCTTGTTTTGGTTTGAAATGTGCTCGGATTCCTGTATGGTGCTTATAAACCTTATTAGAATTATCTTAAATGAAGTAATTAAAGACATCAGAACATCATAACTAGTTTAGTGATCTCTATATAATATGGCAAGCTAATGTCCATAGAAATTGGTCTCTCTAGTTTCTGTAGATTCTGATTTTGCTCCTAAATGGCAGTAAGTGAATAATGCTTTCAAATGTATTCAAACTGTTATAAGTATTTTGTGTATAAAATGTGATTTCTCCAATACGGAGAAACAGAAAATGCTCTTTAACTCATTTTATTCGGGAATATTTGCATGTGGAACCTAACGGGATTGTTCTTTCCTACTCTCTGGTGTACATAAGATGCTTTCCATGGGGGAGATAATTTGCTGGCGAACTCCACCTACACGTTGGAAAAGTTTAGTGCTAACAGCACATTTGGATGAAGTGGATACACCTAGGATTTTTAGACTTCTGCAAAATTCCCCAAGCATTGAGACACTAATCGTAAACAGAACCCGTGACGGCTGCTCAGATGTAAGCTTATCTAAATCCCTTGCTGTTAATTGATTAATTAAAACTAATTTTGTTGATCAAAGAGTCAAAAGTTTCCTTGGTCAAGTAATTATTGTTTTTTTATTGTAGTTTTGAACCTGATTAACTGGCCATTTAACCAGTCTTTATTCGGATCATAAACAAAACATTTCTTTTTCATTCTCTTATATGCCTCTGTTTTATAAAGGAAAACCATCGAAAGAACGGGAGACTAGGTTGAGCTATATTATTGTAAACCCCAGACTTTTCTGTTCAAGTATTGCAAAATTTTCATTTCTCTCCAATGTTCATCCCATAAAATTTGTGCCTCTGGTTGGCTGAAGCTGCAGACTTCTTGAAAGCGGATATGTAATTTTAGCAATTAACAGAATCAATACATACATATTCAAAATTCTCACTGTACTCTAACTTTATACTTGCAGCTTTTACTTAATTCAGATGTTCCTGCGGTAGGTATACTCTGCGGATTCCCAAAAGTTTCTGGTATCACGTTGCCGCGTCTCAAGACAGTGAAATTCACTGGCTACCCAGGAGTCATGGGTCTCGGGGCATCCACTCTTGAACTGATACTATTCTTGCTTGAAAATGCAAGTACACTAGAAAGGTTAATTATAGTTGTTAGCCCAGGAACAGATTACAGACGAGACGAAGAGACTCTGCTAAATTTACCAAGAGCTTCTCCCCATGCTGAAATTATATTCCGTCGTCAAATAGTGTATTGACAGTGCAGCAGAATTATGCAATTCTACTAATGATTGTGATTTTGAACTTGTGATGGTGGTCTTATTTAAGTCTCTTAGATGCCTATTGATGAACTAATAAATTGTTTATGGACATGTTAAATGAGAAAACTGATTTGTGTTATTTCATTCATTACAAAAATTATTCTCGTCCCTCCTTGCTTGAGGGTGGGGCTTGCAGTCAAGCTCTGTTCTGCCTTTGGGTTTGAGGGTCAATTTCTGTCGGGCCTGAAGAAATCTTTGCACACGAGGCTACGCTTTCTCCTGAAGTTGCGGGTGGCGCTGAACTGATCTGAGGTAAGTGTCAGCTTTAGTTTTTGACTTAGACATTCCATCTAACACTCGGGATATTAGAAGAGAAGTGTTGCGGCTTCAACCACTCGTTTTGAGTTCTCGAAGAACAAAAGATTGAATTCATTCTTCCCTGTATATTTGAATATTCTTAGAATCTTAAAGAAATATTGCTTCTTAGAATACAAACGTCCTCTCTGTGTTAGAACTAGAGCAAGGATGAATGCAACTTCAATCTGATTAATTAGTTATACACGCAGAATAAAAAATGACTCTACCCTCGTGCTTGGCTTAGATGGGCAAACTGGATATTTGTGTATTCAACGAAATCTTAAAAAACGAAAGTGAAAAACTTAAACAGAAAATTATTAAGTTATCTACTACATATAAATGTTGGATTATTATGAATACCATTAAAAGGTGAAAATTAAGATTAGGGCTGTCCGTGGGTCGGTTCGGTTCGGTTCTGAAGATACCCGAACCGACCCAAAACTTTCGGGTATTTAATAAATGGACCCGTCGGGTCCAAATATAAATATGGAACCGTTCGGGTTCGGTTCCGTTCGGTTCGGTTCGGGTCGGTTTGGTTCCGTTCGGTTCCGTACCATAATTAAATTTTTTAATCTTTACAGCAACACTATATAAATACAACTAATGGCATTTCATTCGTAACTTTTACAAATTAACGTAGCACAATTCAAAAACATATAAATAACTAGCCGTCCAATAAGATTAATTCAATGCATACAAATATAAAAAAGTAGATATTAATATTACAGCAACACTACATAAAGTATATTCATTTGTTTCAAATTAAAATGGGCTAATGGGTTTTAAAAATGATTTGGGCTTTAAAATTAAAATTATGAAATAATCTGATTTATTTAATTAATTTGCTAATTTGTTTAGAAAAAAATAAAATAATTTAATTAATTCAATATAAAAAATAAAAAAATTATTTAGTTTCGGTTCTTATTCGGTTCTTCGGTTCTTGGTCTAGACCCGAGACCCGACCCAAACCCGTCGGTTCTCGATTCGTGTACCCGTTCGGGTATTTAATTTATGAAGAACCGCTCGGTTCGGTTCGGGTTCGGTTCAGTCCGATTCGGTTCGGGACTTTTGGACACCCCTAATTGAGATGACTACAAAATAATGAGAAACAGGATAAGTAGCCTTTGTTTGGGTCCATTTTTTTTTTTTTGGTTAAAAATTATATTAAATATTAATTTTAAAAACAAATGACTTGTGTTCATTATTCTTACGAGTATCATTCACTTATTTACTGTTTAATTTTACCAACTTAAAATTTTAATAAAATTTTAAAAGTGAACCCCAAACAATTGCATAATAAATATATCACGCTTTTATCAAAATAAAAATAAGTTATCATAAAAATTTATCGTCAAGAAGCAAGAGGTGCAACCATAAGCATGAAGCATGTTGTACTTAGATAGAATTGACTTGGCCTCATTTAATCATAGAGATGTTAACCGATTAGACTTGGTTCATCGATCCCCAAGCTCAACACCGCCCACTAGGTGAGCTTCGCGTTGGACGAGCCAAGCATGGGTCTACTCACTTGAAGAATATGCAACTCGCTCACTAGCTCCTTGCATATATATATATTTTTTTAATTTATAGTCTTTTTGTTTCGCGATTTGCAAAATTTGAAAGTGATAAACTTGAAAAAATTAATTCTGTCAACGTATTTACTAAAAGAAATTTAAATTTGTAAAATTTTATTCTTTTATTCGGACTTTAAGATTGATCACATGATATGTAGGTAAAAGTTAGATTTATACACGATTTAATATTTTATGTACAATTTTTTAAAATAATGTAATGATACAATTTTGCCAAAAAAAAAAAAAAAAAAAAATCATCAAAATTGTAAAGAAATTATTTTAGAAACGTCTATAGACAGAAAAATGTTAAAAAAGAAAAACAAAAATAATAATAATTAAATTTCAAAAGTTAAACAAGGCATCCTAACCTTTGGCCTGCCTAAATTGAAACATTAATGCTGGTCGGCCAGGGTCACTAACCGACCAGAATCCAGGGGGCTAAGGTGTCCCTGATTTGAAAAAAAAGGGGCTCCACATGAATTCAAATCAAGGGCCAAGGTGCATTCACCTCGGCCCCCTGGATTTCGGCTTGGTTTACCCTGGATGAGCAGCATCTCTCTGATGGTACCTACCACAACATAAAATCATAGCAAGCTATGATTGCTTTTGCAGCCATAGTTGGCAACGTCATGTTTGATGTCCCTTAAAACAAGTTTTTTTTTTAATTGGAAAAATGAGTTTTGAAATAGCAACTTTTTTGAGAATATATTGTTAAAGAATTATGTGCAAAGTATTTCATTGCGAGAACGAGGTTGAAAAATGAGTTTTTTTTTTTTTTTTTTTTTTTTGAGAATGGACAATTAGGGGCTAATATCTCGGTTGGTCCACCAAGTCAACTCATTCAAATCGACGATGAAAAATTTGGACTTGACTCACTTCACAATTTGTCTCGAAAGAGAGCTCGTCCTTTTTCCCTCACTACTTAGCTCTTGTTTGAGCCTTTTTTTTTTTTGGTCAAAATGTATTTTAGAATAATGTTTTATTGAAGAATGTAATTAAAAAATAAGAACAAGTTTTGGGTTTACTATAATATTATTTTATGGAAGAATATATGGTAAAAAATAAATTTTGAAAAAATGAGTTTTCGAATAAATGGGAACCAAACATAGGCTTAGCCCTTGTTTGAGCCAAATTATTTTTTTCATTCTCATTTTTCTACTCATTTTCAATCACACATTTTTCAATAAAATAATATTTTCCATCACATTAATAATTTTTCCTTCTTTTTCAACTACATATTCTCCATCAATCTACTATTTCAAAATAATGTGGCTCAAACACACATTTAATCAACAAAATGAAAATATTATTTGTACATTCCATATACACATTAAGGTTGACATTGTATGAGATGTAAAAAATTGTCCTATGAATTATTTTAAGTGTTGTTGAAATCAAGGATAAAAAGTGTATCACTTGACTCACGTTAAATAAAAAAAAATTTGTCAAACTTAATATTACTGTAGCGGGACTGATCGACAAAATCAACCTATTTCATATTATGCTATTATGGGAACATTTTTTATTTACACCCTTATTCGGCTGGTAATTGCTAAATTTGGGCCGAACGGTTAAATCCAAAATTCATTATAGTCAGTAGTCACAATACCTTCAACATGCTCATTGAAGAGCAGAAACGACGACGTCCAACTGTTTCCCATCTACGACTATGCAATTCCATCGCGCCGTTTTCTACTTGGCGACGCCTTTGTAATGTCAATTCTCACATTTTATTTTATTTTTTCAAACTGTATGGTAGTACAATTTTTTACTAGATTATGTAATTATTAATGAATCTGATATTGATGAAATTGTGTTTCTAATTTTCCTTCGCTTCCATATTCTGTTTATATCAGTCATGGTTTATATGATTTTCGAGCATTTGGATTGCTGAATTCTGGTTTGATGTTGAATATTGATCGAGTGAAAGTATCACTATTTTGGTTTGTTTTAATTATGATCACTATATTTGATTTAATTTTGCATTGTCCATTTAATGTTCAGTTGTTTATCATATTAGCATTCTGTCTAATGAATGAACCAAATGTGCACAAATGGAATGGAATAGAATTTGATTTTTTCGTCCAATGAGTGAACTTTCGATCAGAACTATAAACAAAATTATGCTTCTCATTTGATAAAACAACGTGGACAATCTAAAATTTACATCTTATTCTAAAATAGTTAATCAGCAACCAGTTTAGTATTTGGACCTCAGAGTAGTTCAAACATTCAAGTTTTTATCCACTTTAAAAAGATTTTGGTAGATTTCATTTACATTTGGCCGAGAACAATGAAAGAATAGAGTACATTTTTTCTTTGTGAGCACTCTAATGACTATGTATTTTTGTTTCTTCACAGGATTTTGTAAACAAGTCAAGGAACTTTACAAGCTCAAGAAGTTTTTAATTGTCATACTTCACAATCTTTGGATAGAAATATCACCTCTACATGTATTTAAACAATTTTTTGTTTCGAAAAAAAAAATGTATGTATGATTTTTTTATTGAATGCATCAGATGTACTTCTTTATCTGCAGATAAAGGAATATATTTCTTAAGATTGTTGAAGTTTATATCAAAATCCATAATTTTTTGTCCGTGTCTTTTCATGGCTAGGTTTTATTACTAAATTTCTGAATTGTTTTATGATGATAACCTCTTGATCTACATTTGCGCAGGATAAGCAGCTAGTCTATGAGTATATGTACAGACAACTTCATTACTCGTCATAAATTGATGGAGAGAAGTTTAAGAAGGGGAAAAAAGAAAAAAAAAAATGCCATTTTCCAAGAATAACTGCTCCTACTGCTACCCTCTCTCCACAAACCAATGCACAGATGTATGTATCTATGCACATGCTTCAGTTTCAGATGTATCCGTGCCTGTGTCCAGACCATTATGCGCTTGAATGAGTACACTGAGATACAAATTTGGCCACTGTTTGACACTCATTTTCTTCTCAGTCTCATTTTCATTTTTTTTTCTCTTTCTTTATTTCAACCACACATTCTATCAATAAAATAATACTATACATAAACCCAAAAATTCTCATTACTTTTTAACCACACATTCTTCCATCAATCACTATTCCAGAATTTATTTTTTCTCCAAAATGGGTGTCAAACAGGGGCTAAATTAAATTTTGCAGATTCTAGATTTTTGTTGTTATTCATATTATGTGTGAGGTGATACCGATAAGTAGTCGAGTTTATTTAAAATGGATATATGGTGTCTCTAGAATACTGGTGATGTAAGTGGAAAAAATAGCCAATTGAAGAGTATTCAATCGAATGCATAGAAGACTGAAAAAGTGCATCCTTTCCCATCGTATATGGAAATCATATACTAAACTTCTATTGAACAACAAAAATTGTTGCTATCTCAAGAAAGGAGCAAGAAGATTATCGTTTATGGGAACTTTTAATTAACTAGTTCCTGGATTTACATTCGTATTAGGTACAATATCAGGATGCATATATTATTAGTACTTATTTATTGGTTGAGAAGTACAGGAAATGAAGAAAATGAGAGAATGGTAGCAGCAGAATTTCCAGATTATCTGCTCTCTCTCTCTCTCTCTCTCTCTCTCACACACACACACACACACGCATGAGTTTATATTTGCATTCACGGGTTTAGTATATAATGCATACTAGACATTGTTGACAAGAAATTTGGTGCCTTCTAATGCACATATAGATCACATTTGCATAGCTGTATAAAGCTAGATAAAAATTGGTCTCTGTCTACCAGGGTTCATAAGCATTTGGTTATCATTTCGATTTCAGATTAATAAAGTGGTCCCACTACTTTCTTTCCTCCCTGGTGTATTAACAATTTGGGGAGGGGTTTGGAATTATAAATGGCTTATACAGAGCAATTCTCTCTCTCTCTCTCTCGCTCTCTCTCTCTTCTTCTTCTTCTTCTTCTTTTTATTTGACCAAAGTATAAAATAGCCCGTTTCATGGTATGCAATTGAATTCGATCAGATTGAAAAAAGAATCCTTTCCTATTGTATGAAATCATACACTAAAACTATAGCGAACAACAAAAATTGGGCTGCCTGAGGAAAGGAGCAAGAAGATTATCATTTATGGCAAATTATATTTAGCTTAACTTATTTTGTGGTTACTGCTAGATTTACATTCGTATTTGGTACGTATTAAGATGCATCAATTAGTAGTACTTAATATTGGTGAAGAAGTATAGGAAGTGAAGAAAATGAGGGAACGGCAGCAGCAGCATTTCCAGGCTCTCTCTCTCTCACACACACACACACACACATTCTTTTTTGTATTTTCATTTCTTGGGTTAGTATATAATCCATATTAGACATTGCTTACAAGAAATTTGGTGCCTTACCAAAAAAACAAGAAATTTGGTGCCTTTTTTCTAATGCATATAGGTCATGTTTGGGTAGCAAATTGGTCTTTCATCTAACAGGGTACATAAGTACTTTGTTATCATTTCTGTTTTGGATTAATAAAGTGGTCCCACTACTTTGGGTTCCTCCCTGGCGCATTAACAATTTGGGGAGGGGTTTTTGGAATTATAGATGGCGCATTAACAATTTTGGAATTATGAGCAGTAGTGACTAAAGGTAAAATTTGGTGATTACCCAATGAACTCTCAAATTTTAACATTTTTTGTTGTCACGTAGAATTTTTTGTCCAGGTGGACGAACGAAATTAAGATGGACGATGGATGTGTATCTTACTGTAAAATTGAATGAGCAATCAGTAATCTTTTATTTTTGATCGAGGAAGTAGTAACCAAACATGTTGGTAATTACTCATTTAGTTAACTCCCAGTGATAGTAACTGGAACATGAAGAAATATTTTGAGAGTGAGAAATGACAGTAAAAAGAAAGAGATTGGATGGGGGGTGGGGGACAAGGTTTTTATTACGGAAAAAAATAACAATAAGGGTGATTGGGTTTTCGGAGATGGAAAAGCAGAAGGATTACACGAGATAGTATAATTTTAGGTTTGAAGAACTTAAAGAAAAAGAAGATTAAAGAGAAGTTGCAGCAGGATTTAATGGGATGAGGATGAATATTATCTCGAGGAGTATGATGAAGGCTGAGTATTTGGGACAAAGATGGTGAGTAGGAGAAACCTAATTTCCAAACTTTTGGGATTAGAAGATGAACGGTACGATCCTACAGCCTAGCGAAGTAGAGAAGGGCAGGCTGTTGGTGTTAGAGAGCAGCAGCTCATGGAAGAGTTGGATTATGAAGACAGACATAATAAATAATAGGAGACTTAGGTTCAACTACAAACATATGTACTAAAAAAAGTTCTAATGATGAATGACAAATAGTTAGTTAGATAATTATGATTCTTTGAGAACAGGAATCGAAGGTGTCTCTGTATTAAGACATATCGGCAAAAACAGGCACTTTAGGGAGGAGAGACACGCTGATGACGGAGGAATCAAATGGCAATACAACCAATACATCCAGATGGAGTAAGAGAAGGCTTTGTCAAGCTGAACATGTTTGAGATTTATGGCTTATGAAATCCCTTCCTAACTTGAGAGCAAGAAACCGTGGCAGAAGAGTATGATTGAAATTTTGAGCTTTTATCAATATGTATTTGATTAACTCAACTTCGTTGTTATTCTGACCTGCTATTCATATTCTTAGCTTTATCTTTTATACAGATTTACGTTCATTGGTTCATGTCATTACCATAGTAAGCCTTTTAGTGAATATTTACGAATCTTTCGATGTAAAACTTTTTATGGAAGAGAATTATTTACATTGGAATTGCAGTATAGAATTACGTTGAAGGACGAAGAATACTCGAATTTGTGATTATTTACGGGCAACTAATTTTTCTAGGAGTTACTTAATCATATTGTTAGTTATTTATAGATCAAATGATCATTCTCTTTTTGAGTGTAGCTTGTTTCTTGTAAAACGTGATTATATTCACTAGTTTGATTTTTCTTTTTATATTTTTTCATCTAGCAACAGATTTTCTTTGATCTTACAAAAATTATCAAATAAATGCAGATTCATCTCTCATCCTGTAATTACCTTGCATTGGAGCTACATTAAAAGTTATTTGGCGTTTTGTCCCTATTTTTTCTCTCTGTATTCTCCATACATGAGTACATAATTGAACAAAATAAAAATTTCCCTGAATCTCTGGAGATAAACAGATAAAAGACATTTGCAACTGTCTATCATTAGCATTCTGATTGGCACGTCAATATCCTTGTTTTCTTTGGCTCTTTCCAACTCCGTCTCTTCAAAAGTTAGCTGCTATCAGACACGGACGGAACTAGGCTATATAAGTGAATAATATTACTATAGCATGGACTAGTCCTTTTACAAAATCCTATAATTCTTTTAGAAGTTCCAGATAGATGGGGGAAAATTCAGTTCTTCATTAATATCGTATGCAGGGAAACTACTGGACTCTGTTTCTTGATGAATCTCTGTTCCAGCTATTTCACTCAGTGTGTCCCAATTAAAATTTTTATCCGCAAAGCTAGCAAATCCTTCATTGTCTTTGGATGATGATTCTATATCTGTGAGACTGCTGGAGTCATTACTTACTTGATGATGTTCCTCTCTTTTTAGTATCCCCATCTGCTGGAGAAACTCATTGAGATCAATCTGTGGCTTCTCTTGACAATTGGTCAAGCTACTTTCTGATGAAAATTCAGCGTCTTTCCTTTTTATTTGAGGATTTTCTACTTGAGGTTGATCGTTTATGCTCTGGATATCGATTTTAGGGTCGCTGGATGATGAGCTTGATGAAGATGACTGTCCAAAAACTCCAGTTTTCTTGAGTTCTTGGAGCCTTTGATGAATGACACGTACATTTGGCTGCACGTTTAAATTTAGTAATCCTGTAGTGGGAAACATCGAGGTGAAATTATTTGAAGGAAACCATTTGAACTTCTGTGATTTGTTCAAAGGGTTGAAGTTTGATCGAAGGTGAGGTAGATTAAGGTAAGCATCGGGACCATACAACCTCCGTGCAGCTTCATCATAAGCCATTGCAGCTTCTTCAGCAGTGGCGAAAGAGCCTAACCAGAGTCGGGTTCTCTTCTTTGGCTCTCTGATTTCTGCGACCCATTTGCCCCAGGTTCTTTGTCGAACGCCCCTATATTCGCACATAGCATTTTGGGGGCCGCCTTTTCCTCTCGCGGGGCCTTTCTTCCATGGTTTGAGTGGAGATTTTCTGCAATTTTCCATGCTGTGTGAGTGGAAAAGAGAGCGAAGTGAAGATTGCAAAGAGTGGAGTGTTTGGCGCGGGATATGTATAGAGTGAGCGTAGTTTGTTATAAATGTTTTCACGTTTGGAGTAAGTCCTCGAAGCCCATGTGACCGTTGGGCTTACTTTGTGATATTGTATAGTTCCAAACTTCCAATTGGCTGTTTTTTATTTTATTTTCTTTAGTTCACAATTTCTTTAAATTTCTCTCTCTCTCTCTCTCAAAATATGGCGTGATAGTTCAAAATTGTCGTTTATGCAGCCATGCAAACACGTGAGAAGTATGAATTATGGTGCATGTGGGAAGCGCATAGCATGAATTATGAAGTAAGAATCCAAGGTCCCAACTGCCCTAAAAACTAGCAACTTATTTGGAAAATGTACATACTTTCGAGACCGATCTTCTTTTTTGGGTAATAAGTTTCGTTGAAACTTTGAAAATAAGTAATTACAGTATATATTCGACATACAAGTTCATAAAAGTTATTTCACCTGAAATGTATGGAATTATATAAAATCACGATTAGATATTCAAAAAGTGTAGATTACTATCAAATGCTTAAATTAATAAAATGCATAGTCAGTCTTACAACATCTTCAAGAAACTTTTTAAATATAGTATGCTTTCTAGTTTACAGGGTCGATTCTTAAAGTTATGTTCCAAAAGAATATTTAAATTAGCATTTTAATTTAAGGAGTGGGTTTGACTCTCCAAATTTAGAGATTCAAAATCACTCTCAATAATTAAATGCATTCAAAATATTTTAATTTTCAACGAAGGAAAATAATATAATAATATGAAGGGAACCCTAGTGAGAACAAAAGATAAGAAAAACAATAAATATTTTCTACGGGTAGTAAATTAAGCCCCCTTGATCCCCATTTTTTTTTCTAAAAACATTTTTTCCTCCTTTTCAACTATATATTTTTTAATAAAATAATATTACATGCAAGCTCAAAAAAAAAAATCTCATTTTTTAATTACACGTATTCCATCAATCTACTAGTCCAAAATACATTCCACACAAAAAAAAAAAAAACAAAAAATGGGGCTCAAACAAGATGCATGTCTGTTGAAGTGCTTAAAATTTTTACTCTTTAAAGATATTATCTAAATGGAAGAATATACTATTTAAAAATAGAGAGTTCTTCGGAGATGCTCTTACACGATAATTTAACACTAAACCTAATGTAACTGTTAGTTAGTAATAGATAAGATTAAATCGGATAATAAATAAAATTTTAATTTTAATCATTTGCATTTCTAGTTAACTTATTTGCACCATTTTTCACCCTTTATTCCACGTATCTCATTTTTTACCATATAGGCAATGCTAATGTGCATAATTTAAACCTTAAACGGAATATAATAAAGTAATATATTAAAGTTCAGGCTCATGTAAGACGAGTTTACAAACATTTTAAAATAGTCTAATAATTAGCAAACCCTCCTTTTAGACGATCTTGAACAATATATTATCCCTGTTTGGTAGGTACTAAAATCAACTTTCAACCACAATTTGCATTAACTTTTTTCAAAATTTATTAAAAATCTAATTTCAATCTCCACTAAACGAGGATATATCTTTGATGAAATCTATGAGAGTTAACATTATCATTACCTTAAGGTTTAAATCAACGAGAACCTACGTTGGTTAAAATACGACATGCACATAAAGTAAGTAAAATTTTAAGGAAGTTGAAGTCCCCACTCATTCCATTGTATCCAAAAATGATCTAAATTTTAAAATCTTAAAACGAATATGGCTTATTTACTACATGTATATAAAAAATCTAAATTGCTCTTTTCATGTACCTTTCCTTGGATCCTTTGGGAGTAATTGTTTAGTTACTAGGACAGGACCACCTCACAACATTTTTCATGTTCACGAGCCTAATTCACATGTTTTTCTGAATTTCACGGCCTCATTCCTACTACTCCCTCACCTTCATCCCATGCCTCTCTCTCTCTCACACACACACAGAGGCGCGCACACATGAAGACTCGATATAATTCTGTACAGGCCTAGATCATACAATAAATCTGGGAAATTCCATTCCCATGTGATACTAGTAACAATTAAACTCACTTTGTAAGTGGGGAAAAAGAAGATAAACTTCGCACCAGCCATCTCTACTCGAATGTCATTAGAGATTGGGACCTTTTTGTTTCCGCGGTCACCCGAAAAAGCCATATCCTCGAGAAAAGCATCCAACGATGAGAATGCATCTAAAGACTAAGTCAATGTCTTTCCCGTTATCCATTTTGAGTCCAACATGATATAAGCTAAGGATCAAACTTCAAGAGGAAGAACAAACATAATATTAGAATGACTTAGAGATGAACAAGATAGTCCTGAACAATTAAATGCAGAGATCATACAATTGAACATTGAAATCAAAAATAGCTGGCGAAAGAATTACCACCATGGCTGCAATAGATCTAGAAATCTAATTTTCGATAAAAAAAATTCCGATCTAGAAATCTAATTTTGAACTAAGATCACCTCTAAACAGTGTCATCAAACCTCCATTGGTCTCTACACGTGCAGGAACACTGGTCATGGTACAATTGATGGTCACATTAACTTTAGTATACCCTCAACAAAATTAAGGTATTCAAACACATCTTCAGAGGGATTTATCAGGGATAAAGCTAACGCTGATAAAAGGGCCTTCATTCTCATTTCTCACTGGGGAAGATGTGGTAGATAAACAGCTATTCTTTTAACCCTTAAACTAGCAAAAATTCCAATGATAAATTGACATGGGGGTACTTCGATACCCCATGTTTCATTGTTGTCAAATCTGGTGGTTCCAGAAAGGAGAAGGGGAAGGGGAAAGGGGTGGGGGGGTGGGGAGAGATCCCACAATTACAAACCGGTCGACTAAACTTCATTTTGCACAAACATATCTTTACCACTGTACATGCACAAACATATTTCCAGCATGGAAATTATCAAACAAGTACGAACCGTCCACTAAACATCATTTTGATTTTGGGCTTCCTTTGCAAAGGTTTCTCCATTTATCTTTGAGGTCTATTGCAGTACGACCTCTTAGGAAAACTTCAGCTCCAAATTCCAGAATTTTCTTCCACGGAATATTTCTATCATGAGCACTATAAAATTTCTGTACCCCTTCCTGTTGAAGAAAAAAATAGCATTACTGTATCTCAAGCAAATGACTTGAGGAAAAAATAAGTAAAACATAACCTTCCAATATAAAAAGGGTGAAAATAAAGCACAGCAACAACTATCATTGGTTTTCAATCTCAACAGAAGTAGAGGAAAAGCATTTTATTCTGCAGCCTCAAGGACTGGAAATCTCAAACATAGGAGGATCTAGAAATAGCACCGAGACATTTCGGTATGAAATCTCAAGAAGCCCGGGATGAAAATCTACATCATATCTTAAAAAAATAAGATTTCCATACTTAAATCTTGCATTTAAATTAAAATGTGAAAGCGTGGAGTTGGATTGCTGTACGGGGTTTGGAATGAATACGGAAACAGATTTTATGTAGCTTAACCATATTTTTAGGTGAGATGAACTTATATGTCCAATTGTGGTCAGATTTACAGATCCAATCAATTTTGATTGAGTTTAGAAATCCCATATTTTAAGCCCCTGTTTAGTGGGGATTAAAATCAGTTTTTTAGTAGCTTTTGATAAAAGTAGATGAAATGTGTGATTGAAAAGTTATGGATTTCATAAAATGTGTGGTTAACTTAATTGTTGACTTTGACTTAAATTAAAATTTAGATTTCAATTTCTACCAAACATGGGCTAAGTAAGATGGATATCCATCTAGATTGATTTTATAACTCCCAACATAGAATATTTTATTTCATTGTAGCAATAAGATTTCCATCTTCCCAGTCTTTTGTCATACCAAAAAAAAGGCTACAAGTTAGTAGGAAGATATGAATCATTTCTTTATTTCAGTCATTCATTTGATTGTTTCGACGCAAAGACTTCCAATTTAAGTTCAGCAAATTGAAAAGGAAAAGGGAAACCCAAAGAACAATTGTTACATATCATAAGCAGAAAAATTTCTACCTTCAATGTCTCCTCTTCTACTCTTGTCCACGGGATTTTCTTCCGCCTCCGTAGAGGAATAGCTGGATATGAACTGCAGATTAAGATAAATACCATCCTAAGTATTTCAGATCTGTTCAAACCAGAAACATATTCAATCGCAGAACATTTCAAAATCTAATCTAGGTAATTCAGGCTCAGATAATCTAAAGGAACTCCCTTTTTTATTTTGCTTTTTAATCACATTTTAGCCTAAAGGAACTCTTAGTTACTTCGATTTACAAAAAAATTGATTAAACATTGTGACCACATACAAAAACTCTCATCCAGCTTATATAATTGCCAAGGATCTATAAATTGAAATATGACGCTTGAAAGTGAATGAAGACAAACGTGGGGGCATAGCTGTTCATACTTGAGTTGTCATAAGTTCTATGATTACTGGGAAAAAGAGCTTTAATTTTATTGCTGAAAAGGTCTTATGTCTTATGACTGTTGTGTTTTGGATACATAAAAAGCAAATCTCTTTGCAGTGATTTATGTAACGGTGATGTATGAAGTGCAAAATTTCTTTTAAGTTACGCTCATTTATTTACACACAGGAAAAAAATAAAAATGAAAAACTAATGTCCATGATGGGAAGCCAAATGTGATTGTCCATCAAAGTAATTAAGGCTATGTTTAGGCTCATGTTCTATAAATGGTTTATAAACACTCAAGTCACCTTTTATCCACACATTTTGAGAGATCCACAAGTACTACCCACTTACCCACCACAATTTTCTTTCTATTCAATATTTAAACCATTTATAAACACTTCCCAAAAATTTATTGGTCAATACAAAATAATCATCATTAGTGACATTAGCCCTAACCAAAACAATAAAAAATAATCCAAATTTTCAAAAGATAACATTGTATTTGTAAATGAAAATGTTTGTAAGACCTACTATTACGTATCAAGTACTTGAGACAATTTATTGAAACAACATACCGTCAATGCACACTTTCTTCAGGAACAATAGAACTTACTGTTGCCTTTCCTGCTTTCGGATGCTTATGAAGAACTTGGAAGCACCAGAACTCTCATTTTCTTCTTCAGAAATTTGTTCTCCATTACTATTTGAAGAGCATGTCAATTGATGAGCTAAATCTGTTCCTGGTTGGCATGAGACTTTCTTCTTAGATCTGACTTCAGCATGTTCATTTCCATTGCTTCTCTGTGGGGCCGTGGCAGAAGGAAGACCACCTCCAGATTTACTAACTGCCTCCACAGCGATTAGTTGTTTCCCATGATCTCCTGGAAATTTGTACCCCACCCTTTTCCCCTCTTCATTTTCTTTTGTCAAAAGGTGGAGTTCTTTTTCACTGTCTAAATCTGCTATTTTATCTCCATGAAGGGGATTGTCACCAGCACATGATACCGAAGGCTCTGCTACACAGTCATCTTTAAGATCTTCCCGATGCTGAGGGTGGTTGGCCTGTTTAGAAATATTTATGTTGTTCAGTTTGTTATTATCATGCAAATGTTCTTCCAGTTCTGGTTGACTTTTCTTTTCCCTACGTGAACTAACGGATACTTCCTTTGTTCGTTTTACAGTTCCCATTCTAAAAAAGGTTGCCAGGTCCCTTCTTGCCATGGAGGTCTTGTCCTTAACTTTATTGAACTCCGAGATAGCTCTAGAGTACGCACAAAAAGGGCAGTAAAATTTGCCCACCGCATCGAAGGTTGCGGCAGAACCCAAGCAGCCCTCATGAACCATCAAGGGGCAACTATTATAACTACAGGCCAATAAAGGTCCACCCTTTTTGCATGTTGTGCACAGATTTAGATCTCTCCAATCAGTTGTTGCCAAGGAATCTTGGCTGTATGTGCACTGAGAGCTTAAGAAAGCATTCTTCTTCATGGCAATATCATTCTCATCATTATACCCCTCATTATCAAAAGACATATCAGCATCTTGATTGTGGTCTATATCTTCAGCTTCAATAACATTAGAGGCTTTTCGTTGAGAACTATGCTCGTATCCATCCAGGTCTTCATCGTTACAAATCTCTGGCTGAATCCCACCCTTGCAAGTGCCTATATCTGTGCTGAGCTCGCAAATTCCTTCCTTATCAGCTTTTACTTCATCAAGATGATTGTCTTGGCCTTGTACCTTGCCAGATTTGTCCTTTGGCAATTCAGTGCCCCTATGAAGAACCTGAGGTTCGCAAGGCAGAACTTCATCATGTTCAACAAGCCCCTTCAATGAAGGATGCTGGTTCTTGCAGTCTCCAGGAGGATTATTTTTTCCTGCCTGTGAAGTTACTAAATTCATACCCCCATCCTGTTCACGATAGATGATACCATGCTTAAACTTCTTGCCAGATTTTACAAGGGTTTCACAATCATTCCCCAATGCGATTTCGTTTTCATGGGACAGACCTTCCACAATTTCTGTAATGGCACTCCTACTCCGCTTAGCTACTAATAAGTTATCATCAGGCAAACTTCTCTTCAAGAGGACATCCCTATTGGCAGGGATGGGAGAAATCAAGTGACCATTTGCTGCAACATTTAGAGTATTCGTGTTGCTATCTTTAAGTGTAGCTGCAACATGGTTGGTATCACCATCATCCACTGAAAGTCTATGTTCAGGCTGATTTGTAACTGCCAAACCACTGTGTTCTTTTAAGGATGAAAGAAGAGGATGGCCTCCTGTAAGAATTGCACTCTTCAGCTGTTTTGAAGGAAGTGAGAAAATCAGAACAAATAACAGAAAATTCAAAATATTGTATAACTATATCAAAGAATCGTTTTCACCTGCTGTAAAGTGCATTTAGGTGAGTTGGATCTTTTGTGTGCTATGAAGGGCTGAATATCCCATTTCAATGTGTCGAGTCCATATTCTATCAGATTTTGTACAGATGTCTAACATGTACAGAAAATTATACAAGCAGGTTAACCATTTTTGCATACAAAAAGTACCTTGACATACAGTATGTCTTCAGATTAAATATCATAAAGCTACACCAGAGACAAAACAAAGTGAAGTACCTCACGTGATATGCGTTCCAGGACAGCTTCACAACTCTCTGATGGGTCAAATCCAATTTTAGGACTTGAAGACGAAGATACAGGATTTGCATTTTGAGCTCCAATGACAAACAATCTCTCTATGATTCTCAAGGAGACAAACTCTCTTGCATTTTTCCCAAGATCACTAGATATTTCTGGGGTCTTCTTAACCAATTCTACAATACATCGACTATCAATATAGAACTCTTAACTCTCAACAACAAAATGAACTTAACACCATTTTTCATTACAAAATAAAGGAAGCAACACGTGTACCATATAAAATAGATTCATCAACTTGATTACAGCTTGCTAGTGTCTCAACAATCCAGATCCATGGAAGAGTTGATGTAGAGGAAAGATGGCAATCCATTAAAGACTGTTCCAAAGCTTCAAAAATCATATATATATTGATCTGTCGGCCCTGTTGTTTTATGATTAGCTTATAAAATGTATTTGGAAATAAAATTCAGAATATGCACAAATTGTATCCTCTAACGACAATGTCCAGCATAAGAATACCGGAAAAGTGCGAGGTTATCACAGCATTCAAGAGACTTTGGCAGATAAGCACTAATTTTTTCCTCACTTTCACTTGTATTTCTCATCTTAGCAATTGCATTTTCTGCGTGCTCATTGCTCAACAACTCAATTTTTTATATTATTCTGCTCAATATGATATTTGCTACACAAATCCTGTTTCTCCCTTTTAAAACTCAGATGTTGAGTTTAAGCCCCGAAAAAGTATAAAAAGGAAAATTTCTAAGAGAACACATCCTGTCTTAAGTTCCATAGGAATTGACTGTATCATCATACTTATGGACGAAGTATTAGATTTTTTTAATGTTTTTCCATTCACTTTTCATTATATTAAATAAAGCCAATTTGATTCTTTAAGAGGATAAAAAAGTCAACATTATCAATTCCCTTCTTTCCTATTCCTTTTGCCTTTATGCAGGAAGCTTATTTCTAGCGTCATTGTTAATCACCTCATTCTACATTGTTTTCATTCTACTTCTACTCTACCCATAACGTAATGTTGATTTTCCTTATTAGCATCTACAGGAATTTTCAAACACGGTAAACCATTTTCATTTCCTTTTTCCCTTCTATTTTTCTCAAAATAATTTCAGCATTCATAAATAAATACCTAATCCATTTTGATTTAACTTCAGTAAGAAAATACAGAACAACTCTAATAAACCCAGGAAATAATTACTTTCAGCCAACCATAACATTTCGATAACCTAAATCCAACAAATCATTCAAAAAAAAAACATTTGAAATTATTTTCAACCTAATTTCTATCTCTGCGTGCGTGCCAAGAGAAAAATTATTAAACAAAAATACACATATAGGAGTAAAATTAAGATAAATCACCAGATAAATGCATGAGATCGAAAGATTTTAATAAAGCTTCTGCTTCGATTCACTCACGCAGTCTCGCGCTTTGGAGCGATTCAAATATGCACATTAATGTGAAAATTACGACGTCAGAGTCGGTTGTGTGTTATATACGCATTATAATTGGACCATCTACGGGGAATACCACTACTCCAGTTTTATCCCCTACAATTTTCTATCATTTCCAACTAAAGTCGCACGCTTCTCAGAGTAACTTGAATCGCCCATTATGTGCCCGTTTGGTAGCAATTTTGGCCCACTTTTAAGGGCCTGTTTGGTTGGGATTCTCATTTTTTACAGTAAATCAATTCTCATTTTCAACCACACATTCTTCAATAAAATAATATTTTTCATCACATCAATAATTTTTTCTTCTTTTTCAACCACACATTTCCCATCATATCACTATTCAAAATCAATTCTTTCCTAAAAAAATCCCTACCAAACAAGCTCTAAGTGTTTGTTTGGGATAAATTAAAGTCCAATTAAAATTAAAAATATAGTTATTATTGGATCTCACTTGTCTAATAAAAGTCAATAATAACGACTAATTTTTCAATTTTAATCCGATTTTAATCTCTACTAAACACACTTAAAACTGTGACTGTTTAATGTTGCCAGTTGGTTAATTTATTTGTACATAATGGTTTGTGTATCATGATCCTTATACAATGGGTTAATCCATTTGTACATAATGGTTGTACATAATGGATTACCTCATCTCACATAATGCACGGGACCCGCTTGTATTTAAAATTTTCGATAGTGTGGTCCACATCTCCATTATGAGTAGCAAGTAAAAAATTCGGTAAAAAAATTCGGTACATGTAGCATGATCCAAAAAATAAAATATTTTTAGAGTCCGTTTGATTGCAAAAATGGAATTGGGTGGAAAAAAATGAATTATAGGGAATTGAATTGTTTAGAGCTTGTTTTTCTTGAAATTGTCAATTAATTATGTTTAATTGATATAATTTTTCACTTGAAAAATATTGAAATTTTGGATCTTTGGTGTTCGTTTAACTTTGTTCTTTGAAAATTGTCCGTTAAAGGAATGTAATTTATTACAATTGGAGATAAAATTTGTTTCTATTGCCAAAAAAATTTTTTAAAAATTTGTCTAGAAAATTTTTCCCACCAAATTCATGGAAAAATCTTTTTCTCAAAAGCCAAGAAAATGTCAAAAACAAATTTTATAAAAAAAATTAGTCAATCAGACACGCAAAAATATAAAAATAAAATTTACTTTTCATCTTCCATGGAAAATTTGGCCAAATTATGGTTTTAGAGAATCTGAAAAAGTCTACATTAAAATATTCTTAATTTTTTTAAATTCTAATATGTCTTTAAAATTCACAATTAAATACACCCTCCTAAACAATAATTTTTCAAAATACTTCTCTTTTATATTGTATAAACTTTTCAAAATATATTTATTTACCATTTCAAATACAAAATACAAAAAAATAATTTTTTTCTTTTCAATTTTCAAACTCCCATCACTTTCAAACTTACGCGCTACCACCCAAGCCATCAGATCTCCTCTACCATAGCTACTCCCCAACGTACCACCGGGATACTTTTAAAAATACCTTAGTCAAAGCCCCATAATTCTATTTTGACTTTTTCATTTAATAATATTTTCAAAATGACAAATTTGCTGTAAAAAGACAAAAACGCACTTAAGTGACTAAAACAATTACAAAATATGTTTGTGTTAGAAAGATAATACTACCCTTTTAGTTAACAAATATAACTAATGTTACGAAAAAACAATCAGCACAAACGGATAAAAATTCGGCTGTTAACGATCGAAAAAATCAGCCGTTAACAACCGAAATTTATCGCATTAAATGAAAAGTCGATTTGTTGTCGAGATTTGTTTGAGTATTTTTATCATAATTTTTTTTTTTCGATATCCGATTAAGACGATTTAAAATGCGTTGGAAAGATAACTCAGAAATAGCTCTTTTTCAATTCGAACGTTTACTGTACCAAAAATAGATTTCAATCTCCAACTAAAAATTTGGACATCCTTGTGCGGTGGAAAATTGATTTGTTTTCACTCATTTTGATATTTAGTTGTATCCATTTGACCCTAACATTTTCGAATCTTCATCGTGAGTTTCAACACAACTTTTGAGTACCTTGATATATAGGACAAGCAAAACGTTGATTCATCTCGATAAGATATGGTACTAAGAAATCAATTCAAAGAGTATTTGCCATTTTCAATTCTACATATGAAGGTAATGTTCGATATTAAAGTGAATTATTCGTTTAAGTTGAACAAAAAACAAATGATACTGATTTGCGTCACTTTAGCGAGAAAGGACAACGCGGAAGGTAAAAATTTGTTAATGAAAATATTGAAAGAAAAAAAAATAAGAATTTGCTAACACGTTAAAAAATAATATATATTGTTTACTTAATTTAAAAATTTCCTTTCGTTTTAATTTTTGTATAAAAAATGAAATAAATAATTTTAAATTGATAATTACGAAAATGAAATATTATTTTTTAACGTGTTAGCGAATTCTTATTTTTTTTCCCTTTAATATTTTCATTAATATAAAATTCTTTAATTAAATATAATTTGTAAACTAATCTTTCATTTTTGAAATATAATTAAATAAATATATATTGTTTTCTTAATTTAAAATTTTCCTTTTGTTTTAATTTTTGTATAATTTTAAATTAATAATTACGAAAATGTAATATTATTTTTTAATGTGTTAGCAAATTCTTATTTTTGTTCCTTTCAATATTTTAATTAATTTAAAATTATTTAATTAAATATAATTTGTAAACTAATCTTTCATTTTTCAAATGTAATTAAATAAATATAGATTGTTTACTTAATTTTAAAAAAAATTCCTTTAGTCTCAATCTTGATATAAAAAGAGAAATAAATAATTTTAAATTGATAATTACGAAAATGAAATATTATTTTTTAACGTGTTAGCAAATTCTTATTTTTTTTCCTTTCAATATTTTAATTAGTTTAAAATCCTTTAATTAAATATAATTTGTAAACTAATCTTTCATTTTTCAAATGTAATTAAATTAGTATAGATTGTTGACTTAATTTTAAAAAATTCCTTTTGTCTCAATTTTGATATAAAAAGTGAAACAAATAATTTTAAATTGATAATTACGAAAATGAAATATTATTTTTTAACATGTTAGCAAATTCTTATTTTTTTCCCCTTCAATATTTTAATTAATTTAAAATTCTTTAATTAAATATAATTTGTAAACTAATCTTTCATTTTTCAAATGTAATTAAATAAATATAGACTGTTTACTTAATTTTAAAAAAATTCCTTTTGTTTCAATTTTGATAAAAAAGTGAAATAAATAATTTTAAATTGATAATTACGAAAATGAAATATTATTTTTTAACGTATTAGTAAATTCTTATTTTTTTTCCTTTCAATATTTTAATTAATTTAAAATTGTTTGATTAAATATAATATGTAAACTAATCTTTCATTTTTCAAATGTAACTAAATAAATATAGATTGTTTACTTAATTTTAAAAAAACATTCATTTTGTTTCAATTTTGATATAAAAATTGAAATAAATAATTTTAAATTGATAATTACGAAAAGGAAATATTATTTTTTAACGCGATAGCAAATTCTTATTTTTTTTTCCTTTCAATATTTTAATTAATTTAAAATTCTTTAATTAAATATAATTTGTAAACTAATCTTTCATTTTTCAAATGTAATTAAATAAATATAGACTGTTTACTTAATTTTAAAGAAATTCCTTTTGTTTCAATTTCGATAAAAAAGTGAAATAAATAATTTTAAATTGATAATTACGAAAATGAAATATTATTTTTTAACGTGTTAGCAAATTCTTATTTTTTTTTCCTTTCAATAGTTTAATTAATTTAAAATTGTTTGATTAAATATAATTTGTAAACTAATCTTTCATTTTTCAAATGTAATTAAATAAATATAGACTGTTTACTTAATTTTAAAAAAATTCCTTTTGTTTCAATTTTGATAAAAAAGTGAAATAAATAATTTTAAATTGATAATTACGAAAATGAAATATTATTTTTTAACGTGTTAGCAAATTCTTATTTTTTTCCTTTCAATATTTTAATTAATTTAAAATTGTTTGATTAAATATAATTTGTAAACTAATCTTTCATTTTTCAAATGTAACTAAATAAATATAGATTGTTTACTTAATTTTAAAAAAAATTCATTTTGTTTCAATTTTGATATAAAAAGTGAAATAAATAATTTTAAATTGATAATTACGAAAATGAAATATTATTTTTTAACGCGATAGCAAATTCTTATTTTTTTTCCTTTCAATATTTTAATTAATTTAAAATTCTTTAATCAAATATAATTTGTAAACTAATCTTTCATTTTTCAAATGTAATTAAATAAATATAGACTGTTTACTTAATTTTAAAAAAATCCCTTTTGTTTCAATTTTGATAAAAAAGTGAAATAAATAATTTTAAATTGATAATTACGAAAATGAAATATTATTTTTAACGTGTTAACAAATTCTTATTTTTTTCCTTTAGTATTTTGATTAATTTAAAATTCTTTAATTAAATATAATTTGTAAACTAATCTTTCATTTTTTATATCAAAATTAAAAGAGAAACACACAACATCACATTAACGTAGGTATAATCAATCACAAGTAGATGCAGTGAACAATAAATTGTCCCACAAAGCCAACTTAAAGCACCCATGGAGTAAATGATATAAATGACTCATATGTGTTAAGTGTCACTAATAAATAAGTACTAATAATATATGCATCCTGATATTGTACCTAATATGAATGTAAATCCAGGAACCAGTTAATTAAAAGTTCCCATAAACGATAATCTTCTTGCTCCTTTCTTGAGATAGCAACAATTTTTGTTGTTCAATAGAAGTTTAGTATATGATTTCCATATACGATGGGAAAGGATGCTCTTTTTCAGTCTTCTATGCATTCAATTGAATACTCTTCAATTGGCTATTTTTTCCACTTACATCACCAGTATTCTAGAGACACCATATATCCATTTTAAATAAACTTGACTACTTATCGGTATCACCTCACACATAATATGAATAACAACAAAAATCTAGAATTTAGCCCCTGTTTGACACCCATTTTGGAGAAAAAATAAATTCTGGAATAGTGATTGATGGAAGAATGTGTGGTTAAAAAGTAATGAGAATTTTTGGGTTTGTGTATAGTATTATTTTATTGATAGAATGTGTGGTTGAAATAAAGAAAGAGAAAAAAAAATGAGAATGAGAAGAAAATGAGTGTCAAACAGTGGCCAAATTTGTATCTCAGTGTACTCATTCAAGAGCATAATGGTCTGGACACAGGCACGGATACATCTGAAACTGAAGCATGTGCATAGATACATACATCTGTGCATTGGTTTGTGGAGAGAGAGTAGCAGTAGGAGCAGTTATTCTTGGAAAATGGCATTTTTTTTTTCTTTTTTCCCCTTCTTAAACTTCTCTCCATCAATTTATGACGAGTAATGAAGTTGTCTGTACATATACTGATAGACTAGCTGCTTATCCTGCGCAAATGTAGATCAAGAGGTTATCATCATAAAACAATTCAGAAATTTAGTAATAAAACCTAGCCATGAAAAGACACGGACAAAAAATTATGGATTTTGATATAAACTTCAACAATCTTAAGAAATATATTTCTTTATCTGCAGATAAAGAAGTACATCTGATGCATTCAATAAAAAAATCATACATACATGTTTTTTTTTTGGAAACATTTACAAATCAAAAAGTTGTTTAAATACATGTAGAGGTGATATTTCTATCCAAAGATTGTGAAGTATGACAATTAAAAACTTCTTGAGCTTGTAAAGTTCCTTGACTTGTTTACAAAATCCTGTGAAGAAACAAAAATACATAGTCATTATAGTGCTCAAAAAGAAAAAATGTACTCTATTCTTTCATTGTTCTCGGCCAAATGTAAACGAAATCTACCAAAATCTTTTTAAAGTGGATAAAAACTTGAATGTTTGAACTACTCTGAGGTCCAAATACTAAACTGGTTGCTGATTAACTATTTTAGAATAAGATGTAAATTTTAGATTGTCCACGTTGTTTTATCAAATGAGAAGCATAATTTTGTTTATAGTTCTGATCGAAAGTTCACTCATTGGACGAAAAAATCAAATTCTATTCCATTCCATTTGTGCACATTTGGTTCATTCATTAGACAGAATGCTAATATGATAAACAACTGAACATTAAATGGACAATGCAAAATTAAATCAAATATAGTGATCATAATTAAAACAAACCAAAATAGTGATACTTTCACTCGATCAATATTCAACATCAACCACAATTCAGAAATCCAAATGCTCGAAAATCATATAAACCATGACTGATATAAACAGAAGATGGAAGCGAAGGAAAATTAGAAACACAATTTCATCAATATCAGATTCATTAATAATTACATAATCTAGTAAAAAATTGTACTACCATACAGTTTGAAAAAATAAAATAAAATGTGAGAATTGACATTACAAAGGCGTCGCCAAGTAGAAAACGGCGCGATGGAATTGCATAGTCGTAGATGTGAAACAGTTGGACGTCGTCGTTTCTGTTCTTCAATGAGCATGTTCAAGGTATTGTGAATACTGACTATAATGAACTTTTTTAGATTACCGTTCGGCCCAAATTTAGCAATTTCCCGCCGAATAAGAGTGTAAATAAAAAAATGTTCCCATAATAGCATAATATGAAATAGGTTGATTTTGTCGATCAGTCCCGCTACAGTAATATTAAGTTTGATAAAAAATTTTAATTTACCATGAGTCAAGTGATACACTTTTTATCCTTGATTTCAACAATACTTAAAATAATTCATAGGACAATTTTTTACATCTCATACAATGTCAACCTTAATGTGTATATGGAATATACAAATAACATTTTCATTTTGTTGATTAAATGTGTGTTTGAGCCACATTATTTTGAAAGAATTTAGGGTCCGTTTGATAGCAAGGGTGGAAAATGGATGGAAAGAAAATGTTTTACAGGGGAAATATTTTCCTAGAAATTGTTTTCCAGGGAATTGTTAATTAAGTGTGTTTGATTGGTATAATTTTCCACCCGGAAAATTTTTAAATTTTGTGTTCGTTTGGTTTTATTTTACATTGAAATTGTCCATTAAAGTGATAATTTTTTCCACAATTGGTTATAAAATTTGTTTCCATTGCTAAAAAGTTAAAAAAAAGGAAAAAAAAATTGTTTCTTAAAAAATTAATTTTTTATCAAAGTTTAGTGTTTGTTTTGCCTTCGTTTACATCAAAATTATCCATGAAAGTGAATTTTTTTTTTACATTTGGTTATGAAATTTGTTTGCATTGCAAAAAAAAAAAAAAAGGGACAGAAATGGGAATTAATTTTCCCACATAAAAGGTAAGAAAATCTTTTCCTCCCACGCATGGAATATGGCGTGTAGATGGAAAAAAAAAGTCAGATTTTTCCATGCCAAATTTTTGTCATCAAACACCACTAAACATGGAAACTTGGAAAATATTTTCTTTTTCCACCCATTTTCCATGCTATCAAACATGGCCTTATTTTCAAATAGTAGATTGATGGAGAATATGTGGTTAAAAAAGAAGGAAAATTATTGATGTGATGGAAAATATTATTTCATTGAAGAATGTGTGGTTGAAAATGAGTAGAAGAATGAGAATGAAAAAAATAATGTGGCTTAAACAGGGGCTAAGCCTATGTTTGGTTCCCATTTATTCGAAAATTTATTTTTTACCATATATTCTTCCATAAAATAATATTATAGTAAACCCAAAACTAGTTCTTATTTTTTAATTACGTTCTTCAATAAAACATTATTCTAAAATACATTTTGACCAAAATAAAAAATAAAAAAAGGCTCAAACAAGAGCTAAGTAGTGATGGAAAAAGGACAAGCTCTCTTTCGAGACGAATTGTGAAGTGAGTCAAGTCCAACTTTTTCATCTTCGATTTGAACGAGTTGACTTGGAGGACCAACCGAGATATTAGCCCCTAATTGTCAATTCTCCCAAAAAGAAAAAACTCATTTTTCAACTACATTCTCGCAATAAAATACTTTGCACATAATTCTTTAACAATATATTCTGAGAAAAGTTGCTATTTCAAAACTCATTTTTCCAATAAAAAAAAAACTTGTTTTAAGGGACATCAAACATGACGTAGCCAACTATGGCTACAAAAGCAGTCATAGCTTGCTATGATTTTATGTTGTGGTAGGTACCATCAGAGAGATGCTGCTCATCCATGGCCAAAACCAGGCCCAAATCCAGGGGGCAAGGTGCATCTTGATTTGAATTCATGTGAGACCCTCTTTTTTTCAAATCAGGGGCTGAGGCCCTGGATTCTGGTCGGTCATTGACGCTGGCCGACCAACATTAATGTTTCAATTTAGGCCGGCCAAAGGTTAGGATGCCTTGTCTAAATTTTGAAATTCAATTATTATTATTTTTGTTTTTTGTTAACATTTTTCTGTCTATAGACGTTTCTAAAATAATTTCTTTACAATTTTGATGATTTTTTTTTTTCTTTTGCTCAAAATTGTATCATTACATTATTTTTAAAAATTGTACATAAAATATTAAATTGTGTATAAATCTAACTTTTACCTACATATCATGTAATCAATCTTAAGTCCAAATAAAATTTTACAAATTTAAATTTCTTTTAGTAAACACGTTGACATAATTAATTTTTTCAAGTTTATCACTTTCAAATTTTGCAAATCGCGAAACAAAAAGACTATAAATTAAAAAATATATGTATGCAAGGAGCTAGTGAGCGAGTTGCATATTCTTCAAATGAGCAGACCCATGCTTGGCTCGTCCAAAGCGAAGCTTGCCTAGTGGGCCGTGTTGAGCTTGGGGATCGATGAGCCAAGTCTAACCGGTTAACATCTCTATGATTAAATGAGGCCAAGTCAATTCTATCTAAGTACAACATGCTTCATGCTTATGGTTGCACCTCTTGCTTCTTGACGATCAATTTTTATGATAACTTATTTTTACTTTGATAAAAGCGTATGCAATTGTTTGGGGTTCACTTTTAAAATTTTATTAAAATTTTAAGTTAGTAAAAATAAACAGTAGATAAGTGAATGATACTTGTAAGAATAATGAACACAAGTCATTTGTTGTTAAAATTAATATTTAATATAATTTTTAACAAAAATAAAAAATGTACCCAAACAAAGGCTACTTATCCTGTTTCTAATTATTTCGTGTAGTCATCTCAATTTTCACCTTTTAATTGTATTCATAATAATCCAACATTTATATGTAATAGAGAACTTAATAATTTTCTGTAAAGTTTTTCACTTTCGTTTTTTAAGATTTCGTTGAATACACAAATATCTAGTTTGCCCATCTAAGCCAAGCACGAGGGTAGAGTCATTTTTTATTCTGCGTGTATAACTAATTAATCAAGATTGAAGTTGCATTCATCCTTGCTCTAGTTCTAACACAAAGAGGACGTTTGTATTCTAAGAAGCAATATTTCTTTAAAGATTCTAAGAATATTCAAATAAACAGGGAAGAATGAATTCAATCTTTTGTTCTTCAAGAACTCAAAACGAGTGGTTGAAGCCACAACACTTCTCTTCTAATATCCAGAGTGTTATATGGAATGTCTAAGTCAAAAACTAAAGCTGACACTTACCTCACATCAGTTCAGTGCCACCCGCAACTTCAGGAGAAAGCGTAGCCTCTTGGGAGGCTACGAAGGTGTGCAAAGATTTCTTCAGGCCGGACAGAAATTGACCCTCAAACCCAAAGGCAGAACAGAGCTTGACTGCAAGCGCCACCCTCAAGCAAGGTGGGACGAGAATAATTTTTGTAATGAATGAAATAACACAAATCAGTTTTCTCATTTAACATGTCCATAAACAATTTATTAGTTCATCAATAGGCTTCTAAGAGACTTAAATAAAACCACCATCACAAGTTCGAAATCACAATCATTAGTAGAATTGCATAATTCTGCTTCACTGTCAATACACTATTTGACGACGGAATATAATTTCAGCATGGGGAGAAGCTCTTGGTAAATTTAGCAGAGTCTCTTCGTCTCGTCTGTAATCTGTTCCTGGACTAACAACTATAATTAACTTTTCTAGTGTACTTGCATTTTCAAGCAAGAATAGTATCAGTTCAAGAGTGGATGCCCCAAGACCTATGACTCCTGGGTAGCCAGTGAATTTCACTGTCTTTAGACGCAGCAACGTGATACCAGAAACTTTTGGGAATCCGCAGAGTATACCTACCGCAGGAACATCTGAATTAAGTAAAAGCTGCAAGTATAAAGTTAGAGTACAGTGAGAATTTTGAATATGTATGTATTAATTCCGTTAATTGCTAAAATTACATATCCACTTTCAAGAAGTCAGCAGCTTCAGCCAACCAGAGGCACAAATTTTATGGGATGAACATTGGAGAGAAACGAAAATTTTGCAATACTTGAACACAAAAATCTGGGGTTTACAATAATATAGCTCAACCTAGTCTCCCGTTCTTTCGATGGTTTTCCTTTATAAACAGAGGCATACAAGAGAATGAAAAAGAAATGTTTTGTTTATGATCCGAATAAAGACTGGTTAAATGGCCAGTTAATCAGGTTCAAAACTACAATAATTACTTGACCAAGGAAACTTTTGACTCTTTGATCAACAAAATTAGTTTTAATTAATCAATCAACAGCAAGGGAGTTAGATAAGCTTACATCTGAGCAGCCGTCACGGGTTCTGTTTACGATTAGTGTCTCGATGCTTGGGGAATTTAGCAGAAGTCTAAAAATCCTAGGTGTATCCACTTCATCCAAATGTGCTGTTAGCACTAAACTTTTCCAATGTGTAGGTGGAGTTGGCCAGCAAATTATCTCCCCCATGGAAAGCATCTTATGTTACACCAGAGAGAAGGAAAGAACAATCCCGTTAGGTTCCACATGCAAATATTCCCGAATAAAATGAGTTAAAGAGCATTTTCTGTTTCTCCGTATTGGAGAAATCACATTTTATACACAAAATACTTGTAACAGTTTGAATACATTTGAAAGCATTATTCACTCACTTCCATTTAGGAGCAAAATCAGAATCTGCAGAAACTAGAGAGACCAATTTCTATGGACATTAGCTTGCCATATTATCATAGAGATCACTAAAGTAGTTATGATGTTCTGATTTCTTTAATTACTTCATTTAAGATAATTCTAATAAGGTTTATAAGCGCCATACAGGAATCCGAGCACATTTCAAACCAAAACAAGAGCAGTTGAAAGAGTACTATATTCATGATTATCAAAACCCAGCTCTAAAATACATGCACGGAAAGCATGATGCACTTTTCAGCTCTGTTCGCTGGAGTACCTGATAAAGTGGACGATCATTAAATGGCTAATTTCATTGTTTTTGGAATTTCATTTGCACCGATTCTCTACCAGTTGTGATTTGTATATATGTGAAACACGAATGGAACAAGCGTGATTTAAGATGAACAAACCTGAATGCAATAAGGCCCCAAGTTGATTTCCTTGACATGGTGGAGGCTTTCAAGAAGTTCTTTTGCACAATGACACAGAGCATCCGAGTAGTAATTAATTTTTGCAGTAACAAGAGATGAGACATTTATCAGCTGAAAGCCTCTGCTGTGGGTAGTACCCAGAATGTGAAGTGACTGAATATATTGCGCTGATATTTCCAACAGCAAATCAGAAAATTCAGCATCACAATTTTGTATCACCAATGTTTTTACACTTGTAGAGTTGATAGTTAAATTCTTCATGCGCCGGCATGCATTTATTTTCAAGAACTCTAGAACAGGACTACCAGATAAAATCATTTCAATGGTGTCCTCAGCTAAGTCCACTTTCGTGATAGATAAACATTTGAGTGATCTCCATGCAACAGCTCCGTTTAACCCCAAAATGCAATTCAGCAGGCTCAAATTTGTTATTGATGGGGCATGGTATACATGATGAGGCAATTTGTAGGGTGTTGAGCACAAATGAAACCGTAAATCAAGATCTTCCACCTTATGTTGTATAGCCAACAATATCCAGTTATCAACTTGGCTATCATAGCATCTATTGTACATAAAATCAACAGCAAACTTTTTCATATAGCCAGCCCTATAATTCTCTAGCGTTCTAGTGACCCTCTCAACAAATGGCTTACTCTTGGAAGAGCAACGGTTGTGAAACATGAGTGTCGACAGAGAAGTCCAAAGGGATTTCCATCTTGTCGACAATACACTAGTACAAACTGCCTCCTGCACGTTTAAGAAAGAAAGTATGTGGAGTATTACCGAGTCATTTAAGTCACTTAATCGATCTACCATTA
Source organism: Fraxinus americana (assembly GCA_035079005.1). NCBI lineage: Eukaryota > Viridiplantae > Streptophyta > Magnoliopsida > Lamiales > Oleaceae > Fraxinus > Fraxinus americana. Next base: position 213,276 of record JAVHZT010000034.1, read on the forward strand.
CTCTCTTCAGCCTCTTTTTCTGTGGTTGTAATGGAAACCACGGAATGCATTTTTCCATGATCCTTTCTTCTTCCTTTTCTTCATCCACTCCTTGGCTGACATTGCTATCAGACTCTTCTTTGTTGTCAGGAAAACGGTTTCTATTTTCTTCTCCTACACAGTCAACTACATGGATCCCATTCACCATGGTTTCTATATGAAAATAGAGCAAGAGAAGGTAGAGATATGCAAGGAATTGAAAACTTTTAACGGTGGACTAGAATCCTACAAAACCACAATATTCAAGACAACATATCATCAGTGAGAATCAACATAGAAACCAGCAAAACAGCAGAATTCACACATATCTCAGCATAAAAAGCAGGCTTAGCAGCATATTTGTGTCAAGAGTCGCCAATAAGGAAAAACTGACCAGACACTTCCAAGCTTGATAATTTACAGAGATAAAAGAAAGGTACAGATTATAAGACATAGGATTAAGAATTAGAAAACCTAATGGGCAGTTTCATAAACTAAAAATTGGATGCCGAATTATAAAGTAAACAGTTCACAATGTGAAAATTTGTTTGCTAAGGCACTGAATCTAATGCTCAGCCAGTTTTTTGGAACTGGTTGAGGCTATGCCGCTATAGAGGAGATGAAGATGAGAAAAGCAACTAGCCTGGATGGAATTTGTATCAAAGTTTCAAGCGGTTTAGATGAGAAAACTGCCAGATGAGATCTTAGAGAATCAAAAGCTGCCACATCAACTGAGGAAGAGCGATAAGGAAGATATTCAAGATACAATGAATTATAGAGTTATTAATCTCTTAACAAATCAGTGGAGAGGGTTATTGAGCAAAAATTGAAGTGCAATTCAAAAGTCTTGGAGAATCAATTTGGCCGACAGCAAGATCTATAATTGAAACCATTTACCTGCTTAAGTAATGAAGAAAGTATGAAGAAAAGATACGAGCTCTGCATATGGTGTTTATTAACTTTGAAAATTCCCACGACATGGTTTCAAGAGAAGTGCTACAGTGAGTGCTAGTGAGAAAGAAATTTCCCTTACATATGTCAATAAGATTAAAAAGAAGTATGATAGAGCAGTCATTAGCTTGATTTGTAGAGGTAGAAGTAGTACAGAGTTTTCTATCACTGTGAGGCTTGCATCAAGGTCAAGTCCTTATCTTTTAGCTTTTATCATAGATGAGCTTACAAATATCTGATGACTTTCATAGTGCATGTTATTAGTGGCGGAGGTCAGCTAGGGCGGTCATTGACCGTTGACCATTCACCATCGACAGTCAACGATCGTAATAGCGGGGTCATTTATTAATATTTAATTAAATAATATAAAAAAAATTCATGTGTAAATACACTAAAACGTAAAAATCACGGATTAAACTATTATCAATTTCCAATTTCCAACAACAATTTATTATTTATCATACAAATTCACCAATTTATCATTTTCGTTTATCACAAATCAAATTCACAGTCCACATATATAAAATATTCTCAAATTCCCAAATATCAAAAATCTCACCAATCAGTAGTAAAATCCTCAATATTCTCAAATTCTCGAATTCACAAAATCCCCAATTCTCTAATTCACTATAGTCAATAGGCAACAGACAAAGTTCTAACTCATAAAACATAAATTATAACTCATATATGATAAATTAAAAAATGAACTAAACTCTAAAAGAACAAAAAGCAAAAAGAAAAAAGAAAAGAAAAGAGAGGCGGCACACTCACTGACTCACAAGAGTGATGCAATCACGCAAACCAGTGGAGGAGATCGGAGAGGCGACTCGTCGACGACCGGCAACAATCACACCGTCATAGGGCAAGGCTGGGTGTTGCACTGCCAGTTTCGTTTGGAATTGCAAATGAAATTTGTGGTGCGATTTTTCTTTTTTCTGATTCAATACAAACCAAATTGTCTCATATTAGATTGGGCACATCTTTTTATAAAAAAGAAAAAAAAACAAGAGGCCCAATTCCAAAAAAGGCCCATAATAAAAAACAAAAAGCGCTCAATCCAATTGCTTTCATCTTCAACCTCATGTCCTCATCCTTAACTCCTGCATTTTCTGATTCAAGTTTTCTGCAGTGGCTCCCAATCGGCCATGGCGACCTTGGCTAAGCCAGCACGCGCGGGCTCCTCCACTGAATGTTATTCGCTGATGACAATTGTAATTGATGATACTATATGGGCGTTAAATATTAAGTTAGAATTTTGAAGAAGTGCGTTGAAATTTAAAGGTTTTAAATAAAGCCAAGACAAAACCGAGTAGGAATAAGGATGATAATATAATAGCTATAGAGGATTTTGTTGTCCAAAAAATAGTTGCTTTAGGTATTGGAGGTTACGATTATTGACAAGGAATGAGGTGTTGAAGAGAATATATTGCATAAGACTAAAGTTGGTTGGAAGAAATGTAGGAGAGCTATAAGAATTTTGTGTGATAGGAAAATCCTATATGATTAAAACGCTAGTTCTACCAAGCAATTAATAGACCTGCTATACTTTATAGTACTCAGTGTTGGAATATCCACAAAATAAACATGTGTAACTTCAAAAGCAGCTTTGTTCACAATAAGAACCAATAGTTGACGAGTTTAACCATAGTAGACGATCGATGGAGAAAAAGAGTAAATTATGAGTAGATATTAGACAGTTGCATTTAAATAATAATAATAAGCAAAATTTGATCAGACACTTTATGTTAGGATTGGACGGGGCAATTATATTGGGCTAGAGTCAAGCATGGACTAATCTATATGGAGTTATTAAAGGCCATATTATTTATTTAAATATTGAAAAGTTACAAATCAAGATATATTAAAATAACTGTGCAAATAATCAAAACCATAAAAGAAATTTCCACAAAAATATATTAAGGATCAGTGATTATTGTCTTACTGAGTATTGATTATTAGTGCAACACATGTACTTATATAGCTATACAAAGCTTCTTTTACATATTTTTCTTTTGTAACAGATCCTATACTATATGCTGCAAATAATATTAAATCGTATTTATACAAATGGGCGTCTTTAAGTTTATATATACCAGCCTTGTTCTCTATTTATTAAGGAGATTTTGCTACGTTTTTTTCTTTCTTGTTCATAATTGCGACAATTTAATTATTAATAAGATACATTGTGGCTATGTTTAGTTCGCAGATCACTGTTCAGATGAGTCGAACAAGAACGATTTTATACTGATATTAGCCACATTTATGCCTGCTACGAACTGACTAAAGTTTCAAAGAAGGAATTTTATCTAGTAACAAGTTTAGAATAAGAAACAGTTCAAATACAATTTTTTTCCCAATTATATAACCTACATTTTTATCCTAACTATAGCATATAGGTTCAATTGCTTAACAGTTTTGTAGATCAGCTTACCTATCAAAAAAAAAGTTTTGTAGATCAGCTTAATTCAAAGGAAGAAATCAAAATCCAAAGGGAAAATGAGAAACTGAAAACACTGATGATCCGCTCGTATATGATTTTTCTTTTCCTTTCTAGCATGTGTGATTTCGACTTTACAGAGCACTGATAACAAAAAAAAAAAAAACCCCATAAAAAATTTAAAGATGATCGAGGGATTATTACCTTCAACTGCACATTGATGGCGACGATGAAACCTCGATATAGATATAAAGAGGCATTTGGTGTCTTTGATGTTTGGGAGCAAAAAAAAATGGAAATTATACAGCGAGGGTTCTCATCAGCACATTATAATTTATAACGCCAAACCCCCTCCTCAGATGCTTAGTGCGCCAGGGGATACAAAAGTAGTGGGGTCAGTTTCTTAATCTTAAAATGAGCCCATGTTTAAGTCACGTTGATTTTTTCATTCTCAATTTTTTACTCATTTTCAAAAATATATTTTTAATAAAATAATATTTTTTATCATATCAATAATTTTTCCTTATTTTTCAACCACATACTCCCCGTCACATAAAAAAATGCATTCTTGGATTGATAATGTGCACCAAACAGGGGCTGAAATGATGACCAAGTACTTATAAAGCGGTTGAAACCAAAGAACAATTTTATATAGCTTAATGGCCTAACCAAACAAGATCTATATGCATTATATAACATCCGGAAACAACTTAAGTAGCCATTAGAATTGAATTTACCGGCAAGCAGTAAGTTTTTTTTTTTTTTTTGAGACCTAATTGAATGTTGACTAATAGTGTAGGACCATAGAGCAATTTCATTTACACGTGTAGATTTTTTCTTGGCTAAATCTTAGGCTTTGTCTGGGAGCGATTAAAATTTGCTTAAAAGTCAATTTTTTACCGTTGCGTTGTGCAACAGTAAAAATTCTAAGAATTGGGTTGAATGTTGTGTCAAACTAAAAATTACTCTTGTGCTCTCCAATTCATTTTTGAATGAAGACAAACAAACCACTCCACCTACCGGTCAATAATTTCCTATCCACCTAACCAAAGTGCTTTCCCCTTCCATTCCATTCTCATCCGCCTCAAGAAGCTTGCAAACTGTAGTGCTCCGAAATGGGTCTCCGACTATGGCTTTTGTCTGTAAATTTCACTTGGTAAGAACTTCGATTGACCAAGTTGCATAATTTTACCTTTTTAGCTCACCCTCCCCCATTTTCGGACTGTAGCAAGGAAAAATACTGTCGATTTATGCACCATAAGGTTGCATTTATCACCTTCAAAATCACAGATCTAGTTTTTCCCTCTTCGTTCACCATAAACATCCACTATCGTTTATTTCCCGACAGCCCCTTGTGTTCGTTTCACATTTGGTGTAACCCAGTAGAAACGCACCTCAAACACAAAGATTGTCGAGAAATGAAATCATGGATCCGTTCCTTTCTCCGGTAGGTACACTGCCTCCTTAATTTCTCAGTCGACACGAAGACATTCCCGAATGTCGATCGTAAGCTTTTGTAGAAAATGTACTTTTGCATTTGATCTTCTGCTTATGTACAATGTGTAATGTTTTCGTCATTTGCAGCAGACGGGTTATTACCCGCACTCCTCTACCTCCAACGGTCCTCCCGTTCAATGTAAGTTGGGGGGCCGTAAGAATGCACAATGGAGTTCGTTTGAAATGAAAATCTTCGTTGCTGCCTACAAGATCGTCATCGCTGACGGACACAGAAATGGGAAGTGCTTTACCAAACACGACTGGGATACACTGATTCACTTGTTCAATACCAATTCCGGCCACAATTGGAACAAGCAACAGCTGAAAAATCAATGGGACGTCCTCCGCCTGAAACACAAGAGATTTGAAGAATTGCTCAACTGCAGTGGCATCTCGTACAACCAGTCGACTAGGAAGATTGGCCTATCGGATGAGTGGTGGGCTCGAAAGATTAAGGTATCATCGTTTCATAAACCTCCAGTCAATGTTTGGGCTTCTGTGTTCAACTGTTTTCGTTGAGGGAAAGTAGCAGTGGATTGATGAATTACGTAATGTTCGTTAGCATTCTGCATGTTCTTTGTAATCCTTTTATAAGTTGTACAGTATGTGCATGAATTCTGTGTGCGAAAACTGAAACAGTAACAGGAAATTTACGTATAGTAATAGAGAAAAGAGGGGGAAATAGTAGGAAAGATTAGAGCTTTGCTAGTCAATTGGGAGATTTAAACATTGTCAGTTTCAGTTCTGACTCCATTTGCTGAGATCATTAATTCTTCTATTTATTATTTGATTAGGCTAAACCCATTTAGCAGATGTTGAATAATTTGGTGAACTAAAAATTATTGCATCTTGATGATATTATGATACTCTAGTATTATCTAGAGAAGTAGAAATCTCATTATTATTGATTATTGTCGTGAGAATTAATCGGTGTAGTTTGTGGATGTATGCAAGTTGTCGAACCACACTAACTTGTTGTTCCTGCAATTTATTTATTTTCCTATTAGCTTTGTTAGAATTGGTCGGTTATCTTATTTTATTTACACAAATTGGGAAAGGAATTATTTTGTCGTGTATTATTTAGTATGTTTATGAACAAGTGATATCTGATATTCATTATTTGTTGTAATATAATGGAAGAAAAATAGTTTGGGATGATAAAATTGAGTTCCTCAGAATACTCAATTGGGAAACAAAATATGCATGATATGCTATGCTGGAAAGATATGTCCATATGTTTCTTCTGTTTTTTTAAAACGTTCTGTTGGTTTATGTGCCCGCTGTTTTTGTTTACGTAACTGCTTTGCCGTTATGTGTGGAATTTGTGATAACCCTTACGTTTGTATTGACACAGGAGAGACTACAAAGAATTTAAGGACAAAGATTGTCGAGAAGTGTATCGATACAAGACTCTTTTCGGGGATGTGTTCGACTTTGATAAGTACGCAATCACACCCTCAAAGCTATGTCGAACTGGCTTCGTGATGTTAAGATAGTGGTTACGAAGATCATCGTGACGAGATCCCTGTCGACGTGGAGAGCAGGGGCTCCAACAACGAGGGCGGAGAACCCAAACAGACTGTAAGAAGCATGGATGTGTCCGGCCCGCACAGTGGGGACAAATGGAAGTCATAATTGACAAGTGAGAAGATTGTTGTCCTACTCTGTCGACCGTGCGACCACAGCAAGTGAGAAGATTGTTGTCAAAATTGACAACTTCATTAGACCTACTGTGTCGGACCCGAAGACATGCCTGAAGGAGTTATTAGCAACCGATCGATTGAAAAAACAAACTAATTTGTACTACTGGACGTGCAGTTTCCTCAGGGACAAACGTAATAGGGAAATTTTGGACATGCAAGATGATGTGAACGAAAAATTCAAGTGGGTGAGTGGAGCGGGCAGGAATATGGGAGAACACAGCATCGGTGAGAACATTTATCACATTTGGGGTTAAAAAATTTTCTATTCGTGTCGGATATGTATGATGGACTGATGCTTTAGTTGTCATGTGCTTGCTAAAAATCGTGTTCATGTGATTGGCTTCACAATTTTGATTCGTATAGATTTAGAGCAGACTTCCAAACAAAGTGTATATTTGTAAGATTATCATAATTTTTATTCTCCAAGTCCTTACCAAGAAAGTACATATGGCCCCATCACTCACATGTTTGTCATAATTTTTGTTTTCTATTTCCCTATAGAAGGCAATGGATGTTTACTTAATTTTACATACTTCTTACCTACTTGTAAGAGCATACTTGTAGGAGCATAATCTATTAGAGAGTGGTGATATGTCACTGTTCGGTGTGAACTGTGCATTGCATCCAACCTCCAATCTTGAGGATGAACTTAATGACGAGGCATTTATGGAAGAGCTACGAATGGATATTATCGAGTGGTTACATTACTGTCGCATCAGGAAGGTTACTATAAGTAACTATTATCGCAAACAAAGATGGCGCGTTTCTCGATATCCATTTGCTCGAAATGATCATATGCTCATGCCAGATTCTATGAACTATAGCCCGCAACAATGCTACGCAGAGTTCCGCATGTAACCTGCGATGCTGCGATCTTTCGCCCATATGCTTCATGATGATTACGGACTCCGCAGTCATCAGCATATAAACGTGTATGAACAAGTTGGTATGTTTCTATGCATTTTAGAAACATGGAAAAGGCTATAGACACGTGCAGACGCTTTTCAACCATTCATTGGAAACCATCGAACATTACTTCAAACTTGTGCTTGAAACGATCATCGAGTTCTCTAGGCAAGCAATTAAACCCAACCTGAACTACAATCATGGTGCTGAGCATCATGTTCTGAATCTGAACAAGCATTTCATATTTCAGGACTGCATAGGTACCCACATTAAAGTCGTCTTCTTGCGGGACCAGCGAGTGAGTTTTATTGGATGCAAAGGCATTCCGACACAGAATGTATTAGTGGTATGTGATTTCAATTTGTGTTTCACGTTTGTCCTTGCTGGTATAACAAGAAACTCTCATGATGCTAGAATATTGGCCAGAGCTATACATGACCCTGATATTGACTTTCCCACAACCGGCGCGTGGTAAATATTATCTAGTTGACTCAGGGTTCGCACATCGACCTGGGTACATGGCGCCCTATAAGGGTTCTGACATATTGTATCATTTTTAGCAATTTTACAACGGGGTCACCAGTCAGAGGCGTAACTTTCGAAATGCACGCAAGAAGTTTAATCTTCGGCACTCGTCGTGTAGGAAATCGAACGCGCGTTCGACATTTAGAAAAGTCGTTAGAAAATACTCGATCGTATGCCGAGTTATAACTTCAAAGTGCAAATAGCTGTTGTAATTGCCAGTATGGGCGTTCACAACTTCATTCGACGAGCGGGCGTGGTCGATGAAGTATTTATGAGAGTGGAAACGGACCCCGACACAGTGGAGGTGGACCTCTCGAACGAACGAGACGAAGTTGCAACTGAAATGAATGCACCGGAAACCCAACAAAATGAGTGGGATATGTTCAGAGATTACTTGGCACAACAACGTTAACATGTTAATTTGAATAAGAATTAGATTGATGAGAATGGTCAGACGATATTTTCACAGCAAACGACGTCCAAGAGTGAGACGCCTGTACTGTCATGAGAACACCTTCAAAATAATGAAATGAAAATATTGCCGTATCATACTTTTTTTTTTTTTTTTTTTGCAATTTTTTACGTTTATAAAGCAAGATGTGAAGTCCCTTTTTTTTCTAGTGGGACTCATGGCAGGTATGCATTCATTGTTCCCATGTTGAATGGTCAAATATGTGTCATAAACTTGTAGCACCCATCACGCAAAAGTGAGGGCAAAATGGTCATTCGGCCTTGTAGATTTCTTGAATGACTAAAATCTAATTTCACGTGCCAAATTCCAAACGGTTCAAAAATCGATTTCACTTGAGTGAAAATCGCTCCCAGACAAGGGTTTAGTAATATGATTGTATGATTGATTCAAATATTGTATGTCAATTAACCTAATTAATTGGTTAATTATTATAATTTGAGAAATTTTCATTTATTAAAATTAGAAACATTGTTTATACTTGTATAATTAGTAATCTCATATTTTTATATAGTATGTGAGAATATTTATTTTGACATAATTTAAATCAAATATTTAATTATATCACAATAACTTATTGGTAGCAACTAGCAATTATATATTTATTAAAATAGTTAATTGGTTAATTATTTGAGTGATTGATTACACTCTATATGAAAATGAAAAAAAAAATTCTAATATTAATAAAGGAAAGAATATTTGTACCAAAAAAAAAAAAAAAGGTAATAGGGTCAAACTTTAGAGACCTCTATTTATGCCCCTTATATCACTTACACTCACACACAACTTATCTTATACTTTACATTCTTTTTTTTTTTAACCCATCTTCCACATACACTTTCATGTTACAAAGTTTAATACACACGGTGTTCAAGGAATTTTGGAGTGAAAGTCTAAATAAGATGATTTACTCGATTTACTTTAATCTTCTTCCATACTACAGTAACTGTAGTAGTAAAAAATGTTTTTTCAGTATTTGAATTAATGAAATTTATATTATGAATATGATGATACAGAAATATAAGTTATGATTATGATAAGGGTCATATATGTGTAAGGTCAAAGGACCAGAGTTTAGTAGCGCTACGCACAAAATTCATAGCTACGAAGTTCGGAATTTAACTAGTGTTTCTATATATATGTTATGATTTTCCATATTTAAATATGAGATACAATTTATTACTCATTTACTGAGATTTATATCTCACTTGTATATATTAAACCTTTTATAAGCAATTAAAAAGGCGGGTTCGAGGTGATCGGATGTGGATTGTGCTTGCATTAGTGAAAATGAAGAATAAATTATATAGTTTAAGGATTTTTAGTAATGTTTATCGTAATTTTTTTAATCAATTTTAAATATTTACATTTTAAGAAAATATTATGTTTTTCTTTTATTTATGAAAGTATTCTTTACGATACATGTATAAATGATTCCAAAGGTAAAAAAACTTGGATCATTACAACATGGTATCAAAGAGGGTCTACGTTTCTGTAGACTGAAATTTTTTTTTAAAAAAAAGTTCCTTTTTCAAAAAACATTGTTCACTGTCTATGAATAGTGATCAATCTTGTTCACATAAACATATATACACATTTTAATGATAGAAACATGTTTTTACATATATAAAAAAAAAATAAGAATTCAGTTTTATTACATCACCACCATGCGATGCCAATTTCCAAGCTCCAACGCCCTCGAATCAGGTAGAAAGACGTGTAATTGCATTATTTAATGTTATTATTATATGATGATGATTGTGTTTAACCTTGTTCACTATGTTTACCTATGTTTAGTGCGTGCTAGTTTATGGAAATTTAATCATGTTCATGCACAAATATGTGAATATATATGTATGAAATTATGTTTAAACAAATTAGAATTTTGTTTAATTATGAAAATGTACTTATTTATGTACAAGTTCATCTTCATATGTGCCTAATTATGGAAACCTCCAAATCTTTGAAAGTGTAAATTTATGAAAGTTTAGGGCTTTTTTTTTTACCATTTTCAAGCTGTTTTCTGTTTTCAATTTTTCAAAACAGTGAAAACGCGTTTTTGAAAACAAGTTAAAAATTTACAAAGAAAATACAAAACAACAAATTTGTCGTTTTAGGTGTATTCAGTTATAATCAAGTCAAAATTTTCAAAACGCGTTTGGGTGTTTTCAATCATCGCCAACCACCACCGCGACCCATCACTGCACCACCACCTGAAAACCGTTGCCGCCGCTTGCGGTGGTCTCGACTACAACAACACCACTACAACCACCGCCAACAAAAATAGATTGGAAGCCACTTTTCGGGCACCTAGACTACCGGATTCCACCATCAACAACCTCAACTCACTTCCCTCTATCACCTCTAATAATTCATCAGCCACGAAACAACAAGGATCGCCAGAAATTGGAAGCAAAAAAACCATTTTGACGCTACCTGTTTCTGTCGAAAACTTCACATCCGGCAATGCCCAAAGTCATACGACACTACTGGTCGAATGTTCATCCGCAGGTGACTCCAACCATGTCCCCAATCCACCTCAGACAACTCTGCAATGTTCGAATTTCATCCAAGAAGAACGACAGTCGCGATCCGAGTTTTGCAAATTTCAACGCCGTCTGGCCGTCCCAGGATCGAGGACTACATGGGTTAGCATCCTCTCCACCTGGTATACCTTGCCCAACCATGGGTCAAGACCAATTTTACCAGCGGTGGAGGAGATAAAGGTGGTTGCGGTGAGTTTCGTCGAGAGAGAGACGAGAGAGGAAGGGGAAATACATGAATTAAATGGACATGAGTTTATAACCATTAGAGATTTATAACCATTCATCAATCCACAAAGAATAATCAATCCACATTTACAATATTCATCGTTGGAATAAATTCCAATTTCTCCTTAATTTTTGTTAATCGATAACCAGCGTTCCAATTAACCCTAATTATCAAATAATCTCAGACTAGCGCTAAAGATTCTATTTAATAACAACTTTAAACAATAGAGAAATACATGAACTAGATAATACAAATACCAGCGGTTGCATTCAATATATTTAAACATTCTTATTAAAATTCAATAATATCTATCGCAGAAAATTATCAAATCTTAGTGCTTCACAAGTTAAACGATTCAAACAATTACGGATTTGAGATTTAACTTAGCTATAGATTGCAATTTATGAAAAACTAATAGATCTCTTAGCAATCAAACATGGCAATCATAAAATTATGCATAGAAGAATATTCAATACTGAAAATATAAATTAAATAAGGAAAATAGGTGGATCTCACAGTTATAATGATTTCCAAGGCTTCGGTATCCTTCAATCAAACACCAAGAGTTAGATACACATGATAGATCTAAAAAAATAGAGAAAAAAATGTTGGAGAGGCTCTGATGTGTTTTGGAGTATTTTTCTAAGCTTCTCGCGGCCCATACATACAAAAAAAAATCCTAATTTGCGCTGCGCGATGCCTAGGCGCTATACGACCAGTGCCTAGGAACTGAAAATCTGTTCTTTCTGAGCAACACGGTGCCTGGGTGCTGTGTTGTTGTTTCAAATTATGTATACTCTTTAGTATTTTTATCATAACTTTCTCCCATGATGTCCGATTAAGACGATTCAAGATACGTTGGAAAGATAGCTCAAAGGGATACAACTTTGCTTCAGATACCATCTTCGAATTCAATCATCTACCATGTCAAAAAGGGTCTCAAGATGAGGCTGAAAATCGGTGCCAAACCTTTCAGCTTGAAAGTTGATATATGATAATGTTTTGGTTGTGTTTCATCCCTTTGACTGATTACTTCATCCAATTGACCTATAACACTCTTGAATCTTCATCACAAGGTTAGAAGCAAGTTTAGAGTATTTGCACTTTAGTCCCTAAACTTTCACTTTCTTCCATTTTGGTCACTTTTCACTTATTTCTTCCAAATTACGTCATATCCATCAAATTGTCACCTAAACCAAAATATGAGATTAATAAGTACATTTTGACATAAAATAATTATACGAGCGTATTAAATAAAGAGGAAAAACTATGCATTTTACATTCATATCAAATTCCTCTACACTTAGCTTTTGCTTTTCCTCGGGAAAACTCAAATTTAATTCCCCAAAAATGCCAGGTCGTTATGCCATGAACATAAAATAATAAAACTTCCCCAGAACACATAACACATCATGAATAAATATTTCCACACAACTCATAATCAATTAGCTAGCATTCTCATATAAAGATGGAATAAATCAAACATGTAGACCTCATGGATATAATCGCTCAACTCTCATGTGTTTAAAAGGTAAGTATTTCGCTCAAGTTCATTCCAATGGAGATGACCTACCATATGTTTACATATCTTCTCATTCACCACCACTTAGATCACATGTTTTACAAGAATCATAATGACTTTAATGGTTGTAAAGTAACTTATGGTCAAGGTGGGAAATATTTTGGTATGTGACTCAAGAGCCATTGAAACTAGTGGAATAAAGATGAATAGACATAGCTCAAACATATAGATAAGACATGTAAAACCAACCACTCCACATAATAGCTTCTTCATTTTTCATCTATCCCAAACAAATCGAACTCTTTCTTGAGATGTAGAAAGAGTTATGAATATAGATCTTTTTCAACATTAAAATCACTTTCCTCCACCAGTTACCTCTCAATTCATTTTCATGAAAAATCATGCAAAAATTTGTGAAATTAAACTTACTCAAAATTTAAATGCAATAAACCTAAATAAAATGCAATAAATTTAAATATCTAAATCCCCTCCAACACACTTAAAACTTCATTGTCCCCAATGTAAGGTGTAATGCAAAGAAAAGGACAAAAATAACACGAAATAACAAAGGAATGCGAAAAAACAAAAATAAAAATAAAAAGATAAAGGAACGAACTCACATTGGGTTGCCTCCCAAGCAGCGCATTTGTTTATTGTCTTTGTCTCGACTTATTGCTTTTTCCTTTACTCGGTATAGAATGGGTCTTCGAGATCCAATTGTTTCACGTCCTCCACATGATGACCTTCATAGAAAGGTTTGAGCTTATGACCATTCACCTTGAATACCTTTGAGGTTTCTAGACTTTGAACTTCTACTGGACCATGAGGAGAGACATTAATAATAACAAAAGGTCCAATCCAACGGGAACTCAATTTACTTGGAAACAGACGAAGCCGCGATTGGTAGAGAGGACTTTTTGACCAACTTCAAATTCCTTCCTAGAAATCATCTTGTCATGGAAAGCCTTCGTCTTTTTCTTGTAAATTTTTGCACTCTTATAGGCAGTATTGCGAATTTCCTCTAGCTCTTGAAGTTGCAACTTTCTGTGTTCTCCACACTCATCCATTTTTATGTTGAAACTCTTGACGACCCAGTAAGCTTTGTGTGTTCTAACTCCACTGGAAGGTGACATGGTTTCCCAAACACTAACCGGTAGGATGACATACCGATGGGTGTCTTGTATGCAGTTCTGTATGCCCATAAAGCCTCATCTAAGCGCAAGCTCCAATCTTTTCTATTCGGGCAGATCGTTTTCTCAATGATGGATTTGATTTCCTGATTTGACACCTTCGTCTGACCATTATTTTGTGGATGATATGCAGTTGACACCTTGTGGGTGACATGGTATTTCCTCAACATAGCTTCCACAATTTGATTACAAAAATGAGTTCCACGATCACTGATGAGAGCTCTCGGTATATTAGACTTGATAAAATCTGTAACAACTTTAGAATCATCAGTCCTAGAGGCTTTGGCTTCCACCCATTTTAAAATATAAACCACAGCAAGCAAAATATAAGTAAAACTGAAAGAGACAGGAAATGGTCCCATGAAATCAATGTCCCAAATAACAAAGATTTCACAAACAAGTATTGTAGTTTGTGGCATATCAGCATTTTGAGATATATTACCTATTTTTTGACAGTTTTCGCATGGATTACAAAAGGAGTAGGCGTCTCGAAACAAGGATGGCCAATAGAAACCACATTCCAACACTTTTCTTACTGTCATTTTTGCTCCAAAGTGTCCTCCACAAGCATAAGAGTGACAGAAGGTGAGAATGGAAGTAATCTCATTTTCAGGTACAAACCTTCTAATCACTTGATCTGCACAATGCTTCCACAAGTATGGATCATCCCATAAATAATATTTGTGCATAACTCTTTAGCTTATCTCTTCGAGCCCTAGACAAACCAGAAGGTAGAGTGTTAACAACCAAAATGTTTACAATGCCTGTATACCATGGTAAAGTTGTGCTTGTAGAAAATAATTGCTTATCAGGAAAGGTTTCCTGCAATTGGAGTTTAACATCCACGTTAGTTAAACAGCTCAAATGATCTGCAACACTATTTTCTGTTCCTTTTTTTGTCTTTGATTTCTGGGTAGAATTCACTCGGGAGAAGTATCCATCGTATTAGTCTTGGTTTCGCCTCTTTCTTTGTCATCAAATAACGTAAAGCTGCATGATTAGAGTAAACAATCACTTTAGTACCAAGTAAATAAGGACGAAATTTTTCTGAAGGAAAAACAATAACCAAGAGTTCTTTTTCAGTTGTGGTGTAGTTTCTCTGGGCATCATTTAGAGTTCTAGACATATAATAGATTTCATGAGATGCTTTTCCAGTTCTTTGACCCAATACTGCTCCTACTGCAAAGTTGCTTGCATCACACATGATTTCAAATGGGAAGTTCCAGTCAGGGGTTGAATGATTGGTGTAGAAGTCAACAGTTCTTTCAACTTATCAAATTCCATTTTACATGCCTCATCAAATTCAAAAGCCACGTCCTTTTGTAACAATTTGCATAAGGGCAAAGCAATTTTGGAGAAGTCCTTGATAAACTTGCGATAAAAACCTGCATGTCCAAGAAAAGAGCGAACCTCCCGCAGTGGGGTAAGGTAGAGATTGAATAATGTCAATTTTAGCTTTATCTACTTCAATATCCTTAGATGAGATAACATGCCCTAGAACTATACCTTGTTCTACCATAAAGTGACACTTTTTAGAATTCAAAACAAGATTAGTTTCCATGCATATTTTAAAGATTAACTCAAGGTTATGCAATCAGTTATTAAATGAATCCCCATAGACTGTGAAATCATCCATAAAAACCTCTATGATATGCTCAACATAATTTGAAAATATACTTACCATACATATTTGAAAAGTAGTTGGAGCATTACAAAGACCAAAGGGCATGCAACGATAAGCAAATGTTCTAAATGGACATGTGAATGTTGTCTTTTCTTGATCTTCTGGGGAAATTACAATCTGGAAATAACCTAAATACCATCAAGAAAACTATAGTAAGAATGACCAGCTAACATTTCAAGCATTTGATCAATAAACGGTAAAAGAAAGTGATCTTTTCGGGTCACAACATTTAATTTCCTATAGTCTATACAAACCCTCCACCCATTTTGAACACGGGTGCTAACCAATTCATCGTTTTGATTCTTCACCACAGTTATCCCCGTCTTCTTAGGAACCACTTGAACTGGACTGACCCAATTGCTATCAGAAATAGGATAAATCATGCCAACTTCCAAAAGCTTGAAGACCTCTTTCTTCACTACATCCATCATGGGTGGATTCAATCTTCGTTAAGGTTGGCGAGAAGGCTTTTCTCATTCTTCAAGCAAAATGCGATGCATGCAGGTAGATGGACTGATTTCCTTGATGTCTGCGATTGTCCAACCAATGATTGTTCGAGGCTCCTTGAGGACCTGCAACAATTTTTATTCTTGCAATCTAGTTAGTTCGTTAGAAATTATCACTGGCAATGTTTTGTCATCTCTAAGTAATACATATTTAAGGTGATTAGGGAGAGGCTTCAAATCCAGACCGGGGGGCCTATACAACAGAAGGTAGAGGCTTTTCATTAGAAACATGCAAATCAACATATAAACCCTTACCTGCTTGTTGTGACCTTGGAGGAGTGTTCAACATATCAACAGCTTCTCACAAACTGGGATTCAACGTTAATTCATCACTCTCTTTCTCTACACTCTCACGAATAGAGACCTCAAATTCATCATTCTCATCAAGTTCAAAAACATCACGTGCTAGATCATTAATTACATTGATAGAATATACAGTATTATCATCAACAGAAAATTTCATGGCATCATAGATATTAAATGTTATTATCTCATCATCAAATTCCATGGTCAGTGTACCATTATGAAAATCTATTTTAGTTTTGGATGTCCTTAAGAATGATTTTCCTAACAAGATAGGGGTAGCATGATTACTATTGCCCATATCAAGCACATAAAAATCAGCAAGGAAAATCAAACCATCAATTTTCACAAGAACATCCTCAACTAGACCTATAGGATAGGCGTTAGATTTGTCTGCCAATTGAATTACCACACCTGTATCATTTAAAGGCCCAAGTTTCAAATAAGCGTATACAGAATATAACATGACATTAATAGAAGCTTGTGAATCTATCATGGCCTTTTGAAACTTAGTGTTACCTATCATGCAAGGGATAGTGAATATGCCAGGATCCGTGCATTTTACAGGAAGTCTTTTTTGAATAATTGCAGATACAGTTTCTCCAACTTTAACCTTTTCAATTCCCTTTAGTTTCTGTTTCCTCTTACTTGTGCACAATTTTTTTAAAAATTCAGCATAATGAGGCACTTGTTTAATGATAGCTACAAGTAGAATATTTACCTCGTATTTACTAAAAATTTCATGCAACTCATCATGATCTCGTTCATATTTCCTAGATCCTACTAAAGCTTGAGGGAAAGGAGGTACATGTTTATAATCTGAAAGAGGTGGAAACTTAAGCTTAGTTACCTTATTATCGTTGGGAGCACTCTTTTCTGCTGTGATATATTCCTCATTTTCTTCCTTCAATGATGTAGGGGTATCTTCACTGGAACTTCAACCTCCATGCCACTCTTCAACGTGATTGCACTTACGTTTTCCCTTGGATTTACTACTATTTGAAAGGATAGTTTCCCCGTATTTTGTGACTCCAACCGAATGACTACGTTAGCTATTTGACCTATCCGATTCTCCAAACATTGAATGTTAGCCCTTCTCTCCTGTTGAAATTGTAAAGTGTTAGTGGCCAGAGATTTAACAATATCTTCTAAAGAGATACCAGCGTTAGAAGTTTGGCCATGTTGTTCTCTAGGAAGGTATGGCTGATTATATTGTTGGAAATTCTGTCGATTTTGATTCATAGGTTTTCACTTGTCGATTCCCATAGCTAATATTTGGATGATCCCTCCATCCTTGGTTGTACGTGTTTGAATAAGGATCATAATTCCTCTGTGGTTGTCCAGGAAAGCTACCGGCTGCATTTACGTGTTCAACGGATTCTTCTTGAAGTGCTGGGCACATGTCGGTTGGATGGCCTACTAATGAACAAATTTTATAAGTTTTTGCTATTTGCACATTACTTGCAATCATTCTACAAATAAGAGTAGTTAAACTCGCAAGTTGTTGTTCAATTGATGAGACATTTACTTCATTAACATATTTTGATGGCATGTCGAGTCTAGTGCCGAATTGTTGAGAATTGACGGCCATAGTTGCAATCAAGTTCCTTAAACTATCAAGGAAATTCAAAATATGTATGACAAACAAGTTAAAAAAAAAACTAGAATAAGTAAAACAAATAAAATTCTATGCTAAAATTCTTAAAAACATTAAATTGCCTAAAAACCTAGAAAATTATGAATTTTTTTTTCAAAAATAAAATAAAATAACTAAAGAAATACAAAAATAAATTAACACCACTATTCAACAACGGCGCCAAAGTTTGGTGTGCTGTCGTAGGCACCCAAAAATAGTAATTAAACCTCTAAACTAATGTAGTAATGGAAGTAAGGGTGGATCCTACGAAGAGTGTGCAATTCAACAATTTATGCTTCGTATAATGATTGGGGAAATTTTGTTTATAACGAAATCAATCTTATAACAAATAAAAATGTAAATTAATGAGTTGTATTAAACCAATGAAACGAGTCTTGATCAAAGTCAATTTCCACCATTGAAGATTTAAAACCATTCATCAATCCACAAAGAACAATCAATCCACATTCATAATATTCATTGTTGGAATAAATTCTCATTTCTCCTTAATTTTAGTTAATCGATAACTAGCGTTCTAATTAACCTTAATTATCAAATAATCTCAGACCATCGCTAAAGATTCAATTTAATAACAGTTTTAAACAATAGAGAAATCGATGAACTAGATAATACAAATACCAGCGGTTACATTCAATATATTTAAACATTTTTCTTAAGATTTAATAACATCTATCGTAGAAAATTTTCTCCTTGTGCTTCACAAGTTAAACGATTCAAACAATTACGGATTTGAGATTTAACTTAGCTATAGATTGCAATATATGAAAAACTAATAGATCTCTTAGCAATCAAACATGGCAATCATAAAATTATGCATAGAAGAATATTCAATACTGAAAATATAAATAAAACAAGGAAAATAGGTGGATCTCACAGTTATAATGGTTTTCAAGGCTTCGGTATCCTTCAATCAAGCACCAAAAGTTAGTTACACATGATAGATCTAAGAAAAAATAGAGAAAAAAAGGTTGGAGAGGTTCTGATGTGTTTTGGGGTATTTTTCTAGGCTTTTCGCGGTCCATACATACAAAAAAACCCTAATTTACGCTACAAGGTAGCTAGACGCTATATGAGCAGTGCCTAGGCGTTGAAAATCTGTTCTTTCTGGGCAACACGATGCCTGGGCACTGTGTAGCTGTTTCAAATTTTGCGTTCTCTTTAGTATTTTCATCATAACACCCTCTCTCGATATTAGATTGAGATAATTCAAGATGCATTGGAAAGATAACTCAAAGGGTTATAACTTTTCTTCAGATACCATCTTCGAATTTGATTATATACCCTATCAAAAACTGGTCTCAAGATGAGACTAAAAATCGGTGCAAAACTTTTCAACTTGAAAGTTGATATATGATAATGTTTCGGTTATGTTACATAAATTTGACTCCTTCCTGCATCCAATTGACCTCTAACACTCTAGAATCATCATCACAAGGTTAGAAGCAAGTTTAGATTATTTGTACTTTAGTCCTTGAACTTTCACTTTCTTCCATCACAAGGCCTGAGCGCTGCTACAGTACCTGATCGCGATTTTTCTCTCCTATTTCATTTTGGACTCGATTTTTTGGCATCATACTTCATCAACAACTCTACCGAAAGGGTTTGGACGTCCCCTACATGTTCCCTATAAATACTAGGCTCTTTTATACAATTTTAGTAACAATTACATGTGAGAAAATAGATCACTAGAATTATATGATCTATTGTAATTTTCTCCCTTCTCCATTATTCATGGTGCAATAAAATCTCTTAATTCTTCTGCTATATTATTGTCTTCTTTTATTCTTTTGCTTCATCATATACTTCATTATTATTTATCATATAAATTCAACATCTCAATCCGGAGATTGACGTCACAACAAGTGGTATGAATCCTAACAAGTGGTATCAGAGCCAAGGTTCAGTGGTTTCGCAAAAGCGCACGGTTTCATTTGTTCAATTTTTTTTTTTCGTGATGGATTTCATGAAGTATGACATTCCACTTTTGGATCAAATCACTAAATTTTCGATGTGGCTAGTTAATATACGTACAGTGCTCGCACCGCTGGATTTGGATGATGCTTTGCTGGTTATTAACAGGATACCAGCAACTTTGACCGCGGAAGAGAAATTAGGGAAGGATAAAAAGGCAGTTTCTCACCTTCATCTATCAAATTCCATTATTCAGAATGTTTTGAAGGAGAGGTTAGCAGCTACTTTATGGTCAAAGGTGGAGCAATTACGCATGACCAAGAGTTTTACAAGCAAATTGCATATCAAACAGCGGTTATACTCTCATCGCATAGTAGAAGGAGGATCATTGGAAGATCACCTGGCTGTATTTAAGGAGATCGTCGCTGATTTAGAAATATTGGAAGTTAAGTATGATGAAGAAGATTTGGCCTTGATTTTATTGTGTTCGTTTCCCTTTTTCTTTCTTCATTTGGAGACACAATTTTATATATTCGTGATACTCTCACCGTTGAGGAGGTTTATGATGATTTGTTTTCAAATGAGAAGATGAAGCATCCGATTTCTGAGACTAGAGATGGAGAAGCCTTGGTTGCTCATGGTGATTCTGGAAGGGGCAGATTGAAGTCTAAATTCAGTAATCAAATTTGTAACTACTATAAGAAGAATGGACACTTGAAGAAGGAATGCTACAAATTGCAGAATAAAGAAAAGATGGCTGTAAGTAGACATTTAGATACTTTAGGCGAAGCAGACCTCGCGGAGAACATCGATGGAGATGTCTTGGTTATTTCTGACGTCGAATCAAAATCAGATGATGATTTGATTCTGGATTCAGCGCGTATGTTTCATATGTGTCCTAATAAGGACTTGTTTACTACATATAAAACCGTTTTCAAAGGTGTCGTGGTTATGGGAAACCACGCACCTTATCGGGTTGCTGGAATTGGTACGGTAAGATTGAAGCTTTTGGATGGAACAATTAGAACAATTGGCCAGGTTCGACATGTTCCCGATTTGAAGAAGAATCTCATATCTTTGTCTATCCTTGATTCAAAAGGTTATGAGTTCTTTGGTAGAGGTACAACTTTGAAGGTTTTTAAGGGTACCCGGGTTATATTGGAAGGACAAAAAAGGTCTCAGTAATACATGTTGTAGGGTCGTGCAAAATTTAAAAGAGTCAATCAACACATGTTCAGTACCGTGGTGGACATTCAGTTTTGTACAATACCTTTAGGAGTCATAAAGGGTCATATTTGATAAATACATCTCAGTGGGGTTTTGGAGACATGGATAATACCACTTTGCCACCATTACCTGTGGTGCCATTGTATTCAGTTGCTAGAGTTAGACCAGTGGAACAAGGTATGTGGATGTTGATTTTGTCGAGCATGCTTTAAGTGAAGAAAAAAAGTGTTCAATCTAGCAAGGAGCCTTCATTAGAAGCATTTGGTAATGATTCTACTTTGGGGTATGTTATAGCCCATTTTGGTTAATTCAAAATCATTATAAATTTTTGGAATCTGAGGTAATTCTGTAGAGCAGTGCTTGGATTTATTAGAAGATGTGGAGTATCTTGTGTTTGGTTGGAGAAATTATATTTTTAGGTTATTGTTGAAGAAGCCAGTTCATTCATCGGTGGAATGTGTCAAGGTCGGGATTGTTAGAATTTGGGTGTGACCCGAATTCTTTGTTTGAAGTACTGAAGTATTCTAATTGTAGTGAACATCAAGAAGATTTCAAGTTTGGAACGCTATTAGAGTCCTATATCAAGTTAAAGTTCTATTTTGAAAATCCATTGGGAGTTGGAAATTGATATTAGACTTGAAGAAGAGTTGAGAATGGAGAAAAACTCTTTGGAATCATATTTTGGAATATTAACTCGAAACCTAGCGCCTGAGCGCTGCTGCAGTACCTGATCGCGAGCTTTCTCTCCTATTTCGTTTTGGACTCGATTTTTTGGCATCTTACTTCATCAATAACTCTATCAAAACGGTTTGGACGTCCCCTACATGTTCCCTATAAATACTAGGCTCTTCTATATAATTTTAGTAACAATTACATGTGAGAAAATAGATTTCTAAAATTATATGATCTATTATAATTGCTCTCTTCTCCATTATTCTTGGTGCAATAAAATCTCTTAATTCCTTTGCTATATTCTTGTCTTCTTTTATTTTTTTGCTGGATCATATACTTCATTATTATTTGTCATATAACTTCAACAACTCAATCTGATGATTGATGTCACAACAAGTGGTATGAATCCTAACAAGTGGTATCAGAGCCAAGGTTCAGCAGTTCCGTAAAAGGGCATGGTTTGATTTGTTTGAAATTTTTTTTCGTGATGGCTTCGATGGAGTATGACACTTCGCTTTTGCATCGAATCACTAAATTTTTGTTGTGGCTAGTTAATATGCGTGCAGTACTCGCACCGCTGGATTTGGATAATGCTTTGCTGGGTATTAACAGGATGCCAGCAACTTTGATCGAAGAAGAGAAATTACGGAAGGATAAAAAGGCATTTTCTCACGTTCATCTTCATCTATCAAATTCCATTATTCAGAACATTTTGAAGGAGAGGTCAGCAGCTGCTTTGTGGTTGAAGTTGGAGCAATTACGCATGACCAAGAGTCTTACAAGCAAATTGCATTTCAAACAGCGATTATACTCTCATCGCATGGTAGAAGGAGGATCATTGGAAGATCACCTAACTGTATTTAAGGAGATCGTCGTTGATTTAGAAATATTGGAAAAATATTGGAAGTTAAGTATGATGAAGAAGATTTGGCCTTGATCTTATTGTGTTCGTTGCCCGTTTCTCTTTCTTCATTTAGAGACACAATTTTATATAGTCGTGATTCTTTCACTGTTGAGGATGTTTATGATGCTTTGTTTTCAAAAGAGAAGATGAAGCATTTGGTTTCTAAGACTAGAGATGGAGAAGGCCTGGTTACTCATGGTGGTTTTGGAAGGGGCAGATCGAAGTCTAAATTGAGTAATCAAATTTGTAACTACTGTAAGAAGAAGGATTGCGACAAATTACAGAATCAAGAAAAGATGGCTGCAAGGAGACATTTAGATACTTTAGGCGAAGTAGACCTTGCGGAGAACATGGATGGAAATCTCTTGGCTATTTCTGATGTCAAATCTAAATCAGATGATGATTGGATTCTGGATTTAGCGTGTGTGTTTCATATGTGTCCTAATAAGGACTTGTTTACTACATATAAATCCGTTTTCAAATGTGTCGTGGTTATGGGAAACAACGTACCTTATCGGGTTGTTGGAATTGGTATGGTAAGATTGAAGCTTTTAAATGGAACAATTAGAACACTTGGTCAGGTTCGATATGTTCCTGATTTGAAGAAGAATCTCATATCTTTGTCTATCCTTGATTCAAAAGATTATGAGTTCCTTGGTAGAGGTGGAGCTTTGAGGGTTTGTAAGGGTGCCCAGGTTATATTGGAAGGACAAAAAAGGTCTCAGTTATACATTTTGCAGGGTCGTTCAGAATTTGAAAGAGTCCAGCACAGGTTAAGTACCGTGGTGGACATTCAGTTTGGTAAAATACCTTTAGGAATTCATAAAGGGTCAGATTTGAAGAATACAGCTCTGTGGGGGGTTTTGAAGACATGGATAACACCGCTTTGCCACCATCACCTATGGTGCCATTGTATTCAGTTGCTAGAGTTTTACCCAGTGGAACAAGGTATGTGGATGTTGATTTTGTTGAGCATGTTTTAAGTGAAAAAAAGTTGTCCAATCTAGCTAGGAGCCTTCATTAGAAGCATTTCGTAATGATTCTACTTTGGGGTGTGTTATAGCCTATTTTGGTTAATTCAAAATCATTATGATTTTTTGGAATCTGAGGTAATTCTGCAGAGTAGTGCTAGGATTTATTGGAAGAGGTGGAGTATCTTGTGTTTGGTGGGAGAAATTAATTTTTTAGGTTATTGTTGATGAAAGCCAGTTCATTCCTCGGTAGAAATGTGTCGAGGTGGAGATTGTTAGAATTTGGGTGTGACCCGAATTCCTTGTTTGAAGTATTGAAAAATTCTAATTGTAGTGAACATCAAGAAAAATTCGAGTTTGGAACGCTATTGGACTCCTATATCAAGTTGAAGTTCTATTTTGGAAGCCCATTGGGAGTTGGAAATTGATATTAGACTTGAAAAAGAGTTCAAAATGGAGAAAAACTCTTTGGAAGCATGTTTTGGAATATTAACCCGAAACCTAGTGCCTGATCGCTGCTACAGTACCTGATCTCTATTTTTCTCTCTTATTTCGTTTTGGACTCATTTTTTGGCATCTTATTTCATCAACAACTCTATCAAAAGGGTTTCGACGTCCCCTATAAATATTAGGCTCTTCTATATAATTTTAGTAACAATTACATGTAAGAAAATAGATTACTAGAATTATATGATCATTGTAATTTTCTCTCTTCTCCATTATTCTTGGTGCAATGAAATCTCTAAATTCCTCTGCTATATTCTTGTCTTCTTTTATTCTTTTGCTGGATCATATACTTCATTATTATTTATCATATAACTTCAACATCTCAATCCGGTGATTGACGTCACAACAAGTGGTATGAATCCTAACGAGTGGTATTAGAGCCAAGGTTCAGCAGTTCCGCAAAAGCGTATGGTTTGATTTGTTCGAAGGTTCTTTTTCGTCATGGCTTCCATGAAGTATGATATTTCGCTTTTGGATCGAATCACTAATTTTCGATATGGTAGGTTAAGATGCGTGCAATGCTCGCACAGCTGGATTTGGATGATTTTTTGGTTAATTCAAAATCATTATGATTTTTTAGAATTTGAGGTAATTCTGCAGAGTAGTGCTTGGATTTATTGGAAGAGGTGGAGTATCTTGTATTTGGTTAGAGAAATTAAATTTTTAGGTTATTGTTGAAAAAGCCAGTTCATTCCTCGGTGGAGTTCGTGTCAAGATGGAAATTATTAGAATTTAGGTGTTACCCAAATTCCTCGTTTGAAGTATTGAAAAATTCTAATTGTAGTGAACAACAAGAAGAATTCAAGTTTGGAATGCAATTGGAGTCCGATATCAAGTTGAAGTTATATTTTGGAAGCTCATTGGGAGTTGAAATTGATATTAGGCCGTGTTTGATAGGCCACATTTTCCGGGGAAGTAGGAAAATATTTTACACTTTCCACTTTTTTGGCTGTTTGATATGCAAAATTTTCCACGGAAAATATTTTTTAATTTTCCCCACACGTGTGCAATTTTCGGGTTTTTGATGAAAATGTTTTTCCTCCTTTTTGGTGGGAAAATATTGAAAAACATTTTCTCGGCTGGCTGTAATTTTTTTTTTTTTGGGCAATGGAAACAAATGTCATAACTAATGGTAAAATTTTTTTTTATTTTAATGGACAATTTTCATGTAGAACAAAGTCAAACGAACACTAAATTTTGATGAAAAAAGTGATTGTTTAGGAAATAAATTTTTTTCCCTTTTTTCTTTTTTTAATTTTTCGCAATGGAAACAAATTTTATAACCAATTGTGGAAAAAATATCACTTAACGGACAATTTTCATGTAAAACAAAG
Source organism: Fraxinus americana (assembly GCA_035079005.1). Lineage (NCBI taxonomy): Eukaryota > Viridiplantae > Streptophyta > Magnoliopsida > Lamiales > Oleaceae > Fraxinus > Fraxinus americana. The sequence goes on from JAVHZT010000034.1 coordinate 238,942, forward strand.
CCAAAGAATAGAAAATTTAAAAATTTTTCGGATGAAAAATTATACCAATCAAACACACTTGAAGTCATTTTCCTTGCAAAACATTTTCTAGGCAAATCGTTTCCCTATAAAACATTTTCTTTCCACCCATTTTCCACCCTTGCAATCAAACGTACCCTTAGACTTGAAGAAGAGTTCAGAATGGAGAAAAACTCTTTGGATGCATGTTTTGGAATATTAACCCAAAATCCAGTGCCTGAGCGCTGCTATAGTACCTGATCGCGATTTTTCTCTCCTATTTCGTTTTGGACTCGATTTTTTGGCATCATACTTCATCAACACCTCTACCAAAAGGGTTTGGACGTCCTCTACATGTTTCCTATAAATACTAGGCTCTTCTATACAATTTTAGTAACAATTACATGTGAGAAAATAGATTACTAGAATTATATGATCATTGTAATTTTCTCTCTTCTCCATTATTCTTGGTGCAATAAAATCTCTAAATTCCTCTGCTATATTCTTGTCTTCTTTTATTTTTTTGCTGGATCATATACTTCATTAATATTTGTCATATAACTTCAACATCTCAATCTGGTGATTGACGTCTCAACAAGTGGTATGAATCCTAACAAGTGCTATCAAAGCCAAGGTTCAGTAGTTCCGTAAAAGCGCATGGTTTGATTTGTTCGAAGTTTTTTTTCGTGATGTCTTCCATGGAGTATAACATTCCGCTTTTGGATCGAATCACTAAATTTTCGATATGGTAGGTTACGATGCGTACAGTGCTTGCACAGCTGGATTTGGATGATGAGTTGCTGGGTATTAACAGGATGCCAGCAACTTTGATCGCGGAAGAGAAATTATCGAAGGATAAAAAGGCAGTTTCTCACATTCATCTTCATCTATCAAATTACATTATTAAGAACGTTTTGAAGGAGAGGTCAGCAGATGCTTTGTGGATGAAGTTGGAGCAATTATGCATGACCAAGAGTCTTACAAGCAAATTACATTTCAAACAGCGGTTACACTCTCATCGTATGGTAGAAGGAGGATCATTGGAAGATCACCTGGCTGTATTTGAGGAGATCATCGCTGATTTAGAAACAATGGAAGTTAAGTATGATGAAGAAGATTTGGCTTTGATCCTATTGTGTTTGTTTCCCGTTTCTCTTTCTTTATTTAGAGACACAATTTTATATAGTCGTGATACTCTCACCGTTGGGGATGTTTATGATGCTTTATTTTCAAAAGAGAAGATGGAGCATTTGGTTTTTGAGACTAAAGATGGAGAAGGCCTGGTTACTCATGATGGTTTTGGAAGGGGCAGATCGAAGTCTAAATTGAGTAATCAAATTTGTAACTACTGTAAGAAGAAGGGACACTTGAAGAAGGGTTACTACAAATTGCAGAATAAAGAAAAGATGGCTGCAAGTAGACATTTAGATACTTCAGGTAAAGCAGACCTCGTGGAGAACATTGATGGAAATCTCCTAGCTATTTCTGACGTCGAATCTAAATTAGATGATGATTACATTCTGGATTCAGCGTGTGTGTTTCATATGTGTCCTAATAAGGAATTGTATACTACATAGAAAACTGTTTTCAAAGGTGTCGTGGTTATGGTAAACAACGCACCTTATCGGTTTGTTGGAATTGGTATGGTAAGATAGAAGCTTTTGGATGGAACAATTAGATCACTTGGCCAGGTTCGACATGTTCCCGATTTGAAGAAGAATCGCATATCTTTGTCTATCCTCGATTCGAAAGGTTATGAGTTCTTTGGTAGAGGTGAAGTTTTGAAGATTTGTATGGGTGCCCAGGTTATATTGAAAGGACAAAAAGGTCTCAGTTATACATCTTACATAGTCGTGCAGAATTTGAAAGAGTCCAGCACAGGTTCAGTACCATGGTGGACATTCAGTTTGGTACAATACCTTTAGGAGCTCATAAAGGGTCAGATTTGAAGAATACAGCTCTGTGGGGTTTTGAAGATATGGATAATACCTCCTTGCCACCATCACTTGTGGTGCCACTGTATTCAGTTGCTAGAGTTATACCCAGTGGAACAAGGTATGTGGATATTGATTTTGTTGAGCATTTTTTAAGTGAAGAAAAAGGTGTTCAATCTAGCTATGAGCCTTCATTAGAAGCATTTGGTAATGATTCTTCTTTGGGGTTTGTTATAGCCCATTTTGGTTAATTGAAAATCATTTTGATTTTTTGGAATATGAGATAATTTTGCAGAGTAGTGCTTGGATTTATTGAAAGAGGTGGAGTATCTTATGTTTGGTTGGAGAAATTAAATTTTTAGTTTATTGTTGAAAAAGTTAGTTCATTCCTCGGTGGAATTCGTGTCAAGGTGGAGATTGTTAGAATTTGGGTGTGACTCGAATTCCTTGTTTGAAGTATTGAAGAATTCTAATTGTAGTGAACATCAAGAAGAATTCAAGTTTGGAATGCTATTGGAGTCCTATATTAAGTTGAAGTTCTATTTTGGAAGCCCATTGGGAGTTGGAAATTGATATTAGACTTGAAGAAGAGTTCAGAATGGAGAAAAACTCTTTGGAAGCATGTTTTGGAATATTAACCCGAAACTTCTTTTGCTTGATCATATGCTTCATTATTATTTGTCATGTAATTTCAACCTCTCAATCTCGTGATTGACGTCACAGCAGGTGGTATCAATTATAACACCCATCAATAACAAATTTGAGCCTACTGAATTGTATTTTGGACTTAACGGAGGGCACCATTGAAATGATTTTATCTGGTAGTCGTGTTCTAGATTTTTTGAAAATAAATGCATACCGAAGCATGAAGAACTTAAATATCAACTCTACAAGTGTAAAAACATTGTGATACAAAATTGTGACGCTGAATTTTCTGATTTGTTGTTGGAAATATCAGCGCAATATATGTAAAGTGTGAGATCAAGAGATTGCAACAAATATAAATTGACTATAATTTTGATTGTCTATTGATATATTAAACAATACAGATTACAATATGTATATATACACTTCAGAAGTGAGAGAAAAAAAAGGGAATAACATTCGGTTATAAATGGAACTGATCATTGCCAAAAGAATATCCTTTTATTCTAACAAAATCCATGTGCAATCCAACAAATCATCCAGCATGCTTTTTTCCAGATCCTTCCATTGTACATTCACCAATTGAATAGATGACAATGACACCATATCATTTTCTCAGAACTTCAGCCTTTTCTTGTGCTTCATCTTTCAACAGCCACCTGCAAGATGGAGAGTAGATATCTGCTACTCCATCTTGTCCATGTGAAGAAAAAAACTTGTAGAATTTAAGGCTTTAGTTAGAATATCTGCAACTTGAGATCCAATATGCACATGTTCAGTAACAATTTCTCCAGCTTGTATCTTGTCCCTAATAAGGTGACAATCAATTTCTATATGTTTGGTTCTCTCATGAAAGATGGGGTTCATGGCGATGTAAATGGCTGACTTGTTGTCACCATATAAGTTGGCTGCTTGAGTATGTTTGATTTGTAAATCCTGAAACAAGTATTGGAGCCAGGTCAATTCACAGCAAACACTTGCCATTGCTCTATATTCAGCTTCAGATGATGATCTTGACTCTATATTCTACTTCTTCAACTTCCAGGATACTAAGGATGATCCAATGAATACACAATACCCAGTGACTGACCTCATACTGTCAGGAAAACTTCCCCAATCTGAATCTGAGTATCCCTTTAGCTATAATTCAGAGGTAAAATAGTAGAACATCCCGTGTCCTGGGGCTCTTTTAAGATATCTTAGTACTTTATGTGCTGCATTGAGGTGAGGTATTCGTGGCTGATCCATATATTGGCTCAAAAGTTGAATTGAGTAAGACATATTTGGTCTAGCGATAGTCAAATATAATAAGCGTCCAATCAGTCCCATGTAGATAGATGGATCAGCAAGCAATTTTCCTTCATCCTTTGATAATTTGATGTTTTGATCAAGTGGAACCTTGGCTCAAGCTGACCCTATGGTACCTGAATCTGCCAGAATATCGAGTGCATACTTCTTTGGCAAATGTGTATCCCTTGCTTCGATCTAGCCACTTCAATGCCTAGGAAGTAATTCAGTTTTCCTAAGTCTTTGATTTTGAACTGTGCATAAAGTGCCATTTTTAGATTATCTATGGCTTCTAAACAATTTCCAGAAATAATTATATCGTCAACATAAACTAAAACAGTAATAAATGAATCTTGAGTAGATCTAACAAACAGGCTGTAATCAGCCTTTGACTGAGTAAAGCCATGTTGAAGGATAAAATTGGATAACTTTGAGTACTATTTGTCGCGAGGCCTGTTTGAGTCCATATAAACTCTTGCGAAGCTTGCATACTTTTGAATCATGAGAATTTTCATACCCTGGAGGTAACTCCATGTACACCTCCTCCATGTAAGAAGGCGTTGTTTACATCCAATTAACATAGAAGCCAGCCCTTTATAGCTACGGCTACAAGGAGGGTCCTAACAGTAACAAGCTTTGCTACTGGTGAAAAGGTTTCATGGTAGTCTAGGCCTTCCTGTTGGGTGTATCCCTTCGTCACCAGCCTAGCCATGTGTTTCTACACACTTCTATCGGCATTAAGTTTTATTTTGTAGACCCATTTGCACCCAATTGCCTTTTTTCTAGGTGGCAGATCAACTACAGCCCATGTATCATTCAACTCAAGAGCCATAATCTCATTTTTCATAGCCTTACACCAATCAGGAGATTTAATAGCCTTTTGGTATGTTTTTGGTTCACTCTGTGCAGTTATGGATGAGATAAAAGCTTTGTAGGGTATAGACAATTTTTCATACGATATAGTGGAGTGAAGAGGACAAGGATTACCTGTAAGGCTGAACCTTCCTTCTTGTTCAATGCCTGCAATGGGGGAAGCAATGTAGCCTGCTGACGCACAAAATCCTGCAGTCTTGGAGGAGCTCTTCAAATTCTTGTAGACTTTCTAGGTAGGTGAGGTGTGGTCTGATTGTTCTCAGGCATAGGTTGGTCTGATTGATGTGTGGCTGAATCAGTTTGAGAGTTGTTCTGCAGAATTAGGACTTTTTTCAGATTGATTTTCTCCTTCTTTGTAAAGGTTTGTTGGGATTGAAGTGGCAGGGTTTTGAGGAAAGCACAGATCAGTAATATCTGGTGTAATGTGTATGTCTGTGCCTTTAGTTTCTTTGTATGGAAAGGTGGTTTCATGGAATACTACATTCTTTGATATGAATACTTTATTTGTCTCCAAATCAAGCAATTTGTAGCCTTTAACACTGAATGGATAACCTAATAAAATGCACCTTTTGGCTCTAGAGTCAAATTTGTGCCTGCCATTTATGAAAGTTGTGGAGTAAGCAAGACACCCAAAAACCTTCAGGTGGGAATAAACAGGTTTAGCTCGAAACAGCATTTCAAAAGGGCTTCTATAATCTAGAAGGACTGAAGGTGTACTGTTTATTAAATACACAGCAGTTAGGACACAATCGCTCTAGTATTTCAATGGAATATTACTCTGAAATCTGAGGGCCCTTGCAACATTTAATATTTGCTGATGTTTCGTCTCAATGATAGCATTTTGTCGAGGGGTTTCAACGCAAGTTTTCTGATGAATGATCCTCTTTTCGAGGTAGAATTGTTTCATGTTAAATTCTGCTCCATTATCACTTCTTACGACTTTGATTTTGCTTTGAAATTGAGTTTCTATCAGTTTATAAAAACTTTGCAAAGTACTAGTGGCCTCAGATTTGAATTTCAGCAAGTGTAACCAAGTGCACCTACTAAAATCATCTACAATAGTCAGAAAATAACGTGAACCATCATAGCTAATTTCATTGCAAGGTCCCCAGATGTCACAATGTATTAAATCAAAACATTTCTCACATTTGTGATGACTGTTAGGAAATGGAAGCCTACGAAATTTAGCCAAAATGGCATATAGGACATGGTTTATTGTGAGAAGCTAATGTAGGTATAGTGTCTTCAAAGGTAAGGACATAGTGGGATGGATGTCCCATTCTATAGTGCCAAATATAAAAGCTATTATCGTGATTGATAGCAGAGGCTGTAAGGGGAGAAGTGCCAGTTAAATGTTTCAAAGTTTTCTGAAGAGCCATGGGTGAGACTGCTGAAGGTGAGACTTGGTAGAGGCCAGATTTTGCTTTACCCATTCCAATCGTTGTCCAAGTTAAAAGGTCCTGTATAAAACAAACATTTGGAAGAAAAAAAAACACAGCTATTCAATTATTAGGTTAGTTTCTTAATAGATATGAGATTAAAAGAGAATAAAGGAACACATAACACATCATGAAGGACTAATGTGTCTGTGATATGTACAGTTCCAACACAAGTTACTGGGGCAGTGGTTCCATTTGGCAAGCTCACTGAGAAGCTGGTTTTGGATTTGATTGAGGAAAGATACGATGGGTTGCAGATCATATGATCTGTAGCCCCTGTATCAAGAATTGAAGCAGTAGTAGAATTGCTGAATTTTGTAGAATCAAAAATGGATGAACAGAGTGATATATCGGAAATTTTTGAAGAAGGATTGCCTGATTTTGAGATAGCAATGCTTTGATCCTGGTTTGCTGGAGGAGTTATGTTCTGATTTGATTTAAGAAAGGCAATCAAATAAGAGTATTCCTCCTGAGTAAGTGATACATTTTGCTTGCTGATCTACTGTTTCTGATTCATGGAAACTTGATTTGCTACTGGTGTGTATCTGCCTTTTTCCTCGGATTTTTGACTGGATAGATATCCATGTATCTTGAAGCATTTGCTTGCCGTATGACAGGCATCTTACAGTGCGAACATATGGGCTTATTAGGACCCTTGAGGCATCTCTCAAGTGAATGGCCTGTAACCTTACAATAGGTGCAATAGTATCTGTCTCTCCTTTGTGAGAAAGAATTCTGTCTGCCATTCTCTCTAGCCAGCAATGCCATTGTCTCACTGATAGGACCATCATTTGAGATTTGCCTTCTTTTCTCTTCTTATTGGATTATAGCATAGACTTCATTCAAAGAAGGGAAGGGTTTGTTCAAAAGAACTTGAGCTTTGATGGCCTTGTAAGACTCATCTAGCCCCATTAGGAATTTCATTACCCAATCACGATTCTGATTTTCCACCACTGTCTTCAAACCTCCACAGTGCAGTTAGAGATAGATTCATAATTCATCAGTTCATCAAGTAGAGTTTTGAATTTTGAGAAATACACACTTACAGCATCCTGATTTTGTGCTAGAGTTGTAATGGCCCGTTTAATCTCAAAAATTCTGGGAGCGTTTTGTTGAGCAAAACGCTGCTACAGCTCCTGCCACAGCTGATAAGCGGTCTCAGCATATGTAGTGCTGCATTTGATGTCTACGGCCATGGTGTTCTGGAGCCAAGTGATTACAATGTCATTACACCTGAGTCAGTATTCCATTAGAGGGTCATCTGTTTCCTGAGGTTCTTGAATGCTTCCATCAACAAATCCCAGTTTGTTCTTTATTCTGAGAGGCCTCTTAATCGACATTGCCCATGAGTGATAATTGTTTGCATCCAGTACATGAGTAACCAGGATGGATCCAATGCCATCATTGCTGCCAATGTAGTATGGGCTACTTAAATGAGTTTGATCATAGACTGTGAATTCTCATTTCGGTTAGTGTTTTGTGGAAGGTTTTGTGGAAGATTTGATGATTAATTATCTGATTCAGCCATTACGCTCTGATACCACGTAAAGTTTGAGATAAAGAGATTGCAACAAATATAAATTCACTATAATTTTGATTGTCTATTGATATATTAAACAATATAGATTACAATGTATATATATACACTTCAGAAGTGAGAGAAAAAAAGGGGAATAACATTCGGTTATAAATTGAACTGATCATTGCCAAAAGAATATCCTTTTATTCTAACAAAATCCATGCGCAATCCAACAAATCATTCAGCATGCTTTCTTCCAGATCCTTCCATTATACAATCACCAATTTGGAGCTGATGGAGCTTAAATAGATGACTAGGATGCCATATCATTTTCTCAGAACTTCAGCCTCTTCTTGTGCTTCATCTTTCAATAATATATTCAGTCACTTCACATTTTGGGTACTACTCACGGCAGAGGTTTTCTGCTGATAAATGTCTCATCTCTTGTTACTGCAAAAATTAATTACTACTCGGATGCTCTGTGTCATTGTGCAAAACAACTTCTTGAAAGCCTCCACCATGTCAAGGAAATCAACTTGGGGCCTTATTGCATTCAGGTTTCTTCATCTTAAATCATGCCCGTTCATATACAAATCACAACTGGTAGAGAATCGGTGCAAATGAAACTCCAAAAACAACGAAATTAGCCATTTAATGATCCTCCGCTTTATCGGTACTCTAGCAAACAGAGCTGAAAAGTGCACCATTCTTTTTGTGCATGTATTTTAGAGCTGAGTTTTGATAATCATGAATATAGTACTCTTTCAATTGCTCTTGTTTTGGTTTGATATGTGCTCGGATTCCTGTATGGTGCTTATATGTGTACAAACCTTATTAGAATTACCTTAAATGAAGTAATTAAAGAAATCAGAACATCACAACTACTTTAGCGATCTCTATGAGAATATGGCATGCTAATGTCCATAGAAATTGGTCTCTCTTGTTTCCGTAGATTCTGATTTTGCTCCTAAATGTGGCAGTAACTGAATAATGGTTTCAAATGTATTCAAACTGTTATAAGTATTTTGTGTTTAAAATGTGATTTCTCCAATATGGAGAAACAGAAAATTCTCTTTAACTCATTTTATTTGGGAATATTTGCATGCTGGGCATGTGGAACCTAACGGGATTGTTCTTTCCTTCTCTCTGGTGTACATAAGATGCTTTCCATGGAGGACATAATTGACTGGCCAACTCCACCTACACGTTGGAAAAGTTTAGTGCTAACTGCACATTTGGATGAGAAGTGGATACGCCTAGGATTTTTAGACTTCTGCTGAATTCACCGAGCATTGAGACACTAAGGTCGTGTTTGATAGGTCACATTTTCTGGGGAAGTAGGAAAATATTTTCCACTTTCCACTTCTTTGGCAGTTTGATAGGCGAAATTTTTCACGGAAAATATTTTCCGGATTTTCCCCACACGTGTGCAATTTTCGGGTTTTTGATGAAAATGTTTTCCCACCTTTTTGGTGGGAAAATATTTTCCCGGCTGGCTGAGAATTTTTTTTTTTTTGGCAATGAAAACAAATGTCATAACTAATGGTAAAAAAAAAATTTCACTTTAATGGATAATTTTCATGTAAAACAAAGTCAAACGAACACTAAATTTTGATAAAAAATAATTTTTTAGGAAACAATTTTTTATTTTTTACTTTTTGGTAATGGAAACAAATTTTATAACCAATTGTGGAAAATAATATCACTTTAATGGACAATTTTCATGTAAAACAAAGCCAAACGAATAGAAAATTTAAAAATTTTTCGGGTGGAAAATTATACCAATCAAACATACTTGAAATCATTTTCCCTACAAAACATTTTCTAGGCAAATCTTTTTCCTATAGAACATTTTCTTTCCACCCATTTTCCACCCTTACAATCAAACGCGCCCTAATGGTAAACAAAACCCGTGACGGCTGCCCAGATGTAAGCTTATCTCACTGCGTTGCTGTTGATTGATTAATTAAAACTAATTTTGTTGATCAAAGAGTCAAAAGTTTCCTTGGTTAAGTAATTATTGTTTTTTTATTCTAGTTGTGAACCTGATTAACTGGCAATTTGACCAGTCTTTATTCGGATCATGAACAAAACATTTCTTTTTTATTATCTTGTATGCCTCTATAAATAAAGGAAACCCATCGAAAGAACGGGAGAACAGGCTTTTCTGTTCAAGTATTGCAAAATTTTCGTTTATCCAATGTTCGTCCCATAAAATTTGTGCGTCTGGTTGGCTGAAGCTGCGGACTTCTTGAAAGGGGATATGTAATTTTAGCAGTTAACAGAATTAATACATACATATTCAAAATTCTCACTGTACACTAACTTTATACCTGCAGCTTTTACTTAATTCAGATGTTCCTGCGGGAGGTATTGACACAACCCCATCTCGAGTCACCCTAGTGGACCCAGACGTGACGTGCGCCGATGATGGGCTCCAGCGACTATTTGACTGTTTTATGAAGACAATATTTTTGTAAAAATTTTGACAGAGTTTCCCCTAAAAATAGAACAAAACCAACCTACAAAAGACCCCATACAATAATCAATATCAAAAATTTGGAAACCACCAAATCCACCAATACCACCACAACTAAATCAATACGAAACTAAACTTGAGTGAACACTTCTACTTCGAAACACCATGTTTGCATGCATACATTACAACAATTGAACAACCCATCGATGAAGTGAACATTAAACAAAATATCAGACCAAGTGTTTTGTGAACATGAGTCCCCAATTAAACATTTAAATGCTATGATATGGTTAAGATCATGCAACCTAATGATGGATAGTCAGGCTCTAGACTTCAACAGGCTTTCCAGGTATCTCAAATTCAGCGGCCTTCTAATAGGAAAAACATGACAAAATATATGAGCTTATAACTTAGTGAGTGGATAGTTCGCAAATACATACTTTTTTCATTTATACATTCTTACTGAAAAATCTGATTTATTATTATTATTACAGGTTTTAAGAAATTTTGATAATTTCTTTTATAATTGAAACATACTAAAATCATAAAATTCATACTCTTTATTCTAAATAACCAACTGTAAAAATATGTCAAATATAGACAATCGGTATCGACATAAATCTGTGTAAAGCTATCATTTCTGTAAGTTAAAATGGTATTTCTGTAACTGAATAAGCTAAATTCTATATGCTGAAATGAACTATTATCTGATATTTGAAATTCTGTGAATCTACAACTGAATATACATAAATGATATACTAAATAATCACACTAAGAAGTACCCAATGAATAGCCCTACTCATGTATAGAGTAATCTCGATGTACAAGGTAAAGCCATTCAAATCTGATAATCTGGTCATATGTACGCAGAGCTGCCCCAAAGGCTAATCACCATAGTACATGACCTAAAACCTATGTGTGTACGAGAGTGGGTCCCAAAGATCTCTGGTAATCTGGTCATACATTGTGGAAACACATTCACATCAGTGCAGAGCGGGTAAAATCACCAGGGTACTTTCTGATGGTTTTTAAAATAACTATAAATATGCTGAAATATATAATATGAATATAACATGCTAGAGAAATAATTTCAATGAACTGGATCTAACTTTAAAAGAAAACTGACTACAAAATCCGTTGGATTCTGAAAATAATGCTGTCAAATCAAATATATGTAATAATTAACTTTCTGGTATAGTACAAATTTAATAAATATTTATTTCTGAAAAATAAGATTTTCCACTCACAAAATACGAGCTACAAGCTAGACTGGTTGATAGACATTTCCAATCTCCTCGTCACCACCTGAAATACGATATGAATAATCAATTTAACAACCACCATAATAAGTAGTCTTAGTATTAAAATACAAGCTCTTAGAATTTAATTCCTCCATACTTGAATAAATTCTCCAAATTATTCCTTTAATCCATTTGAGCTAATATCACTTTCTAGTCCATTAATTAATAACCAACTCATCAACAAAACCTTCAATCCGAGCATATATACAAATACCCACTTCAATCTAATGACAGCTAGTAATCATAATTCATCCCATTAAATTTCATCTTCTTCCATACATATATACTTCCAAGTAAATTTTTCATCATCACAATCATTTTCCACAAAAATCCTTACTTAAGAATCAAATTAGAAATTCTAGAGTTTGCCCAAAAATAAGGTTCCTTACCTTAAATGTAAATGGAAGCTAACCATCAAGAAACTTGAACTAAAAATCGTAATCTTCTCCCTACGTTTGAAATTTTCGAACCAAGTTAAAACCCAAGAAAAATTGACATAATATAATCATATATCTCTTGAAAAATTAAAATAAATCAAACCCAAGGTTGAGGAAATCGGCATTTACCCCTTTTTCCTTTCTTTTCTTCTTCTTCTTCTTCCTCCTTTTTCTTTCCTTTTCTTCATTTTCTTCCTTCGGTTTCAGCTTCTGCTCGTCTCTGCGTGAATAGGATAGATGAAAATGGGAAATGGGTTTAAAATTGTTAAGTCATAGGGCTATTTGCAAAAGACGTCCCTTAACTTTCCATGATAATATAAGTAAGTCCTCAACTCCAAAAATAATCCATCTTAACCCTCATATGTTATCAATTATGAAATAAGTCCCAAGAAAATTAATTTGCTTCAATTAAGTCCTCTTTGACTATGACTTTGACTATTCCATATTTGACTTTTGACTAATAGAAAATGGGTTGTAACATGTATACTCCGCGGATTCTCAAAAGTTGCTGGTATCATGTTGCCACGTTTAACGACAGTTAAATTCACCGGCTACCCAAGAGTCATAGTACTCGGGGCATCCACTTTTGAACTGATACTATTCTTGCTTGAAAATGCAAGTACACTAGAAAAGTTAATTATAGTTGTTAGTCCAGGAACAAACTACAGGCGAGACGAAGAGATTCTGCTAAATTTACCAAAAGCTTCTCCCCATGTTGAATTATATTCCGTCGTCAAATAGTGTATTGACAATGCAGCAGAATTATGCAATTCTACTATTGATTTTGATTTCGAACTTGTGATGGTGGTTTTATTCAAGTCTCTTAGAAGCCTATTGATGAACTAATAAATTGTTTTTAGATTCAGACCAGTTAAATGAGAAAAAAGATTTACAGATTCGATCAATTTTGATTGAATTTAGAAATCCCATATTTTAAGCCCCTATTTGGCGGGGATTTGAATCATTTTTTTATTAAATTTTGATAAAAGTAAATTAAATGTATGGTTAAAAAGTTATGAGTCTTATAAAATGTGTGGTTAAACTTAATTGTTGACTTTGAATTAGATTAAAATCTAAATTTCAATTTTTACCATACATGGGCTGAGTAAGATGGATATCCATCTAGATTGATTTTATAACTCCAACATAGAATATTTTATTTCATTGGAGCAATAAGATTTCCATTTTCCCAGTCTCTTGTCACACCAAAAAGGTTATAAGTTTGTAGGAAGATATGAATCATTTTTTTTATTTCAGTCATTCATCTGATTGTTTCAGCGCACACACTCTTAATTTAAGTTCAGCAAATTGAAAAGGAAAAGGGAAACCCAAAGAACACGTGTTACATATCATAAGCAGAAAAATTTCTACCTTCAATGTCTCTTCTTCTACTCTTGTCCACGGGATTTTCTTCCGCCTCAGTTGTGGAAGTAAAGATAATATTCAAAAAGTAATACTTTTTTTTTACAATTGTTCCTTACGGCTTCTCATACTTTGAAAATGCCGTATAATAGTCTCGTTATTAATTTCATTAAATACATCTTTTTCAACATACGCAACTAAGTTATCATTCATCCATTGGTCTTCAATCTCATTACGCAATCAATTCTTCACAATAGTCATAGCAGAAAATATTCTTTCAAGTATAGCAGTAGCAACTGGAAGTGTTAATCCTAACGTCACAAGCATGTAAACTAACGGATATACTTTATTTCTTTTGGTTACAACCAGGGGCGGACCCATTAAGGGCCCAGTGGGGGCAAGAAAGTGTTAATCCTAAAGTCACTAGCATTTAAACTAACGGATACACTTTATTTCTTTTGGTCACAACCAAGGGCGTACCCATTAAGGGTCCAATGGGGGCAACTAATTTTTTGCATTGAAAAAGGTCCATTTATAACCCAACCCCAAGTCTTTTAACATTTAAAAAAATGGCGCAATTCATTTCCCCTTAATTTTTTGCGTTGAAAAAGGCACATTTATAACCAAAGCCTAAGTCTTCTAACATTAAAAAAAAAAATGATCCACACCACATTGCAATTCATTTCTACCCTACAATTGTTATGAGAGAACTCATTCCCTTCCCCCATTTCTCAAACCCTGCGAGCTCGCTCCCTTCTCCCCAATTCTCAAATCTTGCGAACTGATTTGGCGACATATTGAAAGAGGAAGAAGAACGGATTGAAGATTTGAAGAAAGTTTTGTAAGTTGAATCAATTTCGAAAGGAACAGATTGAAGATCTTCAAAAAAATGTTGGACTTAATGAGTCGCTGTGCTATTGCCTAAATGTTGGAATCAAAAAAATCAATTTTATTTATAAACAATAAATGTATCTAAATGTTGGAATCATTCTGCCAAGAAATGGATTGAATATATTTTTTAGTTTCTTTTTTCGTGATTTAATTTAGCATTTTCCATTTATGTGTTTTCTGTTTATCATTGTTCTTTTCGTGGTATGACTGCAGGAATGGAGTTGCTCCTACTAAATTTTGAGCAGAAATACAATAATGAACTCAGCTTTTTCTCTTTGCAGGAGTTTAGAATAGAAGGGAAAATAGCGCATTACTTTTCTCTGACTATTATTTTCTGCTGGCTTCAATCTCATTATCTTTCTTCATAGATTTTTCTTTGTACTCACTGACTGATTATTAGGCACTCAATTTTGTTCTAAAAAGCCTTATTTGCAAACCATGTCATCTGTAGTTGTTGGAATATAGCCTCAGATTCTGCCAAAAAATGGTTTGATTTTGGAGTTGAAGTCAAGAAAAGAACTGTCCCACTAACCTTTTCTTTCAATTCTTGATGTTCATCTTTAAAACTTTGCCATTTCACTGTTGGTATATTTATCCATGCTTGCTTTGATTTGTAGGAAAATATGTTGAGATATTTCAAACGAATATCTCAAATTTCTATTGAAGAAAATGTTTAGGCAAAGAAACGATGCATTGAGGAAATTTCTATTGAATAAAATGTTGAGGCAAAGGAAGCAAGTGTTGATGATGCTATTGTTGGAGAAATCGAAATCGTTTGGATGCATCAATTGATTGTGTTCGACTTCTTTTACGTCAAGGACAAGCTTTTCGTGGTCATGATGAATGTGAAGAGTCAAATAATCAAGGTAACTTTCTTGAACATTTGAAGTTTCTAGCTGATCATAATGAAAGGATTAAAGCTGTTACTTTGAAAAATTCTCCAAAAAATCACAAACTAACATCACCAATAATTCAGAAGGATATTGTAAGTGCTGCAGCTGTTGAAACGATTGATGTTATCATCAAAGATATTGATGATAATTTTTTTCAATTTTAGTTGATGAATCTCAAGATATCTCAGTGAAAGAGCAAATGTCTATTGTTTTACATTATGTGGATAAGACGGGACATGTAATTGAACGTTTTATTGGGATTGAAAATGTTTCCAGTACTACAGTTCTATCACCTAAAGTGGCTATAGATAAATTATTTTCAAGATATGGGTTGAGTATATCTAGATTGTGAGGTCAAGGTTATGATGGATGGAGCAAGTAATGTGCAAGGTGAGTTCAAGGGTCTCAAATGACTTATTTTGAAAGAGAATCCAAGTACCTTTTATATTCATTGTTTTGTTCATCAACTTCAATTAGCTCTTGTAGCCATAGCAAAGAAGCACAAGAAAGTCCAGTCTCTCTTTAATTTGGTTTCTAGAGTGGTGAATATTGTTGGAGCTTCTTCTAAACGTTGTGATATTCTTCGAAAGAAGCGAGAAGCCATAATTTTTGAAGCACTCATTAATGGTGAGATTTCAAGTAGACGAGGTCTTAATCAACAAAGTACTATTACGCGATTTGGTGACACACGTTGGGGATCGCATTATCATACTTTGATTAGTTTGATTTCGATGTTCTCACCTATAATTGTTGTCACTGAATCAACACGTGAACAAAGATGTGCGGCCAATAATTTATTGGACTCAATGCAGTCATTTGAGTTTGTGTTTAATTTACATCTCATGAGAACCATCTTAGAGATTTCAAATGAATTGTCTAAGGCATTACAAAGAAAAGATGAGGATATTATAAATGCCATGAGTTTAGTGACAGTATGCAAACAATGAGTGGGATTCTTTTTTGGATGAAGTTTTTTTTTTTTGTCAAAAGCATAATATTGATGTCCCTAATATGGATAGTGTGTTTGTACGCCCAGGTCGCTTACGGCGTAATACTGAAGAAATGACAAATTTTCATCGCTTCCATGTGGATTTTTTTAATTATGTCATTGATATGAAACTTCAAGAATTAAATGATTGTTTTTTTAGGTAAGTACAGAGTTACTTCTGTGTTTAGTATGTTTATGCTCCGATGATTCATTCTCTGCTTTTGATAGGGATAAATTAATTCATCTTGCTAAGTATTATCCAAAAGATTTTTCAAAAGTACAACTCATGGCACTTGATGATCAGATTCGAAACTATATTGTTGATATGCGCTCTAGCAAAGAGTTTGGAGAATTGAAGTAACTTAGTGAACTTGTATTGAAGTTGGTTGTGACCAAAAGAAATAGAGTGTATCCATTAGTTTACATGCTTTTGACTTTGGGATTAATTTTCCCGATTGTTACTGCTACAGTTGAAAGAATATTTTCTGCTATGAATATTGTGAAGAATTGACTGCGTAATTAAATTGGACACCAATGGATGAATGATAGCTTAGTTGTGTATGTTGAAAAAGATGTATTTAATGAAATTAATAACGAGACAATTATACGGCATTTTCAAAGATGAAAAAGATGATAACGTTGTATAATAACGAGGCTATTGAATGATTGTGTGCACTATGGATGCTCCAACATGAACTCCAAGTCTATCCTTCTTTTTAAAATTATGGAACCCTTCTTTTATAAAAGCTTCACCACCTCCTTGTTCCTCATTGTTTGGTTCAAAAAGATAAAAATATAAGCAAAATGCAGCATTTTTACTTATACTGTATTCTAACCACTCTCCATATTCATTGAATCAAGCAGGAATGAATCGCCTTGATTTTTTACGTGGAAACACACCACTCTGAAGGTGACACAGACCTCTCTGCAAGTATGCTCTTCTTATTTGATATTGAAGATTAACATTATAATCCATTATTGAAGTTCTTAATCCGGGATCCATGAGAATTTGTGTAATATCAATATGCTCAATACTTGCTTTCTTTACCTCATAATTTTCTTGAAAATCAGTTTCATCAATATTTGCTTCCTTCGCTTCATCATTTTCTCCAGCAGTAGCATCCTCAATAGTTCCTTCCTTTACCTCGACATTTTCTTCTTATCTTGAAGAAATATACATTTTAGCTTCTAGTTGGGACTATAGAAGACTTTGAATACATATTATTTGATTTATAGTGGAGGTTTTGATTGGGTTGGGTCTCGTAGCTTTTATTCCTCACATCGGGGAAGTTGTTCCACTTAAAATAATTATTTTTGTTCTTGTGGTTTGATATGATTGATTTTCTTTAAATTAGTTCCAGCATATAAATTGTCAAAAAGGGCATTTTACTTATTTGCTTCTAAGAAGAAGAATTACTTCACTGTGTGTCAATTTGTTTGCATCTCTCCTAACAGAATCCTCAATAATGGAAATGGAGGTTGCAATTGCATAGGTCCATGTTGAATAACTATACTTTTTTTTTACTTTTCTAGATTTTGATTATGTATTTATGTTTTGTATTTTTTTGGTGAGATTTGATCGTATTTAATCGTGTGTTTGTTTGTTTGTGATGGTTTTAACTATTCCGTGTTGCTAACATATTATTTTATCACATATTTGTTAACCTAATGGTAGTGAGTGGTGCAGATGGCCATTTTGGCTTTAGTTAGTAGTTTCAAATGCTGACGTTATAGTTTGGGTTGGAATGGATTTGGAGTTTGATTCCAAGTGTGAAGGTGGTGGAAGGAGGCTTTTAAGAGAATTGTTCGGGGGTGATAATGAGTATCGTAAGGACCATGATAGTGGTGGTAAATAGCAGTAGGTGGTGATAATGGTGGTGGTTGCTAATGAATAGTGGTGGTTGATGGTGAATAATGGTAGTTGCACATTAGTTAGTTAAATGGATGCTCACTGAATTATACTATTGGTTACAACTTGCTCACGAAAAAATAAATGATTATTGAATGCTCACTCAACTATTCATTAATTTACCCATCCATCACTAGGCTCAAATCCGTCCGTACAGATGAACAATAAATTACATGTGGAGGATGAAAAATTAACATGGCAACGACGACGTTAGTTGTGTACACGGTGGATAAAAACGTAATTGGTAAAATAGCAATTTTAGTTCCATTTTCCTTCTAAAATAACGACAACCTCCAATTCTTCATAAAAGAGAGAAATCTGAAATCCCCAACTGAAACCTAATCCTATGAAGAACCAAATCCGTTAATTTGTCATGGAAATTTCTTCATCCACTTCTTAGAATCATGCGATTGGTTTCTATCCTGCCTGTACTGCAGAAATAAAGGAGATGGACTTATATACTACTGGTATTGAAGAAGCAATTCAACATTCAATGATTGATTCTTTGAGAAAGAAGCCTTAACATGGAAAACTATGGAAGAAAATCGAATGGATTCCTCACAATTTTACTTTACATTTCTTTCTTTCAAATGAACTTAGCTGTAGACTTCATAATGTAGACTTCATATATCCATCGTCGGATGAAATTTCATCATGTAGATTTGAATGATAGATGAATCTTATAACTAAATTTTCTGATCAAGAATGATGCAGTCGATTTGGGATGACATGTGCACAGTGTAAACTTCAATTAATTGGGATGTAGATATAGAACTTCTTGGATATGGATTACAAAGTTGGGATTACCAGTTGAATGAGTTAGTTAGAGGATGTGATTTGAAGATAAAAGTTATTTGGGGATGAAAATTCCACCTCTCAAATTTCTTAGAATTTTGATTTTGGTCGTCCAGAAAATGACTGTTAATAATTAACGATTTTGAGATTTAAAAAACAATAATTTTAGATGATGTGGACATCATCATCCAAGTTATTTTTTTTATATCTACATGGAATTTATCGTCCAACTGTACAAACAGATTTGGACCTAGTAATGGATGGGTAAATTAATGAATAGTTGAGTGAACATTTGGTAAACATTTATCATTCGGTAAGCAAGTGGTAATCAATAGTATAATTTAGTGAGCATCCATTTAATTAACTCGTTGCAGGTGAACAATGATATTTTATTAATGATTTTGATTGAACAAAAAGTGAGAATAACATAGATAAACATAGGGTAACATTTTCGTTATCCGTGTAAAACATAATTTTATAAATAAAAATAGCATAATGTAACACAACATGTTAGCTGCGTAAGACTTTTGTCCTACATTATTAAAAAAGTGACTTTGATTGCCACTGTTCATAAGCCTTTTGGCCAATGAAGCCAGCCCGAGCCGGTGGAGCCGCATTGGTTGAGCCGCTCCTTTGAAGGACAAAACGATGGGCTGTCCGTAATTTCCTTTTGCTGTAATTTCCTTTTTCTGACAGTAAAGTTATTTCTTACACGCAACCCTATTTCCCCATTTTTTCACTGAAGAACTTGTGCTTTCTTCTTTGATTTTGAGCACACAGAGCTCTGATTCTTTCTTCAATTACCGCACTAGACTTTTTTCTTAGGCGCAACCGGAAGTGCACAAAAGTGAAAGAAAAGGTAATCGGTTTTCCTGCATTATTTTCCCATTTTTCACTCAACAGCACGTGCTTTCTTCTTCGATTTTCACCATATGGAACTCTGATTTCTTCTTCGATTACTGCTGCCGTACTGATTTCACCTTATTTCCTCAATGTTTAGCCGTCTCTGCACTGGACGAACAGTGCTCAGTCCATCCATTTTGAAGTCGCTGGCATCGTATTGCCTCTGTGTTGAACGATCGGGTTCCAACGAGTTCTATCCTTGTTCCCTTCCGGAGATCTGAGACACCGACGAACAAGGAGTGAGAATAAAGTTTGTTGGTAAGTGGAGCATTGTATATGTTGGTTCGATATATTTTCTAGGTCTATTCTTAGGTGTTTGTTTTTCTTTTTTTCTTTCATATTTGTTTCAGTCTTTCGATTATGTTGGGTTGAATTTTTGTTGATTGGTGAATTTCGAACAAGGTGAATTTCATTTGTTCTTTTAATCCCGTTAACTTGTATATGATATTGCTATTTAATGCGGTGACCTGGAATTTTGTGAATCTGGACGAGAGATTCTCTAACAAGGGTTCCAACTAGGATTTTTTCCTCAGTTCAATTAGGAAATTAAATTAAGTGATTTCGTTTTGACAAAATGATTGAAGGGGACTTTTAAGTGCAATGAGATTGTAATTTAATTTCTTATGTTGTGTGTTGAAGCCCTGGTGATCAGGGGGGTTAGATTAGTATTTCTTTTGTAAAAGTTACGATTTTGGGATTTTCCAATTTAGCCATATTTCAAACCTCTTTGAAAAAAATTTGTAATTCAAGCAAGATGAATTCAAGATAATTGTTAGGGTTTTAGAGTATATTCTTCTGTGTCTAACTGATGCATCCCCTTTAAATCCAAACATAGAAATGGTAGTTTTATCGCTCTTTACTCCAACATTTAGTTGCTCAAACTCTTACATTCCACTCAATTTCTTCACCTCACTGCAAAATTTCTGTGTGGATTCACAGTTCAATTTAAAGGCTAAAGGAAGAATTAATAAAGTATATTGTAGGAAGATTCAGGTTGTGTCGTTGCATTGCAGCCCCAAGATTCTAAAGTGCAATCGCAAATCGAGGTATAAACAGCTAGTCTCGCCTTACGATAGTGAAGAAGATGTCGACGACGAAGACACTGGTGGTGACGTGGATGACGATGATGACGATTGGATTTCTGATGTGAGTTTCTATCTTTATTTTCTTTTCAAATTCGATTTATAATTGATTTCTAATGATATTTATGCTACTTTTAGCTCAGAAGAAAGGAATAAATTGGGTTTTCTGGTAGATATTTTATTTGTGATACTGTATGGACAATAAGCTTTTTCGGCTAAGATGTTGGATTATTGTAAAACGAAAAATAAGTAGATGCAAAGTTGCAAGTCTAGAAATGAAATCTTTACTTGATAATCTGATGAAATCATTCAGAATTTAATTGTTCACTCACCTAATCACAAATTGAAGAAAATGAGGAGGAAAATCAATGTTATGCTGCCTGTCAATGTAAATTATGTAAATGTGGTTTCAAAGATGGACTTACATGCACAATATGAGCACTGTGGAATCTTGTTTTAAATGTAAGTGATTATTGGTTTAACTTTGGCTTGAAGTGCAGGGGTGTGAAATTAATTTTACTTTTTTGGTTTCTGGGATACAATTTCATAAATGTTTATGTTAAAGCATCTTGTAAATTTTGAGAGAAAATAGAACTCTTATCATTGCCTCCAAATTAATGGTGCCATGGTAATTTTGTCAATGGACATATGTGGTAATTACCTACCTGACAGTCAATCACTGATGCAATGATAATAAAATTCACATTGTATTCAACATTTCAACTTGATATAGTTTATTTATTTGTCACGATCTGATGGACATTTTTTTGATCTGGGATATAGGATGTGTTTGCAAACATCAAAATTTCTGAAGCTGATAGACAACGGTTAAAGATACAGAATTCTTTGGGTGTTATCGTAGATCTTGAAGTAGATTTATGTGAATGATGTGAAGTTTGGGGTTTAGATTCCACACTTCCAATTGTACATGCGGAATCCACTCTTATATAGCATATGGTTGTTTAGAGACTATCAATGCGATAAATGCCAGTACTTGTTAAAATATTACAACGTAGGTTATATGAGTTTTGTAATCTTAGATGTTGACCTAACTGCAAGGCATGTTTAGTTCCCACATTATCTTTGGAAGTTTTTTTCTTGATTAGAGACAAGCTGTAACAACATTTACATGCAAATTATGTGATACCTTTGGATTAGGAAAAATCAATACCTGGTTTGTCACTGGAAAAGTCTCTGGAATTAGACTACTTATGAATGTCTATTTTATATTTAAAGAAAATTATAACATGATACCAACTACAATATAATTATGAGTTAAATTTTTTCGAACCCTCTTAAGAGTGAGTGAGTTCTTATAGAATATGGTGCTAAATGCTAACTTGTGGTTCCATGGATGAAATGTTTGATATTGCAATTACCTTGCTATCTTGAGCATTATTAACTAATTTCCGAGATGGTTTTGGTCTTATTCTTTTTCTTAATATCTTTTTTAATATGACAAGAATGTGTGAAATTACGCAATAGATGGCTTTGAGCATAATTAATTAACTTTGCCAGATAGTTTTAGTGTAATTATTTTCCCGACTCTGCCTAACTGCCTGTCTTTAAGATCTTCCTAATGTGACAGAGATGTGTGGAATTAATGCAATTGATGACCTTGATATATCCTCACTTAGGTATTATTGAATTGTTTGGTCAATAAATTGTTATCATACTTTATAGTTTATCCTATATGGTACTTTCTGGTTACATGGATGGCCTTTATATATCCTCGGTTAGATATTACTAAACTGTTTTGTCAATAAGAATATTTTTATCATGCTCTATAGTTTATTCGATACTGAACTTGCTGCCACGTGGAGGTTAAAGAAATGGGTAAGTCGGTTTGGAAACGAATATAATGTAACCTATGCTTCTTCTTTAACCTTGTAGGATAATTCATTTTCAAACATCATAAAATGTGGCTCTGTTTCATCATTGAGCATGATTTATTATGGTCGTACTTGAATGAGTTAAAAGTTTTATTAGGGAACTTGTAATGTCCAAGATTGCCAGTGTCCTTAAATTTCTGTTTATATAATTTTGTATTATTGAATTTCGTAATTCAAAATTTGCTCTTCATTAACGTTAGTGCTTCTTGTTTGGTTTTGCAGTTCCCTTGAAGAGAGATCTCTGTTTTACCAGTACATTGTGCAATTGGTCCCTTGTAGGATCAGAAGCATAAGGATGGTGGTTGTGAGGTTCAAATTTATTTGCTTGAACTCTTCAAATGTGTTATCTTTGTACATAACCGTTTTGGCAACATGTTGTGTCCTACTTATCAGTTCTTTTTAATTTTTGACATGTGAGGATATAACACCTGCATATTTGTTTATACTCTCTTAATCTCTGACACGCAATAGGCCTGACACATTAGGGACTCAATTAGCCTATTTAGTAAACTCTTTTACAAATAATTTCTCATAGATTTATTGGTGGTGTACTTCTTTTCTTGGCTGGAACAACTTATGATAGAGTACTTCTTGTTCATCTTGACATCATGGATGGAATAGCTATCCCAATGCCAAAAATATTCACGACAGTTAGTTCTCTGGCATAGATAATACAATATACAACCCAAAGTTATCTTAACATAACAAGTAGTCAGTCATATTGGTTATATTTTTTTATTTGTATGTTGGTCGAACTTACTCTTTGACCTTGTCTCATCCATTTTCTGTAAAAATAACTATGTTTATTACCTACCAAAAACACCATGTTCGTAACCACTGATAGCTGTTATTGAGAAAAATTATGTGAATGATACTGCCTTGTTTTTATTCAGAGGAGACCAACATGAAAGAAAAATATACTCTTGATTGATTTCTTGATATTGAAACCTATGATATTTGATTAAAAATTCAGATGAAATACCAATTCACTGGAAATTGTTTGAGTTGTACTTTTAATTGGAATATACTTGTTAATACGTTTGGATTCATGCAACTCCTGGTATGAGATTTGTTTCCTTTAGTTGTGAATTAGTAGCTTAGTTTTATCACAATTCCCTTATGGAGGCAGGGGAGCAACTAGCAACGATGGATTGATTGATCGCTATCGAAATAGAAGGGTTGACAGTGGAAGCCAGGCGGAAGACAAAAGGCAGTATCAACTTGATTTGGAAAATATCGTCAGTCGGGAAGATAGTAGGACTACTTTGATGATTAAAAATATCCCCAACAAGTAAGAAATGACAACAATTTAAATATCCATTTTGCTTTGAAACTACAGATTAATGCTGCATTTTAATTTTCCTTGTTTGAACGTAGACCTCAAAGATGCTACTTGCCGCTATCAATGAAACTCACGAGGGCACATATGATTTCTTCTATCTACCAATTGATTTGAAGGTGAGTTACCTTGGAATAAAATTATATAATTTTGCGTTAAACTCAATACCCTTGCTAATTTATATTTTCTCCTGCCCAGAATAAGTGCAATGTGAGGAATGCTTTCATCAACATGGTGTCTCCTACACATATCATCACCTTCCATGAGGTTTGAGCTTCTTTCCTTTGTCCCTTCCTTGCAGTCATTTGTACTAAATATCACTGTAGGATACTAAAAATGTGAGCAACTGATATGAAAGCTCGGAAACATTTTACAATTGTTATGCTCTAATCACCTTCGGAAGCAACGTAATCATGGATTTTATTTCTTGAAAAATCTGAAAATCTGTTCAGTAACAAATGGATTTGTCTCATGTAAATCTCTGCAAGCATTTAATGGGAAGACATGGAAAAAGTTCAATAGTGAAAAGATTGCTTCCTTGACATATGCGAGAATCCAGGGACAAACTACTGTTGTTTCACAATTTCAAAATTCAAGTTTAATGAATGAAGCTTTAGGATAAACCAACCATGACTATGGTGGGTACGAAACTTAATACATTTTCATATATCATATAAATTAAATAACCTTTTTTTATAACTAAAATTGTTTTCTCTAACAGGCACTTCCTGCATCTTCTGTCCATCGTGCTTGACATCACCTTAGCGATGCAGTACGTTTGATTAGTTATGATGGAATTATTTACAACATCCAATTGGAAAGAGTTAATAATAACATATATCTTGCTGGTGGATGGCTACAATTCTATTACCACCATAATTTACAAGATGGCTATGCTATCGTCTTTGAATACAACGGAAATTCCACTTTCGATGTTTCAATATTTGAGGATTCAGGCGTAGAAATAACCTATAAGTCAGAGACATTTAAGGATGAGATTTCACCTAATGGCAATCCTATATTCCGAGTAACATTACAAGCTAATCGAGATGGTCATCGCAAAATTGTAAGCTCTTCTTTAAATTAAATCTTTTCTAAATTATGTGATTATTACCTACCTGCCTTATATGTATGAAAGTACTTCTCCATTTCATTGTCTCGCCTAATGCTAAATTTCGCTATTTATAAATTCTTCAATTTATTTTATAGGATGTGCCTGGGACTTTCGCTCAATTGCATCTACAAAAATGTGTCAGGAATATAAAAATCCATGATTGTTCACACCACAATTGGCCAGTGCGAACAAATCTAAGAACTAATAATGACGTACGACGTTTCACCGTAGGCTGGTTAGCCTACGTTACAAAGAAACAACTTCAAATAGGTGACACGTGCATATTCGAACTTGTGAACGATGAAATCCCAATGTTCTTAGTATACAAAGTCTGTCCCACCGATGGTAGTTGGACAATTTGTCTTCATTTTGTCTAAACAACACTAATGACGGCATGATTTATAATGTCTTTGTTTGAAAACTCTTTCCTTAACTATCCAAACATTGTAGCAATTATAACTGATTGGATTTGTACAATGTAAATACTTGTTTTCTGCTTACATAACTTGTGAAAGTATTGCAATATCTTTTTCATGAGATTTTCAAATCGTCTTTCTAATACAATCACAATTAGTATAACATCAAATCAGTTTTTCAATATGACTAAGATTACAAACATTACCAAAAATAACTACAATACTATTTCGCTTTTACAGGATGCAAAAATCTATCTTCCGGTGCTTCATTTATGTTCCTTACATTAAGCTTTCACAAGAGCGCTATTAAGTAGCCAACTACGCTAATAGCACGTGCATTGCACGTGCGTCTAACTAGTTTTCAATAAAGAGTAACATATGGTACATAATGTGTTATTCATGAAAAATTAGTTTTTTGATAAAAAATAACATAAGGCAGCATGATATTTTACCCATGTAAATATCTAGTTTTTGAAGTATAGAGTCAGCAGGGTAACTGATAGAAATGTAAAATGCATGTTTTTCCCTCATTTTATGAGCTCGTATGATTATTTTGTGCAAAAATGTACTTATTAATCTCATATTTTGATTTAGGTCGCAATTTAATGGAGATGTCGTAATTTGGAAAAAATAGGTGAAAATGGACCAAAGTGAAAGGAAATGAAAGTTCAAGGACTAGTGTGCAAATACACAAAAGTTGTGTCGAACCAAACGATGAAGATTTGAGAGTCAATTGGTAGAAAGAAGACGTCAAAGAGATGAAATATCGTCAAATTATGATCACACGTCAATTTCCAATCGAAAACTTACACCGATTTTCAACCTCATATTGAGACCCATTTTTGATATAGAAAACAATCTAATTGAAAGATGATATATGAAGAAACACTGTATCCATTTGAGTTAGGTTTCTAACGCATCTTGAATCGTCTCAATCGGATTTCATGAGAGAAAGATATGATCAAAATACTGAAAGCTATCCAGTGAAAAATTGGGAAAACTATGCGGTCGCATAGTGCAATTTCCATGCGGTCGCAAAAAGAGTTTCAAGGAACTCCAGTGCCATTTTCAATTGTTCTATGCGACCGCAAGCTTCTAAACCATGCGGTCGCATGGTTCATTCCCGACACAAAAATTCCGATTTCCGAATTTAAGTCAACTGCCCACGGAAACAACTATAAATACATATTTTAAAATCCTAGAACACAACCATAACGTACAGAACTCCTCTAAACTCCATTTTTCATTATTTCTCTTAGATTCATGAATTGTAACTAAATTTTTATACTTGGTCAAAGGAAACAGAAGCCTTAGAACCACATATTGTGAGATTTAAATAGTTTTTCTTATTGTTTGATTTATATTTTGCGTATTGAATGTTCTTCTGTATTTATTTCTATGATTTGTTGTGTTTAATTGCTAGTGGGCCCGCTAGTTCATTGATTGTATTTATTGCTATGATTTGTTTGATCCTTTTAACTTGTAAAGCACTAGGATTTGATAATTTTCTACGATAGATGTTATTAAATTTTAAGAAGAATGTTTAAATAGATTGAAAGCAACCACTGGTGTTTGTGTTATTTAGTTCATCGATTTCTCTATTGTGTAAAGCTATTATTAAATTAAATCTTGAGCGCTGGTTTGGGGTTATTTAATAATTAGAGTTAATTAGAACGCTGATTTCTGACTAACTAAATTAAGGAGAAATAGAAATCAATTGCAACGATGAATATTCAAAATATGAATTGAATTATCATTGCATCTTTGATCAATCGTGGATTTCTGACGGTGGATGTGGACTTAGACCATTGTTATCTTTTGATTGTTTTCGTTAATTTAATTTTCATTATTATTAATTGTGTTATTTAAAATTGTTTGCGCACAAAAAACCCCCACAATCATTGTACGAAGTATAATATATTGAATTACACACTCTTCGTGGGATCGACCCTTACTTTCACTATTACATTAGTTTTAGAGGTTAAGAAATTACTTTTGGGTGCCTGCCACAGCACACACCAGTAACACAATGTGTTAGCCGTACAAATAGTGATTTTATAAGAAAAGAGAACATACGGCAAGACTATATGTTCCTAGTGTAGAAAATATTGTTATCAAATGAAAAAAATGAAATATTGATTTTAAATAAAAATGATTTTTTTAAAAAAAAAAGTTATAAAAGAAAGTAACACCAGGTAACACAACATGTTATATGTATAAAAGAATGATTTTTTAACAAAAAATAACATACAGTAACATATATTACCCTAAAATGTTGTTTTTTAATGATAAAAATAAAAGATCTTAATGTTACTCAACAAATAAAGCATATGTTAACTAACATGTCTCTAGTAAAAATTATTATTTAAATATTAATTTTAATTAAAAATAAGCATTTTTTAAAATGTTGTAAAAGAAGGCATTTTTAAAAAAAAAAAAAAAGGGACAAGAAGTAGGGTGTTTGTGAATTTATCCCTATTTATTATGTTGTGAAATAAAAATACAATTCAATATAAAAATAAGCTTTTACTAATTTAAGATACCTGAATCTCTATTAAAGTTTTGATTAGTTGTCCATGGAATCTTCAAGAATCCATCTTTCGTGAATTTTAATTTTAGAATCGATTGTTCTATCACATTCCAGACGTATTTTAGGTTCAATATTTACTAATTATCCTATGGTGATATCAATCCGAATCAGAGTATTCCAAATTAGAATATATGATTTTGTTACTCTTTTTGGATCAATAAATGCATCTCGCAATTGATTGGCTATACATTGTAAATGAAATATCTTTCGAAATTCTTGTTCATATTGTCTTGCACGAATATGGATTAGACGAGGTTGCTACATTCCATGTTTTTTTTTCTCAAGCCATTTGATTATCTCCCTAATGAAAGAATTATTGTCTGATCAAAATGACAGTTGACTAATCGCATATTAAAAATATCGCCATCTTAGTTTGTTGTGGTGGGACACATACACTACACGACGTAAATTTCTCAGTTGGAAAATTTTAGGCTCCTGACCTATAATCAATTTAGATGGAAAGAATTTATGATAAGATGTTGTCCTCGTGCATAAAAATGTTGTTGCATGTAGAATGGTATATCATCATGAAGAAATGGGTGGCTGTATTTAGTAAGGAATGGTTTGTTGGAATTTTGTATTGGAAATTGATTGTGACCAAATGAAATGATTTAAGTGGAAATTCCTTGTTTGGTGAATGAGAAATTAAGCCAAACTTAAACTACTTAATACTTGAAATTATTGAGAAATTGTGTAGAACATTGTGGAATATTCTAGAGATGATGTAGATGAGAAGATGTGTCTTTTCATATGGAATATCATGACTTTTGGAGATCATGACTTTTGGTATGAGTAACTTCTAATAATTATGTATATTCAAGAGATGTGTCTCTTGGTATGATTGTGTCTTTTGACAAGCCTTTCCAACTAATATATATATATGGATTCCCCATATGTTTGGATCACAACAACAACAAGAAGAAACAAAAAACAATTCAATTGATAGTTTCATATCATTTCATGTTTTGCTTTAGTTTTACATAAAACACTTTATAGAAGTGATTATTTCTTGCATCAAAATCATGGTTATGGTAGAGAAGGAACTTCGTTCGAGTTCGTTGGTCTAAGCCATTTGGAGTGCTCCTATGGCTTGATGTGGTCGTTGTATCTTGGGAGATGATTGCCGAGAAATTGTTAGCACCGATGCGGGGTAAATTTATCTTAAGGACAAAGTGTCAAATACTTGCCTCGACCGATCGCATCACTTGCATCTCATCTTTCTTTTCCGATTTCATTCTAATTTAGTATTTTGATTTCGGAAAGTAACTAATATTCTTTTGATTTCATGCAAGGTTTGAATTAAAGAATGACACGCATTTAAAATTGGAAAGTGATGAATCCATATTCATATATTGGAAGTCGGTAATCACTATTTTGTCTTCTCAAATCAGATTTCGGTAAATCGAATGATATTTCGATTTCACGGTATGTTCTTGATTAATATAATATTCACACTATCGGTGTAATATCTTCTACAATCTTAAGATGAAGTTTTGTCTAATTGTGCATGTTAGATAGACAACTTATGTGGGATTTCTCATTGCCGGTATGGATGTTGTATTCAAGGTATATACTTGCATTTTGAATCTGGAATATATAAATGATTACCAATAGTTGTATACTTTAATTCCTGTTTGGAAAGAAATCATGAGATTTGTCACTTTATTTATTTGTTCATACCATGTCTCGACTCGTGAATGGATGCCATTAGACACTCTCATAGAAAATTGTTTCTATTTAATTCAAAGTCCATTAAGTGGTGTCTATTATCTAAAATTTGATTTTATATTCATGAAATGGATTGAACATTTGGTTTTGATAGTTACTTTGGTCTCAATTTGTAAACTGATTTGTGATGTCAGTTGCACGTGGAAGTTATGAATTTTATGTGCCACCATTGTGATTGTTCATGTTTAAAACTGCTGCATTTAAATCTGCAGTAGATGCATGATAATTAAATTCTGCATAAATATTATTTCATCAGATGGTGCATGAAATAATGTATGTATGCATGTTACGGTAATTGAAAGATTGTGTTTTTCCATACAACAGGCAGTTTATGACTTGCATATATGAATAGGCATAAGTATTCCTTATGATTAAAATTCTGTTTGCCGAATCATTGTTTGATATTTATCTGCTTTATTCATGCCACAAATTGAGAAACGATTATGTTGTATGAATTTGTGTCTAACTGTACATGCCATCGATTTTGCAAGAATCTCTGATTGAATTATCATGATGAAAAGATACTAGTGATCAATTTCTGGTGTGGAAAATTGTGTCTATTCAAGTTATTCTCTATAACATGAATTGCTAAACATATAACTATGGGAGAAATCTAAAGTGTTAGATTTATGTGAAAAAAGTATATGAACTTTCATAACTATTCTTTTGATCGGAATATGGTAAAATTAGTTGGTTAAATTTCATGTTGAAATTACACTAATTTTGATAGCCTCAAATAATTTGATGAAATTAATTGAGTTGAATCTATGCAAATTATGGTTGCATTCTAGCATGACAATATATGTTATTGTCACAATGGGTATTAAGCTGCCTAATCACGTGGTAGAAAAATTTATGGAATAATCTAGGATCATATCATATGAGAAATCAAGACTCTTGAAAATGATTATTTTCCGAAAGAAGTATCTCTTCACAGAGATTGATTCGAAGAGGTGTGTCTTCTCGTTGGGTTGTGTCTTTTGAGAACACAACTATTGAACCAATGGATGATTCGTTCATTAAATTTGAACATGGTGAATAAATATTATTTAACATGAAATAATACTATCTTGTGAAATGTCACAAATGTGATATGTTGGAGAAGTTGCAATTCTTATGAATTAAGATGCTTAGTCTTTTTTATTGTTGAATTCGATTTCAATCGCGGAACCAATTAAATTGGTATATGTTTGAGAGCATTGTTGGTCTATGTGATGACCTTAATTTAATTTGGATGATCAAATTAAAAGAAAGTTGGATTGAAGTATAATTTATAAATTGTGGATTGACGACCACTATTTTGAAAGTACTTAAACTTTCACGAAACATTCGATATGGACATTATCTATTCGATAAATGAGTTGAACTACAAAAGAGTTGATGAACTCTAAGTTCAAGTGTAACCCAAAAATGTGGGGGTTAACATCAATGCTTGCGAACTTATATGAAAAGTTCAAGATTTGTGAATTCAACATTACTAGTTGCACATGCATTCCTAATTGAGGAATTGTGGGGGTAACTTATGTTAAAAGTTACGATTTTCTATACCTTATAATCATAAAAATATATCTATGAAGGTGAAAGGTAGAAAACTCTTATATTAATTATAAGGAAATTATACACTAAGGGTGTGTTTGATAGCATGGAAAATGGGTGGAAAAGGAAAACATTTTCCAACTTTTCATGAATTGTGGTGTTTGATGGACAGATTTTGGCATGGAAAATTTGGCTTTTATTTTCCCTAGACGCGCCTAACTCCTTGCGTGAGGTGAATTGATTTTCTCACCTTTTAGGTGGGAAAATTAATTCTGGGTCTGACTGCCATTTTTTTTTTTTTTTTTTGCAATGGAAACAAATTTCATGACCAAGTGTAAAAAAAAATTTGACTTTCATGGACAATTTTGATGCAAACGAAGGCCAAACGAATATTAAACTTTGATAAAAAAATGATTTTTTAGGAAACAATTTTTTTTTTCATTTTTTTTTTACTTTTTCGCAATGGAAACAAATTTTATAACCAATTGTGGAAAAAAATATCACTTTAATGGACAATTTTCATGTAAAATAAAGTCAAACGAATAGAAAATTTAAAAATTTTCCGGGTGGAAAATTATACCAATCAAACACACTTGAAATCATTTTCCCTACAAAATATTTTCTAAACAAATCTTTTCCCTGTAAAACGTTTTCTTTCCACCCATTTTCCACCCTTGCAATCAAACGCACCCTAAGTCTAAAGTGGATGAAATTGGATAAAAGACGATTACGACGTTTGTTTGGATATGCAAGATCAATTGGAATATTAGAAGAATATTCATAAAATTGAAATGCATTGTAATATTTCAATAATGGTATTGAATACCCATGTTTCTGAAATCCACTAGTAAAAAGTGATTGACTAGTGTCGTGCGTGATAGAAATCCTCTACCATTGTTGTTTGGAATTTATAAAGGTTTTAGATAAAACTAGTTAGAAGCATGCAGTTTCATAAAAGGATTTCATGGTGGTGACATGTTGTATCTATTAAATCAATTGATCGTTGGCTAGCTATATTTGATGAGATACTAAGTCACATGTAATTGTAAGTCTAGACGTAGACATAATACCGTTAAGCAGTCGATCTCAATTGTGTAAATTCGTGGTATCTTTAAGAGATTTACCGAGAAATCAAGAATAATGCATATCGAGAGGAATGAGATTAAAGCCTACTACGTAAGAGTCTTTGTAATGGTAACCCTACCTTGTTGACTGGAGATCCCAAGATCTTGGTTCAAGGGACAACTAAATTATGATGATTCCATGAAGCACTTAGGAAATTATTCCTACTCATTCCTATGATAATTAAAGTGATTTCTACTAAATGATTGAAAGTTAAGATATTCTTTTAATGATTCCTATAGCTTGATTCAGTCAAGTGGAGTATGGCAGAATACTCTTAATAGGAGGTCACCTATATAAGTGTGAAGTGGGGCCGCTTCAATGAGAATTGTTTGAGGCTAAAATTCTCTAAACACTTATGAAACCAGAGTGATCCATGGCCAAAATGGACACAACCGTGAGAACCATAAACGTTTTAGGGAAGACATTGCGTGAGTACTGTTGTCTTGGCTTACACCAACGGCTGAATGGTTTAAGACATCTCGTTCACCAATTAGCTAGTAAGTCCGATAGTATTTCACTAAGGGAGGTTCAAGGCCAGAAGCTACCTTCTCTGATGTAGTGTTTTTTCCGCCCTCTCTCTACTAGTGTCTGCATAGTCATTTTCATTAATTTTCATTTATGTGGGGGATTGTTGGAATTTTGTATTAGAAATTGGTTGTGACCAATTGAAATGATTTAAGTGGAAATTCCTTGTTTGGTGAATGAGAAATTAAGCCAAACTTAAACCACTTAATACTTGAAATTATTGGGAAATTGTGTAGAATATTGTGAAATATTCTAGAGATAATGTAGATGAAAAGATGTGTCTTTTCATATGGAATATCATAACCTTTGGAGATCATGACTTTTGGTATGAGTAACTTCCAATAATTATGTATATTCAAGAGATGTGTCTTTTGGTATGATTGTGTCTTTTGACAAGCTTTTCCAACTACTATATATATGGATTCCCCATACGTTTGGATCACAACAACAACAACAAGAAACAAGAAACAATTCAATTGATAATTTCATATCATTTCATGTTTTGCTTTAGTTTTGCATAAAACACTTTATAAAAGTGATTATTTCTTGCATCAAAATCATGGTTATGGTAGAGAGGGAATTCCATTCGAGTTCGTTGGTCTAAACCATTTGGAGTGCTCCTATGGCTTGACGTGGTCGTTGTATCTTGGGAGATGATTATCGAGAAACCGTTAGCACCGATGCGAGGCAAATTCATCTTAAGGACAAAGTGTCAAACACTTGCCTCGACCGATCGCATCACTTGTATCTCATCTTTCTTTTCCGATTTCATTCTAATTTAGTATTTTGATTTCGGAAAGTAACTAATATTCTTTTGATTTCATGCAAGGTTTGAATTAAAGAATGACACGCGTTCAAGATTGGAAAGTGATGAATCCATATTCATTTATTGGAAGTCGGTAATCACTATTTTGTCTTCTCAAATCAGATTTCGGTAAATCGAATGATATTTCGATTTCACGGTATGTTCTTGATTAATATAATATGCACACTATCGGTGTAATATCTCCTACATGGTTTAGCAATTAATTATAGGTGTTTAACGAATAATTCCGCTAGATCATTTTATGTGTGAACATGAGCAACATGTGTTCAACTTTCAACCCAACCGACATATAATATTCATTAAAGATTTGGGATATGAATTTACTAGTATTATCAAGACGAATTGTTTACGATTTTATAGTTTGAAAATTGTGCCTGTAATCGAATTATTTGAGCAAATAATCTAGAAAATGTCATGTTACGAGTAAATGATAAATTCTGATGCAACTATGTAGTAGATGCATCTACCAATGGATGAAATCCATCTATTTTTCATTGTACCATAACAAAATGAAAGGTTTGTGACTGAGCGGCTCAAGCTAAGCCCTTGTGTGACGAAGATTATTTTAGCAAAGCCCCCCGAGGCACATCCGAGTTGGTGGAGCAATTGCATTTGTGGGCTCGCAATCTCAGCGTGGAGAGTTCGATTCCTGAAAGGCACGAGTCTTGGAAGGGAGATTTTCTCGAAGGCAGGGCAATGACTGGAAGACAGTGAGGAGAGCTCTCTTGGGGTCAGGAGTATAAGCGGCGCAGGAACCTAGGAGCCAACAAGGGCATAACCCGCGGTTTACCTCCTTGAGTCGCTGAGGGGCCGCTGGCTAGAGGTCCAAGATTTAGTCTGGCTAAATTGGGATATCTGAGTATCAAAAAAAAAAAAAAAAAGATTATTTTAGCAAAAATCAATTTTTACTACAGTAGCATTGAGCCTGACTATCAGCGGTGTGTTGTCATATCACTTGAAAATCAATTTCTACAATCCTCATCTTTCAATGCTAATTGGTGTTCAGCCGAAAATAATTTGACGGACCAAAAATGAAGGGCAAAGTAGTAAATTCCTAGTGTATCAATGAGGGCAGAAATGGCAAACAAACTTTTCAACGGGACTCACTGCAATAGAAAATTTAAGGTATGTGCCAATAATTTTTTATTATTATAGCACTATTTGAAAAATTGAAAACACTTCAAGTGGCTAAAATAAAGGCAGTCAAACAGAGGCTAAATGTTTCGATAAAACTAGCGACAAAATAAAAGATATGAAATCGTGATCGCAATTGTTTCTTTAATTTATCGAGTTGCTTTAGCTTTGTAAGAGTAACAATATTAGCATAGCCGTGATTTTGATTGCATACATCAGACTTTGTATATGAAGTAGAAGTGGAAAAAGGAATCAGAGAGTCGGCAAAGATAGAGAAAAGCGTCATTATCAGTTCGACCAAATGAAAGCATATAATTCTCTGTCAATTCACGTGGTAGACCGGATTGGCGAGAGAGTGACAAGCATATGAGGTTAGACTAAATGGGCTGTTGTCACTTTCTTAGCTAATTATCTTAAATTAAAAAAAATGGTAAATCATCTCGGTAATAATTTTTAATACGTAAATGATTGTGCTTTATTAATATAGTAAATTATCATCATGAAGAATAGTCGAGAAGTACCCTATATAAGTAGAATTACAAAGATAATTGAATCAACCTTTAGGCTCGGTTTGAAAATACAAATTTTCCATGAAAAATGGAATTTGAATTTCGTTTTCCAACTTTTACCTTGTTTGATACCATAAATTTGTCTTGAATAACATTTTCTCAAAAAGCTTCACACGTGCACTATTTCTTAGATTTGGAGGAATTGGATGGTGGGAAATCTGATTCCAGCTTTTCGATTTTTTTTTTCAATGGAAACAAATTTCATAACCAATTGTAAAAAAAAAAAAAAATTCAATTTATTGGACAATTTCCATATAAAACAAAAGTCAAACGAACACTAAATTTTGATTAAAAATTGATTTTCTATGATATATATATATATATATATATATATATATATATATATATATATATATATATATATATATATATATTACCTTTTAGTAATGGAAACAAATTTTATAACCAATTGTGGAAAAAACAACGACAAACGAATGCAAAAATATCCAAAAATTTTAAAATTTTTCAGGTGGAAAATTATATCAATTAAACATACGTAATTAACAATTCCCTGCAAAACAAGTTCTAGACAATTACTTTTTCTGGAATTCATTTTCTTTCCACCCATTTTTCACCCTTACAATCAAACGGACCCTTAAAAGTAAAAGAGAAAGAAAGTACTAACTTGAAGATCTCAAATAAATCATGAAGTAATATTTCACTTTAGTTGAAATTATGCTCGTTTAGGTTTAGATAAAAAATCAATTTTTAGTAGATTTTGATAAATTCGATTAAATATGTGATTAAAAAGTTGTGGAATCAAATATGAACACGTGTTCAACCCTCCCATGCTAGGAGTAATACGAACTATTCCAGTAGCCGAATAAACCAAAAAGTACACTGATCAATCAAAAGGTAAGTTTGGAAACAAATTCAAATGATAAGTCATTTGAATAGACATTTTCCATTATTATAAAGTTTTGATGAATAATTGTAGGATCATGCCACACAAACAAAAAGATAGGGAGACACGAGGCAACATCATTGAACAGTTTGAAAAAAAATAGAAAAAAAAACTTATTCACACAGCACTTATCCCTTTCACCGTTTGCCATCCCTGTTTGAGTAGCATTATTCATGATAGCATGATGTTCGTGTCTCCACGCTAGAAGTAATACAACCATTCAAATAGCCGAATAATCCAGAAAGTACACTGATCAATCAAAAGCTAAGTT
Organism: Fraxinus americana; assembly: GCA_035079005.1. Lineage (NCBI taxonomy): Eukaryota > Viridiplantae > Streptophyta > Magnoliopsida > Lamiales > Oleaceae > Fraxinus > Fraxinus americana. The sequence continues at coordinate 275,645 of JAVHZT010000034.1, forward strand.
TGGAAACAAACAGAAATGACTTGCGAACTTATCATTTGAATAGATATTTTCCATTTATTATATAGTTTTGATTAATAATTGTCTGAAATTAATGGTTATTTTAACAATTTATGAAGAGAGAAGTACTGCATGTATATAAATTTATACATAATGGTATTCATAATTACACGTGGCACTGGATCCAACCGTTAATTCAAATCTCACACTTTCATATCAACAACAGGATTTTTTCCACATCACATTATGGACACTATTATGTACATATAGACTTTTCCTTATGAAGAAAAGAATCAAATCAACAACTTTTGTGCACCCTAACTAAACAAGAATCAAATGTCGATATGGCACGACAAGATTGCTAACAATTGGTTTATGATCAAATTATCGAAAAGTACAGTAATAATGTGATTATATACATGCATAGTTGCAAGCTTCAAACCCGAAGTATATCTGGTTATTTGAGCTTGCTGACCCGTGTGTTGGGGACTTGTGGGACTTTGGAAATCGAAGGGACGGTCCGTCACAAGAGGGACAAGTTCAATAAGGAAATGGAGAATATATCCAGAATTCAATCACATTTACATTTAAAAAATTAGAAATTTTGACTCGTGATTCATGTCCCCAGGGAGTGGATGGGCAGTTTGTCGACGTGTTCAATAGGAAAATGGAGAATTTTATCCAAAATTCAATCCCAATACATTTAAAAAATCAGAAATTTTTGATTCGAAAGAGTCACGACAATCCACCTAGAACTGTATGAACTCTAATCTGTTTTTATTATACATCTAACCTTAATTTACGTACATTTTTAAGGTATGCATGACATAAGTATATACGTGCACCTGTTAATAAGATACACTTGGTACTTGAATATATATATATATATATATATATATATATATATATATATATATATATATATATATATATATATATATATAATTTGAATAGGATAAATGAGGATACCTATATAATAATATATGGAGAAATAATAAAAAGGTTATATAATGTTCCGTGTCAAATATGTGATTTTTTTGGGATCCAAGGCCAACTTCATAATTTGGACCCAATGGACGACGTCATACGGGCCAAGTGGCTCACCGCTCGACTCATGAAAACATTTGCAACTGAATAGTGAATAGTGAATAGACGAGCTCGCAATGAATAATGATTGTTTCGGTCACCGTTGAAAGTTCAATGACCAATTGGAACGGTCACTGAACTTTCAAAGGGGCCCTTTTGGCAATTATTTTTTTGCCTCTATAAATATCCAACCTATTTTCAAAATTTTTCACACAACATTCCAATAACTCTCACTTTCTTCCACATTCTACACAGGCCTGTTCTCCTGCCCACCGTGGGCAGGAGAACATTTGCGCGGTGCAATGATTTTTTTTGGAAAATTTCCGTCTTTTTTTTACCCACCCAAACACCCACCTCGCCCCAGTTATCACCCCATCCTACTACCCCTTTATATTTAAATGATTTTCTTTATTTTTGTCTCAATTTTTTATGTCATTTCGGAATATCAAACGAAGTTGAAATATTACATTTTGAATATTATATCGAAGTGCTCACGACCTAGTTTCCCCCATCTCTAAAGACATGCGAAATGGCCAATCGTAGCAAAAGTTAGCACTCTTCAAAATAAGACGTTCCAAAATATATAAATGATTTTCTTTATTTTTGTCTCTATTTTCGAGATTATTACGGAATGTCAAACGAAGTCGAAATATTATATTTTTAATACCATTTCAAAGTACTCACGATCTAATTTCCCCCATCTCTAATGGCGTGTGAAACGACCAATCATAGCAAAAGTTAGCACTCGTCGAAGTAAGACGTTCCAAAATATATAAATGATTTTTTTTTGTCTCAATTTTCGAGGTCATTACGTGATATTAAATGAAGCCAAAATATTTTATTTTTAATATTATATCGAATTGCTCATGACCTAATTTCACATATTTCTAACGGCGTGCGAAACGGCCAACCATAACAAAGGTTAGCACTCGTTGAAGTAAGACGTTCCAAAATATATAAATGATTTTTCTTATTTTTGTCTCAATTTTCAAGGTCATTACGAGATATTAAACGAAGTCGAAATATTGCATTCTTACTACTATTTCAAAGTGTTCACGAACTAGTTTCCTACATTCTTAACGACGGGTAAAACGGCCAACCGTAGAAAAAGTTACGACTCGTTGAAGTAGGAACCTCAAAAATTAATTCAAAAATAAGAAAAATCATTTATATATTTTAGAACAGCCTATTTCGACGAGTGTTAATTTTTGCTACGGTTGGCCATTTCGCACGTCGTTAAGGATGGGAGAAACTATATCATGAGTACTGTGAAATGGTATTAAAAATATAATATTTCGATTTCGTTTGACATTCCGTAATCTCGAAAATAAAGGCAAAAATAAAGAAAATTATTTATATATAAAGGGGTGGGTGAGGTGAGACAAGGGCGGAGTGCGTGTTTGGTGGGTTAAAGGGGGGGAAAGGTTAGGAAAAAATCATTGCACCGTTGACGTGGCGAAGCGGTGGGTAAAGTATTATCCTGCCCACCGTGGGCAAGAGAACACTCCTGACATTCTACAACCTACTATATTTTCATTTTTACCTTCAACTTTAATTATTCAATATCAATTATCACACTAAAAATTTACAATTACAATCTTACACATGATTTTTCTTTCAAATCTTGATTTATTTCCATACTCTTCAAAATTCCGATATTCGATTGAGACGATTCAAAATGCGTTGGAAAGCTAACCCATCTGGCTACAACTTTGATTCAGACATCATTCTCCAATTCGATCATTTTCTATGCCAAAAATATGTCTCAATATAACGGACTATGTAACGGAATTTTTTGTTTTAAACAGGCAGCTGCACCTTCTTTCAATATTTTTATCATAACTTTGTATTTCGATATCCGATTGAGGCGATTCAAAATGCGTTGGAAAGCTAACTCATCTGGCTACAACTTTGATTCAGACATATTCTCCAATTGGATCACTTTCTATGCCAAAAATAGGTCTCAATATAACGGACTATGTAACGAAATTTCTTGTTTTAAACAGGCAGCTGCACCTTCTTTCAATATTTTTATTATAACTTTGTATTCTGATATCCGATTGAGGCGATTCAAAATGAGTTGGAAAGCTAACTCATCTGGCTACATTCCTTCAGTGTTTTTATCATAACTTTGTATTCCGATATCCGATTGAGGCAATTCAAAATGCGTTGGAAATCTAACTCATTTGCTTACAACTTTGGTTCAGACATCATTCTCCAATTCGACCACTTTATATGCCAAAAATAGGTCTCAATATAACGGATTATGTAACGGAATTTCTTGTTTCAAATAGGCAGCTGCACCTTCCTTCAGTATTTTTATCATAACTTTGTATTCTGTTATCCTATTGAGGCGATGCAAAATGCATTGGAAAGCTAACTCATCTGGCTACAACTTTAATTCAGACATCATTCTCCAATTCGATCACTTCCTATACCAAAAATAGGTCTCAATATGAGACTAAAACACCGGAGCATAACTTTCCGGTTGGAAAGTGATTTGTGATCATCTTTTGACTAAATTTGATCCCCTTGACATCTTCCCTTTATCCAATTGACTCCGAGAACTCTCAAATTTTCATCGTGAGATTCGGCACAACTTTTAAGTATTTACATTTTAGCCCCCAAACTTTGGATCCCTTACAATTTATCCATTTCTCCAAATTTGTCTACTTTTGCTTATTTTCTTCAATCTCACCAACCTACATCACAATATCAAAATCACACATCTAATTATTTATCAATTACATAAACATTATATCACTAATTATTTATAGGGTGTTTGTTTCTGCTTTTCAGTAGAAATCAAGTCGTTGGCAACACAATTCATGCCGTTGGGAGCCGCAATTTTGGACCAATTCTCTCACTGTAGGGCTGTAGGTTTGAAAAAAAAAGGTAACATAATCAATTTTCCTTCCTCCTTGCAGAGCGCCCAGACACGCCCTTAATTAACAAAAAAAAATTACATCTTTATTAATAACAAATTAATTATTAAACAAAAATATTAAATATAAACTAAGCAAACGTGCGTTGCACGTTGCTTGCACCTAGTATATATATATATATTTGTGTGTGTGTGTGTGTTCGTATGTACCAATTCAGCTAAACAAAAAGGCCACAAACGACACTAAGTCCTTCATAAAATCAACAAGCATGTTCAGTACATAGTATTGCCAAGATTTCTACTATTATTTTTTCAATCAAGTCGAATGCAATCTAATCTAATCTAATCTGGTAGGCCAGACATGCCATTTACAATATTACCCTCAAGCCTGGTTACTGGTGGCCGTGTGAAGTCCATCAGAATTGCCCTCTGTTTTCTTCTTCTCTAATTCTCTCATGGTGGATCTCCACCTAAAGAAAGTACCAAACAGGACTTCCATATCCTCTAGGGTTCTTCCCCGTGTCTCAGGTAGCAATGTGTAGAAGAAAATCCAAGCTACAGTCGCAACCCCTGCGAACAAAAAGAAAGCCCCTCCAATTGTAATGCTCTTGTACAGGGATAAAAATGTCATTAATATCACCCCACTGACGACTCTGTTAACCGCGACTCCTATACTGCACCCTTGGGCCCTTAGCTTTAACGGGAAGATCTCGGAGCTGTAGACCCATGCAATGGGACCCATCCCAATCGAGAAAAATGCAACACATGCTAATGTCATGAGGATGCACAAGGCAACGGCCCACGTTAATTTTTGATCTGGATATTGATCAATTATGGTCAATCCAGTGGCTAGGCTCGCGAGGGAGAATATAACACCACCACAACTTGTGAGGAGCAAAACTCGCCGTCCAATCCTGTCTAGCAAAAATGTGGACACTAGGATGGAGATTGTCTTTGAGATTCCTACTGCTATAGTGGCAAGTAGTTTGTCCGTATTAGTTTTCAAACCGGCTTTTTCAAAAATTCTAGGACTGTATATCACAACAGAATCTATGCCAATCGCTTGTTGGAAAAAATGTATACCAATGCCCGCCAACATAATGTGTACGACCCTCGGTGTAGGGTGGAGGAACATTTCTTTCCATACATCCTCGCCATGGCTTCGTTTTGGAACAGAAACGACGTCGTCGTTGCAATTTTCTGGCAATCCTGCAGCCTCTTTAATATCAGCCAATCTCATTTGGGACTCCTCTAACGAATCCGAGGTTTTGTTCAGGACTTTTTTTGCATCGCCTAATCGACCTTGCATGACTAGCCACCGGGGTGACTCGGGCATGCCTAGGACACCCAGACCTAGGATAACCGATGGAATTGCACTAACACCAAGCATGAGTCGCCAGCCCAAGTTCGTTGGAAGCTTGGAAAATACATAATTTGATATATATCCTAACAATACACCTACAATACAATTTAAATTAGACCATCGCCCAAAAAAAAAATTGTAAGGAGCACAAGATAAAGAATTTTAGTTTATACACATTTTTATCTTTATATAAGAGTAGTGATATTAACAAAGTAATTTGATTCTTTAAATTAGCATTTTAATATGAAAGAGAAGTAGACACAAATGAGCTAGGCTGCTAGAGTTGAAAACTATAAAAATTTTGATAGTGAATGAATTTTGATAATTAGGCTTTCGTCAAACAACTAACCATAGCTTCTATTTGAAGGTTCATTATTTGACAAAATAAAATTTTGAAGAGTGAATTTTTCAAAAATATATAATTAAAAAATAGAAAAAAATTTAAATTTACGTACAAAATATTTTATTATATGAATATGTGTTTGAAAATAAATATATATAAAAAAGAGTTCTTGGATAATGGTTGTGAAACAGGGACATATTATCTTAAGCCCCATTTGATTCCGCCAAAAAATTTGATTAAAATTTAATTCAAAATTAATAATTAATTTTATAGGATTCACAATTTTTCAAATTCTCACGTGAATACACAATTTAATTTTATCTTATAGTTTATGGTTAATAAAATTATTGAAACTAAGACTAATTTTTTAATTAACAAACAATTATGAAGAAATTAATATTTGAGAAAAAATTCAAATGAAAATTTTCAAACATGTTCTTCCTAGAAAAAAAATTATGTGTTACATGCATTTAAAACTTAAAAAGTAAATTGTCAGAAATTGTTACCTGAAAAAAAGAATAGACCATGAAATAAGAACAAGAATAGAAGATTTGTGTGGAAATTCAAGACAAAAAAAAAATTTACGTGAAGAAATTGACAAATTCACTATATCAAAAACGTTTACGAGAGGTGTGGCCTCTTGGCCCAATCCCTCTGCTACCGCCACATATTCTATTTTTTTCCTCATAATTTTAGTTCAACATATACATCACACCACGAACTTTTCGAATCATGACAAGCAAAATTCGAGTCATTGTACTCTAACAAAAATGTCATATATGTGTCTATGCTCAATCTATGCACATTTTAGTATGTGTGAGAATATGTACCAGCATTGATGAAGACTTCAGGGAAAGAAGTGAGGAATCCACGAGATGAGGCCGGAGATAACTCAGCGGTATACACGGGAGCTATCATCAGAGCATAGCCGACTCCGATCCCAGCCACGAACCGGCCAAACATAAGAAATGCATAGTTGGTGGCAAAGGCCATTAAAAAAGCTCCGGCAAAGAAGATTGCCCCCGCCAAGACTATGGTGTAACGGCGGCCAATCCAGTCGGAGGTCCGTCCGGCTAAGGCGGATCCAACAAGGGCGAAGACATTTATGGTCCCTACTAGGATCTCTATTTGGACATCGGAGACTTTGAGGTCGTCCTTGATGTAGATTATTGCTCCACTCATCACTCCTGTATCTGTAAAAATTAGGAACAAGTTACACGTGAACGAAGCAAAATCATATTGTAGCACGAATCAGTATTACTATTGTTATTACCATATCCGAGTAAGATTGATGACATTGATGCTAAAAGAGAGCAAGCTAAAGCATACTTGCTTCTCTTAGGCTTCTTGGGGAGGGCCAAATCGGAAACCGGCAGCTGGGATTGGTTGGTGTCTCCATTTTTTTCTGGGTTTTGATTAGCCATAGGAATAGAGTTGGAGCTTAATTTGGAGTGAGTTTCGAAGGCCAATAATTTGATAATTCCTTAATCTTTCGGAAGATAAGAGACCATGTGTGAGTTCTTTTGGTGTACTCGTACACATATATATAGATGGCAGCACAAAATTGTGGTAAATATTACATACAGGTAAGGCTTGCTTGGGATTTTTATTTTTGTTTTACGTGGATTTTGAAAATATTTTAACAGCATCATTTATGGGATTTGGAAAAATCAATATTTGATGGAGAATTTGTGATCAAAGAGAAATGAAAAGTTTCGGGGTTGCTTGTAATATTATTTTATTAAAAAAATGTGTAATTGAAAATAAGAGAAAGAAAAATGTTTTTTTTTAAATAAAAAGGACCAAAAAAAGACTAAGTATAGTGTAATTTTTGTCGTATTTCTCAATCCAACCAATCGGTCAATTTTAGTTTTTTCTTAAATTTTAGTCCAATTTTACCTTCTATAAAATGATTATTTCCAACCCTGTTATTTTTTTAAAAAAATTAAGCCCCCTGTTTGGTGGCCATTTTTTGGGAATAACTTTATTTTGAATAGTGAATTTTTTGAGAATACATGGTTGAAAAGTAGGAAAAAGTTTTAGATTTACGTATAAAATATTATATTGTGATAATGTGTAGTTGAAAATGAGTATATAAAAAAAAGAGTTTTAAAAATGAAAACAAACATGGACTAACCAACAAATGAAAATACATTAACTAGAATTTATTTACAAGCAAAAAAATTAATAAAAAAATAAAATTTTGCTATAAATTCACTTTGAGTAAAAACTGATTATAAAGTAAAATGACTAGACAAAAAAATCACTTATAAAATATAAAAAAAGTTATTTATATATAAAAAATCACTTACATTAAAAATCATTTTAAAATACAAAATTAACTTATAACTAGTGTTTTAAAAAGTGGCGTCTATGAGCACCTCGCGCTTTTTCTTATTATTATTATTTTATATATTATATTTATATTTATAAATTTATTTTATTTTTTTACTTGCTAAGTTTTTTTTTTTTTAATATAGAAAACATATTTTTTACACCTTGGCCTTTAGTTGCCCAAAGTTTGGACTACACACCTCTTCACACTTCACGCTTTTTAAAATACTACTTATAATTGTAAATTTACTTCTAAGTAAAAAATAAAATTTTATTTATAAGTAATATTTCACTTTTTAAGTTAAAAATTAACTTATATGTATAAAAATTACTTATAAGTAAAATATTTATTATAATAACAATTTATATAAAAAATTATAAATTGAAATTTTACTAAGAGATGCGGATGTAATTTAATTATTTTAAAAAAATTTCAAAACTATTGAATAACAAACTCTAAGGTGTGAATTGCATTTTTTTTTAAAATGACTCAAAAATCATCCATTTGGGTTTTTCGTTAACGCCAAAAACAGTACTAGAAAAAAAATTAAATAACCGCCCGTAAATCCCAAGTTGGCCATAATTGTTAGGGCTGTCCGTGGGTCGGTTCGGTTCGGTTCTGAAGATACCCGAACCGACCCAAAACTTTCGGGTATTTAATAAATGGACCCGTCGGGTCCAAATATAATTATGGAACCGTTCGGGTTCGGTTCCGTTCGGTTCGGGTCGGTTCGGTTCCGTTCGGTTCCGTACCATAATTAAATTTTTTAATATTTTCAACAACACTACATAAATACAATTAATAACATTTCATTCGTAACTTTTACAAATTAACGTAACCCAATTCAAAAAAGGAAAATACTAGATGTACTCCATGAATTACTACATGGAGTACATCTTGGACAAGTGGCGACCACCTATTGGAGGGTCGGCTGTGGGGCCGAGGCCCCACAAATTCCGACCCTCCAATAGGTGGTCACCACTTGTCCCTTAAGTCATCCATGTAGTAATCCATGGAGTAAGTGTAGCATGGTCCTTCAAAAAATATACAAAACTACCGTCCAATAAGATTAATTCAACGATACAAATACCAAAAAGTAGATATTAATATTACAAAGAAACTACATAAACTATATTAATTAGCTTCAAATTAAAATGGGTTAATGGATTTTAAAATGATTTGGGCTTAAAAATTAAAATTATGAAATAATCTAATTTATTCAATTAATTTGCTAATTTGTATAGGAAAAAAATAAAATAATTTAATTAATTCAATATAAAAAATAAAAAAATTATTTAGTTTCGGTTCTTGTTCGGTTCTTCGGTTCTTGGTCTAGACCCGAGACCCGACCCAAACCCATCGGTTCTCGATTCGGGTACCCGTTCGGGTATTTAATTTATGAAGAACCGCTCGGTTCGGTTCGGTTCGGTTCGGGTTCGGTTCGGTCCGGTTCGGTTCGGGACTTTTGGACACCCCTAATAATTGTTGTTCCTACTAATATTTTATATTTTTATCTTGATACCACGTGTCTAACAAGAGCTAGTGGAGGCCAATTGATGGACCACCACCTTTATCATTACATATGACTTTTTTCTAGGATAAAGTTACTTGTCAGAATTACTTAATTATATGAGCAAGAATAATGCTAAGTGTACACAATCTTTTACACAATTTTTTACACCCACCTCACATGGAGGGGGGCCCACACAAAATAAAATAATCGTGGACCCCCCTCCATATGAAAGAGGTGTAAAAGATTATGTAAAAGTGTGTGTGTACATGTAGCATTACCCATATGAGCAATGGTAGAGGTACATCGGGGTGTACATCACGGTGTACACCCCCTTCACATGGGTTAGGGGCCCACTTGAATATTTTATTCGAGTGGGCCCTTCCATGTGAGGTGATGTACACCTTGATGTACATTTAGCATTTTTCTAATTATATATACGATTTTGCTATCGGTACATCAAGGTGTACATAGGCGTGTACATCACACTCACATGGGGGATGGGACCCGTTCGAATAAAAAAATATTTTATACACGTGGATCCCACCCCATGTGAGTGTGATGTACATCATTATGTACAATTCTTGATGTATAAGTAGCATTTTTGTTATATATATGAGTAGATGATTGAATGAAAAGATTCATTATATTTTAAACCATATACGGCGATTTAGGCACTACTTGTTAAAGGAAAAACGTGATCGAGTCGAAATAATGGACTGATGATTCATTAAAATTGCACGAGGAAGGAAATTATAGGTGAGGATTGACTTAGACATGCGTAGCAATTTTTTCTACTTCGGTGAACGACTACAGGTATAAGTTAGAATAAACTTTAGATGACAAAAGATAAAGTTCGTCACTTGCTTCAGTTACGTGTCTAACAAGAGCTAGTGGAGTATTGAATTTTGCATATTTAGAAGGAAAAAAAACTGTTGCTTTCAATTTATGTGGAAGCTGGAGAAACCCAATTTCTCTATGTGTATTTTATGCAAATTAGAGTGTGACATCTTGATTCCACTTATTCATTCAGCTGCGGATCAAATAGCAAAAGTTGACACGGAATTTGTGCGAGTGAATATAGGGGTAGTCTTTTTTTTTTTTTCCTTCCTGGAACCAAACTAGAACCAAATACAAACTAATTCTCAATCCTGGGTCGCCTTCACCACCATCGGAATCAGGGCCAAATTCTAGGAAACCTTCAGCTCCGTCTTCAAGTGCCTTTTTTGCTTGGTATTTTCATTCTAGCAATTAATTTGACCAAGCTCATTCTAGCAATTTAATTATTACATGCAAAAGCTGAATATTCATTTTCTAAGTAGCTGAATAATTGAGAAATAAATGATATAACGGGAGGTGGTTTTGGTTTGGGGTTCGTTTGGGTGGGGTTGACTTTTTTTTTAGTATTATTTCTTTTCTTTTTTTGTTTATTATTTAATTATTTAATGTGATTAATATATAGTTACCATTCTACCTTTTTGAAATTGATTAAAATATGATCAAGATCAATTTTTTGTGTCAACTGAAGGTATTTTGGATGGAAACAGTCCAAAAATGCCCTACCTGCAACGTATCAAAAAGTTAGGGGTGATATCTGCAATAAATCGAAGGTTTGGGAAAAGTCTACCAACATTTTAAAGGTTTGAGGCTTTTCCTGTAATTATCTCTAATTTTGATGCAATCAATAGAAAAAAATATATATTTTTAGTTCAATATTTCATAAAACTTCAAATTTTTCGTTTTTTTTTTAAAGTGATCACCCACCAAAATCCTCGAGGATTAATAAAGATAATCAGGTTATAGTTATATTGATTTTCGTAAGAATTAATTTTCGATCGGTATTATACCGTTTATGATGTGTTCCATAATTCTTTTTTTCGCCTTTATGAGTTGTTAATGAGTTTTGGAATGAATTTTTGTTTGTCGTCTTATTTAATTGATTTTTTTGCATTATTTGATTTGATTATAAGAGTCAAAAGTGATTTCATATTCTATTTTTATCTATTTTCAATCTCACAAGTAGTTTCATACTTATTTTTATAATTTTTTAATATAAAAAATCGGACCGGACCGAATCGGAACCGGTTGGTTCGGTTCTATAATTGAATATAAAATCAATGATTCCATTTCTAAGATTTCCATTGATATTCAAATCGAGTTCAAACGCCCACTCCTAGTGAAATTTTGGGGTCTATACTCTGGAAAAGTTGTTCATGTCATTGTCAATCTGGATTGATCAGGTGGAATATATGGTCAGGATAGGATTCCTTTCCAAGTGCATATGGTATATAGAATAGTAATGTAATTGTATTATTGAGGAATAAAATGTTTGTATACAATGTTGTTTAACGAATAGAGTAGTTTTAATCATTGTCAGGGGTTGCAATAGTTATGCGACAGCATATTATTTGATGTAATAAAATTATAGGAAATTAATGTCTCAAATAAAAAGTCGTCATATAGGATGACTAGTGCAATCATATATATCAGAAATGATCACTTGCCCGTAGTGGACACTGGATATGAGATATGTTGTCCATTGATGAGTTGCTACATCGTCGATGGGGTTTAAAATATCGATAACGTGACAATATCACATCTTGTCACATCACCGGTGGGCAAGAGAGCAGTTCTAATATATTAATTTTTGCCCAGCATCAAAGGGCACTCCATTATGTGGATCTTTGCATTTAACTATTATAATTCCCTTTTAATGCAATGCGAGAAAAGTGCAAGGCATTCCTTTCATACTTCAAATAATTATTATTCTTCATTTTAGAAAGCGTGGCATATACAAAACGCTCTTATATGCCTTGAAAGACCAAAGAGAATCTGCACCTAGCGCGCACAGAGTCATTATCAAGTGATTCTTCTAAGTACGTGTCCAGTTGCGCTGTACTCAACCTATTGCCTTAATATTTTACTAACTTATTTGCTTTCCATGTGTTCGACTGTTTTTATAGTTTTTTTCTAGATGACTATGTCATCTGCAGTTATATTTAGATCGATATAAACCAACAGTTAAAGGTGATTACCTAATTTGCCACTACCCACAACCCTAATCTCCACTTTGTCACTTTTTTTTATTTTAAAAGTGTAGCAAAATTAATTGACAAAATAAAATATTAGTGGGAAAAACAATTATGACCTGCTTGGAATTTTTGGGCAGTTATGATTTTTTTTTTTTTAAAGTAACTACTTCAACGTTTGCGAAGGATCCGATTTTGTGTGAGAAAAAGATGAGATAAAGCAGAATTCGTCATATGCATATTGCGAAAAAACTCAAAATTAAAAAAAATAAGTCAATGAAGTGAACAAATTTGACTGTTGGTACGAGTTTTATGACTTACCAAAGCATTTTGCTGAGACTAACTAAGGCACTGGAATTTAAATTGGAAAAAAAAAATCTTTAATAAATATAAATTTCTTTACATAAAAGTTAATTCATTGCGGGACTTATGCCAACACTAAACTGTAAAGAGTATAAATTGGATTTTAGGACAGGACAATTAGAATAGAAACCCCTGCTTCCAGAGGTTTATCATTTATTCTTACTTCGAGCTTAGGTAAGCCTGGGATTCTAGAAATAAGGGACCGAAGTTAGTGTAATGAACCCTGACCTTATTCAAACTCAAGAATTTATTTTATCGATACCTCTTGGCTCTCTTAGTTACGCTACGTCTTGAACCGAGTCCCCACTTTCTCTTTTCTCTACCTGACAAGATCAAAATCAGCAACCATATCAGGTAGCTCCCATCGCTTCAACAACAATTAAAGCTATGACTATTTCTGATTTTTCTAGGGGCATATTTAGTACAAGGATTTCAATTCTTCCTTGCTTTAGTAGAGCCAATTATTGTCGGAAAACTCCTGGCTCTCGGTATGTAAGAGGTGCTTATGAGCGACAACTATTCATTTGTTTAGTTCCCAAGACTTGCCTCATTTTTATTAAATCAAATATTTCAGAGTAACGTCAATAAGCTCATTGGTGGTTCAAATCCACCTTCCTTCTCGTTGGCTGGCCCCTGATCCACGTATTTTTACGATACTAGGTGTCTAGCAGCAAATTTCTCTTCCCATTTTCTACTCAAGCCTTGACTGCCACGAGAGTCTTACCTTAGTGATCGCTTTTGCTTTTTGGTTACAACAGATAACCTTCCCTTCGAATGTCTAGATTACAACTTTAGTAATGGAGAAACGAGTCTTTGGCATGAGGTTCGAGTTGATGAACACGAGAACGTATCGGTTCCAGGATCATTTTTCGGAGATGTGGACATAGCAACTGTGAGAAGTGAAAAAACAATTAAAAAATGATGATTTTTCGTGGACGGTTTCATCGGGTGGCAAGGGGCCGAAAGGGTCCCGCACCTCCAATCGTAGAGTAGTTTTTCTTGACCTTTTCCTCTAGGAGGAATCAAGGATCATTATATCACTTCACACACTTAGGTAAAGAACGATGTCATCCAATAGTAAGGCACTTGGCTCACAAGAGTTGTATACAAACTTGTTCATAGATGGGACAGCAAGCCAAGTTCTAATTCGTCCTTGATTGTATTATGTCTATGTAAACTTCTTAGTGGTGGTAATGGACCATTAGACTCGGCCCCATTACCCACGAGCTCGATTCGTCCAACAGATGAGCCGAGCTAATAGCTAGTCAAAGACCAGCAGAGTCCATGCTCGGCTCGACTCGTCTCTTAAACTTTCCTTAAGCTCGTGGAAGTTTGATTAATTGAGGAAGTCTAGATAATGTTGGTTTGGAAGTCTGGTTTGATAAGAGATTATTTCATAATGGATTGAGAGTTTGACTGAAAAAAGGACTTTGGAATGGATAAAAACGTGTTTGGAACGTTTTGGGACAAAACCGGGGTGTGGAGATGAGGCGCCGCGACGCCTACAGCGCGAAAGCAAGGGCTGGCGCCACAACGCCGCCTATTCGGGGAGGAATTTCATCCCTGCTTGGATATTGACTCAAGGTGTAGGCTTTTTTGAGACTTAAGATAACAATTAGATCATTATTGTGTACATTAGAAATTTGAGAGAATTATTTAGATTTAGATTGAGAGAATCATATCTTTTAAAGACAATTTAGTTTATTGATTTTATATATTCTCCCCCTCTTCCACATCAATCTTGTGTGATCCATAATTTTCATATTACTCATATTATTCTCGTCTTTAATTATTTGCCCAAATTTTCAATAAATTGGTATTAAAATGATTCTGGTATCTTGATTGGTTCATAACACGTACTTAAATGCTTGATCACCTATTTTATAATAAAGTTGCATATTTTATTTTTGGGAGGTTTGATATAGGTCTAGAGCAATAGTGATAATTGACATAGGGCTTAATAAACGTTATGAATGATGGTTTATGACTAGTGCAATCAAAATAAGTAATTGTTCAATTTAATGTGTTTCTAAGGCCCTGTTTGGTATACATTATTTTTTTCATTCTCATTTTTCTACTCATTTTCAACCACACATTCTTCAATAAAATAATATTTTCCATTACATCAATAACTTTTTCTTCATTTTTAACCACACATTCTCCATCAATCTACTATTCAATAATACATTCTTTCAAAAGAATGTGTCCCAAACACACTATAAGTATTTGAATTCAGAATAGAAATATTTTTGGTCGTACTTAGAAATAGGTTTAACTCACCTCATAAGAGATAGTTGGATAAAATTGAATTATCGATTGTCAATTTAAAAACAAATCAGACTAAAGAATATAGGTTGATAATTGAATTATCGATTTTAGTGCTTCAACTTTTACTCAAATCCATATTAGTCCTCAAACTTTCATCTATTGGCCGATTGATCATTCTTTCTTTTCCAATTGCTTAGAAATGGGTCCAAAACTGAAATAAGATAAAATTAACATAAATTAAGTAAAATTCAATTATAAAACAACACAAAATCATAGTAATATGACCTGAATAAGTGCACAAAAATGCACTTATCACCCACCAACCAAGACCTTCTATGTTATAACTATTTTCACATTTTAGGCATGTATTGGACAACTTTGTTGATAAGTGGTAACATAATTATAGGAAAGATTCAAGTAGCCTTTTATGTACAAATTCAGCTACTAAAATGACAAAGCACCAACCACAAATTTAGATTAATTATCTCGAGGATCACACAAGTTGGATTTATTCATGTAAAAACACATTGAAGACATGTAAAGGTTTCGTCTTGAGAGTCTAATTATGTTGGTACGGACGTGCCGAGCTTGAATTTATATATTTAGAATTTGTCAAGTTTTAATTTCTATTCTTGTTGGTAGGGATGAATACAATTTTAATCAAGTTAGACTTTACGAGTTAGGCGGATTGCCGTATTATTTTGATTGTACTAATTCAATTTGATATGTTATAACGGAGATCATATCTAATCTTTTAAAAGATACTTATTCAGTATTCATCTAACGATTTGAATTGTAGTGTTACATACTTAAAAATGAGATTTCTTAACTCTTTCGAAAACAATTAAAAAAAAAAGTATAATTCTTGAGTTTCTCAACAAAAACTTATATTATCCTATTTTAATTTAGAACCAAACTAGAGGAAGTAATTTGACTTTCCCTCATTTTTTACCCTTTAAATTTATATGCTTGAATTGATTGCATGTTTTTTAAGTGGTTAATTAAAATTTAAGTTACTATAAGCTTGCAGCATATAAAAATGTGTGAATAACAACAAGTGATCAAAAATGTTTGAATGAAAAACATGTTTGATCTAAATACATTGAATTATATCACCCCAAAAAAACTCGAGAAAAGAAAAGTAATTTCCTTTTCCTTATTCACAAAACCAAACACTCCATATGTCCAAGAAAAGCTATGCCGTATGCGTAATGACAGTTGGACCTCTCCAATAATTCTGAACACAACCTCAAAAGTCAAAGTAAACTCCAAACCCTTGAGTCATGACGTCATGTCCTTAATTTCAATTCACGTTTTTCAACAAAAGTAAACTCTTAATCCCACATTAAACAAATCGTAAGAACCTAATTTCATTATCCAAATAAATAATTAATAAATTTAGCCCCGAATTGACAACCATTATTTTCAGATATTTTTTTTTAGATATTTTTTTAATCATACATTCAAATAATAAAGCCTCAATTTATCATCCATTTTATCAAACATTATTTTTTACAGTAAACAATTTCCACCGCATATTCACACAATAAAATATTCTACACATTGCCCCCCAGAGCATAGTTCAGTGGTGCAAAGGACACGAGTGAGGTAGTCTCAATTGAGCAGGTAGCCGCATTGTGAGGGTTCGATTTCTGCCTCTTATAAGATATGAATTGGACTCTTTGTGGGCATAAGTATGGCAGCTCTTGTACACTGATCTGCTGAAACACATCCCGCAATTTACCTCATCCACAATGCTCTAGAGGCAGGGAGGGGCCGGGGCGGGGCCGGACCCTCAATGTTGGGGTTCAACCTTTAATAAAATATTTTACACACAAACCATTAAAATTACTTTACTTTTCAACTACACATTCTCCAAAAAATACTATTCAAAACTCTATTTCTTCTTTCAAAATGGGAGACAAACAAGCCAAAATACTGTGCATATAAATTCAAAATTTTTTCTTTACATTTTAACAAATATTCTCCTAAAAATCACTATTCAAAACATGATTTTTCTCATTTAATGACTGTCAAACAGGAACCTAGTTCCATGTTACTTTTGTATCAAGCATTATTTTTTTGATTGTACTATATTCATATTACAACTTACAGATTTGTTTGTCAACCAGATGAAGATGAGATTCGACTAGATCAAAATATCATCCGTCAAATTTAAAAAAAAAAAAATTCCTTTCTTTTTTTGAAACATCATTAATTTGTAAAAAATTAAACAAATGTACACCAAGTATTTTTATTTTAACTTTTTTATTTTTGGACCTCACAAATCCAACCACCGTTACTTTTCTTCAGTCTTCCGTTCACAATTTCTGACCGCAAGTAGTATGGGGCTCATCAAGTCAATTACAAGTAGTATGATTCAAGGATGGAAAGAAAAGTTAGCCCTTAATTGTTTAACACGTGTGCTGTTGAATTTTGGGGGGGGGGGCGGGGGGGGGTTCTTTATCAGTTCAGAAAGTGATATAAATGCTTACATCGTCAGGGACCACATTTGTTTCAAACGTTGAATTGTGGCCAAAATTGACATATTGAAATTCTTATCCCTTCGTTGGCCAATAATCTTCAACCCAACCTAAGAAAGGATTGAAATTTAAAAAACTTGACGTAATAAAATTTATCCAGGCATGTTCGATAGAGAATAAAATCGGATTAAAATTGAAAAATTAGCCGTTATTGTTAACTTTTATTAGACGAGTGAGACCCAATAACGACTATATTTTCAATTTTAATTGAATTTTAAACTTAGCCAAACATGCTCATAAAATATAAAAATTCATTATATTATATTATTTTTTGAAGTAATTTTCCATATAGGAGCGTATTTTAACTAAAATGATTTATACAAGTGCAAAGAACGAAAATGAGTTTCTATTTTTCTTGAAAGGAGATCGAATTTCATTATAAATTCGGTAAACAGGAAACAAAAAATAACAATCCATCAATAATCCAACACCAATCCAAAATCCCTAAAAAATAAAAATAGTAAAGCAACATCATACAATCGACAAGACAATAGCAATTCAAACTATCCAAGTCGACATCACAACAACAATTCATTAATTCAACGACAAAACATTAACTATCCAATAATTTCTTTTCATATAAATTGGTATAAGCATTTGTGTGGTTGAGATCAAAATCATATTTTTAGTATATTTTGATAAAAATTGATCAAATGTATAGTTGAA
Organism: Fraxinus americana; assembly: GCA_035079005.1. Lineage (NCBI taxonomy): Eukaryota > Viridiplantae > Streptophyta > Magnoliopsida > Lamiales > Oleaceae > Fraxinus > Fraxinus americana. The sequence continues at coordinate 294,032 of JAVHZT010000034.1, forward strand.
AAGTTATAAATTTTATAAAAATATGTAGTTAAAATTAATTGTCGACTTTGATTTAAATTAAAATTTTAAAATAAAATAATAAAAGAGACAAACCATAATAGCTTCTAAGTGCTAAAGGTGCATTCTAAGCAGTCTATTTTTTTATGCATAAAATTAGTGTTTTGATTTTTCAATAGGGTGCGATTGCAAATTACACTTAGATAAAATATAAATAAATCAGAAAGTCAATATTAGTAAGCTTGAAAATATAAACTTAGGTATTTTTCTTTCATTTTCTATACATTTTTTTTTCTTGGAACCCAAATGTAAAAAATAAAAATTAAATTAGTGAAAGAACTTACGGATAGAAGCTTATAGTTTTAGTATGTAATATAACGAATCATCGAAAAATCTTGAAACAATTGCTGGAAAGTTCAGGAATTAAGTTTTAGACCATTTTCACTAATTTTGGTTTGGTATAAAACACCCATCCAATGACCCACCAAATTGGGTGTAAAACTATTCATTTGCATCAAATTTGGTATAATTCATTATTCCCATTTTGTCCTCCATTTTCTATCATTTTTTCCCCTTCTATATCCTTTTAGAATTAATTAATTTGAAATTATTTATAATTATTTTAATGTGATAGTTATTTTTGTTTAACATTTATTCTTAAATTCTAATCAAGCAATAAGTATTGATACAATAAATTAAAATTGTTCATTAAAAGCTCAAAAGTTACAAATTTAATAATTAAAAATTATCTGATTTCAAGAATTTCTTGTTCATCATAGACAAATTAGCTGTCATTTTCATTTTACGTAACTTCTGTTGTACGTTCAATGAAGTTTTTTAAATTATGGTATTATGTTTAATTTTTCTTACTTTCTTTCTTTCCTTACTTTATTTTAGTTCATTAAATATAATTTAATTTAACGATTCTAGTAATAATATAATTTGTAATTAAATAATTTAAAATAAATTGATGTTGAGAAATAAATAATAAGAAAATATAGGAAATACTATTCATTTAGTGTAAAATTTGGTATAATCGTTGGAGATGTTAAACCAAATTGCACCAAATTCAGTGGAACACGCTCTTAGTTTCTGGTAAATTTTCAAAGATGGGGACTAGGTGGTGTGGAAAATTAGGAATGGTGATAATTTAGAATTGAATTGTGTCTCAAATTTCAAATGGATGATGGATTTAAAGGATAAAGTGATAGATTAGCTGGTATTGAATTTGAAAAAAAATACATAATTGCTTGATTCAGATTAACATGTCAACTACCTTTTGAATACCATCTCTCTCCCAATATTGCTTCTAACTTGAGCATCCGAGTCCTACCGAGGAACACTTTCCCATTTTAATTAATAGTTGCTCGAGGGCTAAAGGTAAGAAGATTGAGCATAATTTTAAAAAATCTATTCAAATTAGCATAATTGATATTAAGTGAAATTTTAATATTTCTTTTTAAACTGTTCATAACTCTACAATTTATGCTACCAAACAAACCATCAATTCTTGATAATTGAAGTAACTTTGGCTGGCGATTGACTTCAATCAAAATGCCATAATTTAAAATTTACACGTTAGTGTTAGGAAATAAAATGGATCGAGGTAATATATATTACACAATATGAAATATATGATCGCAAACAAACAACAAAATAAATGACAAAGCATTAATTGTCGAGGAATGAAGTATTTTATTCAATTGACTAATATGGAGAAAATAAATGCAATCGTCATGCCTACACAATTATTCTAGATTTTAATAATACAAAACATGTGAAAAGAGTCTAATATTTATAGGGGTACATGCCAAACCCTAAAAATACCACAAAAATGGAAACCAAATAAAAAATCACGTAAAATAGAGAAAAAAATTTCCAATAAAAGCATGTGGAAAGAAGGAAAATATATTTTCTAAAAAATGAATCTAATTTGGGTAAAAAATCCAACAATCTCCATCTTGACACAAATTCCAATGCAACGAACGAAACTTCAAAATTTCTCTGCTTGGAAAAATAATCGTCTGCAATGAAAAATTTGAACTCTTAAACAAGAACCAAAGTTTCTCCAACACAAAAATACTTCTCATCTTCCATGGTATCCAACACGGATACATGAACTTAAGCATTGGGTTCCCCAAAATTCACAAATAATTAGAAATTACTAAATAGTGTCGAAGCACGCCTTGTAGCAAAATCCACTCCCTATACTTTCATAGAAGGCTCCTGGCTAGTTTCAACACTTTCAAAAAAACGCTAAAAGCATATGTAACCGAATCAACATCCACATACCTATCTCCAATGAGTCTATCTCCAGTAGTTGAATAAGATGGAACCACAAGTAATGGTAGCAAAGCGAAATTACCCATATTCTTTAAACTCGACTGAATAATATTTTTCAATATGGATCCCAAACCAAATTCCAAAGTTACAGTGCCAAATTGAATCTCCACCACTGTACTAAATCTGTGCAGGCTTTTCTTCACAAATTCTACCCGATCTTGCAAGATGTACAACTGGGACTTTTTCCGTCCCTCAAATACAACAAGAACACCCTTTCGAACCCTCAAGACTCCACCTCCTCTAGAGAACGTGTACCCTTTTGAATTAAAAGTATTCAGTGAAATGAGATTGTTCTTCAAGTTTGGAATATGTCGAACATGATCAAGTGTTCTGCATTTTCCATCCACCAGCTTCAATTAGACTCTACCAAGACCAGCTACCCAACAAGGTTCATTGTTACTCATGACAACAACACATTGTGTCACCGTTTCATACGTTTCAAACAAATTCTGATTGGGAGACATAGGAATGCACAAGCTGTATCCAAAATCCACTCCTCGTTAGGTTTGGATTCTATGTCAGAAATCGTCCAAACATCTTCATCACTCAAATAGTTCTCGGCTATGTCATTTATTCTTACAATAATAATAAATTTGATTGCTAAAATTTGACATCTTCTTACCCCTTCTTCGATCACCATGAACAACAAGGTTTTCTCCATATCTAGCCTCAGTATCAACCATATATTTTCTCTTTTGAAAACAAGGTATCATACGCATCTTCAATAGTGAAAGTATCACAACTATACAAGATCCTGTCTTTAAACGAAGTAAACGAAATGGACATCAAGCACAAAAGATTAAGGTCAAATCTTCTTCATCATACTCTACCTCTAAAGTCTCCAAATCAGCGACAATATCCTTGAACACAGTCAGATGATCTTCCAAAGATTCGCCTTGTACCATGCGATGAGAATACAACCTTTGCTTTAAATGCAATTTGTTTGTCAGACTTTTAGTTATACGCAATTGCTCCAACTTCAATTACAACGCATCTCCCGTATCTTCCTTCAAAACTTTTTGAAGAATATTGTTGGAGAGATGGAGATAGATCTATGAAAGTACCTTCTGGTCCTTCCGTTGTTTCTCCTCCGTCGTCGAAGTTGTGGCATTTTGTCAAATGCCAATAATGTATCATCCAAATCCATCGTGAGTATAGCTCGTATCTTTTCTTACCACAGTGAAAAATATTGTATTGCGATCCAAGAGCGGAATTTCATACTTTAGGTTGTTATCAATAACAAAAACCTCGAAAAAATCACAACCAATAGATCTAATACCACATGTTGGAAAATAAAACGAATCGAGGTAATAGATATGACACGATATAAAGTATATGATAGCAACTAAACAACGAGATAAAAGATAATGAATTAATTGGTAGATGATCGAAGTATTTTATTCAATTGACTAATACGAAGAAAACAAATACAATAACTGTGCATATACAATTATTCTATATTTCAGTAATATAAAACTTGTGAAAAGTGTCTAATATTTATAAAGGTGTATGAGAAACCCTAGAAATTCCACACAAAGATGGAAACAAGATAAAAAATCACGCAAAATAAAGGAAACAAAAATTTTCCAATAAAAGCATGTGGAAAAAAGGAACAAATATCTTCTAAAAAATCCAAACTAATTGGAGTAAAAAAACCCAATAGTTAGGTATATTGAATTTTACACAATTAGATAAGATATCAAACAAACATTTATTATATGTTCATCTCTCTAATATATCTTTTATTCAAATTGATGAAATTAAAATATGAAAAAAAATACAATTCAAATGAGGATAAATTAACCATTATTATCAAATTCTAAAATATAGCATTTGTTTTCTTTTTTATAACAGTCATAAAATATCTATTACCTCTCTCTCTCTCTCTCTCTCTCTCTCTCTCTCTCTCTCTCTCTCACATTCCATTCCAAAATCTCTACAAATTTATAGTACAAATTGACCAGAAATTGATGATTTTACTTCATCAACTGCACATTTCCACTGATTAAGTCACAAGGCATAATGGATTTTTGAGATTCATTTGCCTACAGTTGTCGGAATGAATTTGTTAGTTTTTAATTGTGTTATTGACGATTCTGTAAACAAAAGGGATTTAATTGTAAATGTTGTAAAAACTCAAGGAGTAATGTGCAATTATGTGAAAATAGGTTATTAGGTCTAGGGTTCGAGTATAACAAAAGAAGGAAAATACGTCGTGAAATTTCGCTAGATTGTCGCCATGGATTGAGACTGTCGTTGAGCTCTCGCTCGAGCAACATGTTTGTTCGGGAAGTTTTTATTTCGCCATTTAAAGGCTTTTTCCCTGACCCATTACTTTTCTAACCCACCTATATATATATACCAAAACACATCTGTACGAAAAGTGAGAAGGTTGAACATTGAGAGAGCTTCATCTGTGAAAGATTCATTCTATTTTATCTTTCAACTTTCGTCTATTTTGATTGTTTTGGTGAGAAAAACATTGTTCCTAAAATCCAAATACCAAACTGCATTTTCTCTACATCTGGCCAGAGTTCTGAAAATTGAGGAAAGTTGACTGGAGTTCAAGTCTGTGAAGAACAAGCTGATCTTCGTTGATCCACGAGAGATAGACGATTCCACAAGGCTAGGAGTGATGTAGGGTAGCAAATTCCATGAAGAGCTTTGACAATAGCAGCTAAGGATTGGTGTAGGGGAGCACGGGATCCAGGGGAGATGTAAGGAGTGCAGTCAGGAGATCAGATAATACGGGTCTTTTAGTCTGATAGACTGTAAGTTGTTTGAATCGTTTATAGTGGATTGTCTGGCAAAGTGCTCAGAGTTTTTTCCAGTTGGGCTTCTCCGTGATCACCCTGGTGTTGATTTACTATTTTCGTTATTGTTTATTGATTGATCATATAAAATGCGATATTCAAACTTAGGACTAAAATAACTTGCATGTTTAATCATCTAGAAAAGAATTAAAAAGTGACTTGTTGCTATTTAATTCGTAAAATATTTTAATTCTGCATAATATACCTATTCACCTCCCACTAGGTAATGTTAGGGTCGAACTGCGTAACTTTCAGAATTGATTGTAGATTCTGGTGATTTCAATTCTCCATATCTCAAAATCTTTATTACACTTTCATTTCAACTTATTTTGGGTCACATAGCTCTACATAATTTCTATTTCAACTGCATTAACATCGATTAAGGTACTTATAAGCGACTATAAATTCTGTTGACATTCATCTATCTTTAACCATTCATCTTATATTTGAACTTCTGTGTATATTATATTCAATTTGTAGTCGTTGCTTTTATTTATAATTAAAAATTTTAACCTTCATAATTGTGATTGTTGTTGTTTTCTGTGACTAGCAATGCTATTTTGACCAATGCGTTATTTGTGACCTAATATGTATAATATATTCAAATTGGGAATGGTCCTGTATTTTCTAAACATCATATTGTAACATTTAAATTTATGACAAGTATTGATATATTTGACTAGTGTTGTATTTTGTGACAATTGCAGTAAATTGTAACTATTATTGTTATTCTGATGTATGATGTGACAGATCACAAGTTATGAAATGTGTAAAGTGCGGTAGATCTGATCACAATCGTAGAATATGCAACAACATGATGTCTTTTAATTAGAAAGAGGAAAAATTGAAAGCAAAGAAACAGCGAAAGGTGGTCATATAGTTTAAAATTTTTATAATAGCATTAAGATATTATTTCTTGCTTATAATTTCTTTCAATTTATCCAAAGTTTGTAGAATATAAATTTATTGAATTGAAATATCCCTTGAATAAAACTTAAAATGTTCATCAATTGTGACCTGATCTCGTAACACAAATAATCAAAAGTTTTTAACAGAAATATGCACTTGAAAAAATGTTTATATGGCTGTGACCTATTATAACTAGATTGTTTGTGACCAAGTTTTTATAAAACTATGATTTTAATAGAATGTTAGACAATCATTAATGTAAGAAAAAAAGAGTTTTGAATAGTGATTTTTATGAGACGTGTGGTTAAAAAGTAGTGAAAAGTTTTTGGTACACGTGTAGAATATTTTATTTTGTGAATGTATGGTTGAAAATGATCCTATAGCAAACTATAAAGTAAAGTAATGAATGTCAAACGTGCACTAAATTGACATTGGTATAGATAGGTGCATGTTTGTGACTAAGTATGTAACCAATGACTGTTAGTTATTTTTTTCTAAGATTGTGATCCACTTTGACTATTTTGGGTATTTTGCGACAACATCGTATAGTTTTGATAAGAATTGTGATGTGTATTGCATTGAATATGACCTTTTTTATATGATTATAACATGTTCTCCCAAATACATTATCAAATTTTTTATCTACACAAAAAGTAACATAAAATCAGTGGATATGAGCCTAATTAATTCTATTCATGTACACCATGTACATGTTTTGTACATTAAAACAATCAATCAAAAATTTCAAAATGCAATACTAATCATGAAAAACAGACATCCGTAATAGAAAAGGGTTGAATATGCATGCACATGTACATATCAACCAATATTCGTTTACATCAACATCTACCTAAATATCATAAATGAAATTTCATTGTCGAATATATAGTTATATGAAATCAATCATCGGTTTAGAGTTGGTTGTAATTTTCTTTGAGAACCAATAATATTCCTTGTGATGTGAACTATGATACGAGGGTAAATCCAGACAAAGATCTATTGATCATTGAGGAAGGGCCTATGACTAGGTTGCGAGCGAAGTGGGTCAAAGAAGCAATGTGATTACTTGCTCAAGTCATGGTGGACGAAACATTGATCACAACAAGTAAATGGACAAGTTTCATGTTGGGTTTGGAAGAAGAAATAAGATGGATCAACTTGATCCAAGTAGCGGACGAGAAAGCTAAAAAGAGTAACTATGCGACCATAAGCATGACCCTGCTTACCTTTATACCGAGAATCAAAGTAACATAATGTATGAACTATGCTACCGCATGTCCATACACTATGCGGCCGCACATCACAATTCTGGGACGGATTTTTCAATTTTTGGAAATAATCTTAGTTTATTTAAAACTCTAGTTTTATGGTATTTCTTAATATTTTGAATATTAATTCCGTTTTAAGTAGGTTTTATGGGTTCCATATAATTATGACTCATTCTATTCATTGAAAAACACAAAAATTGAGAGATATTATTGCGAGACATATTACTTTCTTCTCGTTCTTCATTGAATTAATTTTGAACTTATCAAGAATTAAAATCTTGTGGCGTTCTACAATTTAAGTAAAGTTAATAAGTTTAGTGATCACGGGGTGAATATATTGTTTTAGCGATTGTCTTGGTTCTTTGTTCAATAATTTATTGGGTCGAGTTTTTCAAATGTTGATTATTGACTTTCTGGGTTTGTTCTAATTTGTTGTGGGTTTCGAGCTAATATTGCTACTTGGGTTTGCATAAGTTGATATCAGAGCAATACTCCAAAAATCAAGCTTATATCTTTTTTTCCTGTTGTTTGAGTTTTTTTTTTCATTCTCCGTGTTCTTCTCGTTCTTTAATTTTTTCGTCTCCAGTCCATAAAATTTCAACACTTGTTTGTGTGCTAATTTAACATCCAAATTAGTTTTATTTCTTTTACTGGTATCTAGTTGATTTCCGAACAAAAAAAAAATATTCGAAAAACTGCTAGCAACATATAATTTCTTTTTTTTTTTTATTAAAAAAATATTTCAAATTCAAAAGTGTCGAATTCGAATTTAAGAAATACTTTCTTGAATTTATCCTTAGCGTTTCATTCAAACTTCAAATTCTTACTTTCTTGAATAATTCTAGATCACTTTCCTTACTCAATTCACAATGGTTAAATTTTGATTGAGATCGAATTTTGAAGCCCTTGCAAAAAAGCATTGAGTAGAAAAAGGCAGAGTGGTGAGACTAATAGAGAGAAAGTCAAATTGAGTGATACACAAGTGTGTACACGTGATGTAAATATTATTCTTTGTTTAGGATGTCTGACAGAGACGATTCTACTTCAAGCGGGAAGAATAATCAAGTCATCATGACGGATGAGATGATACATCGATTTGAAAGGTTGTTTGGTGATATAGGAGATAGAATGGATATGTAATAGAAGTGGATGGAGAGGCAAGACATATTGCGTGCTAATTTGTATAGAGAACAACTTAGATAAGTTCCTAATACAAGGAGGCAAGATAGGTGGGATAATAGAACGGATTTTGCTGGTGAATGTGAAGCGGGTAGTGACATTAATGATGATGCATTGGTGGATGTGGAAACATGAAGAATGAAGGATAGAGGAGTTAGGCATGAAAGGAGGAGTGGAGATCTTGTTGGAGATGGTGTTGATAGAAGTATGTGCAATATCAAAATGACAATTCCTTCATTCAAATGAATGAGTGATCTGGAAGCATACTTGGAGTGGGAAAAAAAGTATTAAAGGGAAAGAGGTTCATGCCTAATCATTATTACAGGGAATTTCATCAAAAATTACCAAGCCTCTACCAAGGTTCTCGGAGTATGGAAGATTATAATAAGGAGATGGAGATTGCTATGATTAGAGTGAATGTGGATGAGGATATAGAGGCCACCATGGCCCAATTTTTGAATGGTTTGAATAAGGAGACAGCTGATGTGGTAGAGGTGCAACATTATGTGGAGTTGGAAGACATGCTACATGTAGCTATGAAAGTGGAAAGACAATTGAAGAGGAAGGGAACAACTAGATATTCATCGGGTTCTTCAGGTTTTAACTCTTCTTGAAAATCGAAGTGAGATGATAATAGAGGTGATGTGGCTATTTTGAGTAGTAAGACTGAACCACCAAAGGGAATGAGGAAGTTGTTAGCAAAATTACACATTCCCAACCTTCTAAGAATCGACATATCAAATGCTTTAAGTGTTTGGGATCGGGGCACATTACTTCTCAATGTCTAACAAAAGGGCAATGATTTTGCGTGACAATAAATAAGTGGTGAATGATAGTGATAGTGTTGATATGCCCAAGTTAGATGATGCTAGTGATGGTGATGGAGATAGAGTAGAGTACCCACTAGGAGGGGAGTTACATGTGGTGATGAATGCTCTTAATACACAAATTAAATTAGATGATGTGGAGCAATAAAAGGAGAACATATTTCATACGAGATGCCACGTCAACAAGGTATGTTGTATGATTATTGATAGAGGTGGTTGTACTAATATTGTTAGTACTACACTTGTTGAGAAATTAGGATTGACTACAATAAGACATCGTAAGCCTTATAAATTGCAGTGTTAGATGAATGTCGAGAGGTTGTGGTATGTAGGCAAATTTTGTTGAATTTATCAATTGGGAGGTATATTGATAAAGACATGTGTGATGTAATTCCTATGCATGTTGGGTACATTTTGTTGGAAAGGTCATGGCATATGATAGAAAGGTGAAACATGATGGATTCAAGAATGGTTACAACTTTATAAAAGATGGGAGAGTTGTTACTCTTGTACCATTAACAGCACAACGGTCTATGATGATTAATTGAGATTGAGAGGTGAGGAAGCAATGAAAAACAAAGAAAGGCGAAAGGAGATTAGGAGAGAAGAGAGTGATGTGACTAATTGTGAGGAAAAAGGAGTAGAGCCAAAAGAGAGAAAAGAAAGAAAGTCTATTAAGAGGAGAGAAAAAAAAAAAGTGAGCTTCTATGCAAAAAATAGTGAGATTGAGATGATTTTAGTGAGAACTAACAAAACCCATCCATAGTTTGAATATTTCTTTATTGCAGGAACTTAAAAATTTGTTCCATGAAAACTTATTTAGTGGGATACCACTCATAGAGTATCCAATTGATTCGATGCAAAAGGATAATTCAATGAGCATTGAAGGAAAAGCATTTAACTGTGGCATGGTAAAAAATCAATACCCCATACATAGGTTAGACGATGGTCTATCATGTCGTAATATTTTTTCACATTGGACGTGTACTTTCACAAATATTAATGCATCTAATATTTCTATGAGAGTAATAAGTTATTTGTCATATGCATTCATAGACAATCAATTACTAGTTCATGATATTCTAGTATGTTGCAAGAAATTGATTGAACATGATAGATAATTAGGGTGCATTGTTAGTGATTTGAGGCATGAGAATCTATATTTCAATCTTGAGGCACAATTCTCAGGTGGATTTTTTAATTTTTGGAAAAAATCTCAGTTTATTTAAAACTTTAGTTTTATGATATTTCTTGATATTTTGAATATTTATTCATTGGAAAATACATAGTTTGAGAGATATTATTGTGAGACATATTGCTTTCTTCTCGTTCTTCATTAAATTAATTTTGAACTTATCAAAAATTAAATTCTTGTGGCGTTCTACAATTTAAGTAAGGTTCATAAGTTTTGTGATCACATGATCAAAATATTGTTAGCGATTGTCTTGATTTTTGGTTCAATAGTTTATTGGGTCAACTTTTCAAAAACTGATTCTTGGCTTTTTTTGGATTTGTTCTAATTTGTCGTGGGTTCCATAGCTACTATTGCTACGTGGGTTCACATAACCTTGATCATGTATTTTCATCCTTGCATAAATTAGAATGTTAAAACATGGCATCAAAATGACAAAATTAGATGTGTAAAATGGCTACAAACAGAAACACTAAAACGATTTATTCAATTTTGATTGTGACCTATAATTGGTTGTCCGTGACTTGTTCTATCAGAAAACTCATAAATTATATAACTTATGCAATCACTTGTATTGTGACATAAAAAATTACATAAGGGTGATACAAATAATTGAATGCAACCTAAAATATGTACATACCAGCCTTTGTTATAATTTCATGTAAACTTTGACTTGTATGTATCTTAATTGAAATCTATGATCACAAAACTAGACATGAAGTCACAAAATTAATACTACAGAAAATTGGATGAAGACACATATTCTCAATGTGTTAACAAATTTCATCTAATCAAGCTCACACCCAAACATATTTAACTAGAAATATTTCACAAACACCAAACTTAGACAATAATAAAAAAGTGTATGTCAGATTTTATAGATGTTAGTCACATTATATTCAAAATTAGGTCATTATATCAATATTAGATCACATTTTACCAAAATGAAGTTATACATTACCAAAATCAGGTCACAAAAAATCCATTCACATCATGTCCAACATAACCATACACTACATTTGATATTGCAAAGCATTTAAACAAACAAAAATGAACTATGAAAGGGGGGATACACACGTGAGTTTTTGGTCATAGATAAATAAAAATAAAGTCACAATTTTTAGATCAAAAAAACCAATTCAAGGATACCTAACATACGCACACATTACATTTCATACTGAAAAGCATTTGAACAAAAAAATGGAGTTCATAGGTTGGATTTACCTTCTTTGCTAATGATTTCCCATTGAAAGCAAACTTCTTCATGATTTTTCTTCCTTTTGCCTTTATCTTTTCATTTTCGAGGTTTTTTTACATCCCTATTGACACTTCGAGTTAAAATAATTTTCTTTAACAATGTTAAGTGAATGTTGTTAATTCAGAAATTGTAGTGTTGGGTATTTTACCCAAATCAACACAGACAAAAATAAAAACACCCAGAACGCACACTGCAGGAAATGAAATAACAACAGAAATGTTGACTCAATTTGGCAAAGCCTAATTTGGGGGGGCTCAGATGTAAAACCGAGCCCGTCACTATGTAAGAACCTTCCAAGAGAGAGTGTAAGAATTAGTACAACCAAGTCTCAGACCGTAACACCTCACACGGTCATTGATCCACAAACGAATCTCCCAAAATCAACCTACACTATACAAGAATTAGAAACTTCACAGCCAAAATGGTGCAGATTTATTGGTACTCCAAATGAAACCCAAATGAAACCTAAAACTCCGAACTGAACCCAAAACTAATTCAAAGTACAAAACCAAGATCAATACAACTCAACTCAATACAACTTATTATGCCAAATGTTATTATATTTAGTTTGTCATCTTTATTAAGGTCAACAACTATAGATTTTGATACCATGAACTATCAGATTTTAGAGACGTTTTATTCTCAGTCAACGCCCATTTATACACATATATCATTTTTCTTCAATGTAAATTAACGCATATGATAGTTCAACGTTAGGCACAGAGTCAAAAGTTCACTATGTTCCCAATCATATTCCGCAATCATATTGTTTTACCATCATAGACTTAATTTCATAATGCAAAATTCTATGAGTTATAAGTGCGAATTACATTAATTCTTCCAATTTGAACTCCCACTCAGTTGTTGAATGAAATAGTTCTAAGTAAGAATTTCTCTAAATCTTTCAATCATCGAACTATCACTCAACTGACAATAAATATGTCTAAGTAAAAATCTCACTATTCTACTGACCTTAACATTCATAACAATTCACGAATTGATAGATATCTTGTAATTCAATAAGATAATTCCATAATGTCCAATAAAAGTATAAACATGCACATTTATCCAATTATGACATATACCATGATATCACAAATTAATTCTTCCAGAAAATATTTTCAATTATAATCGAAGAATAAAACTCACATCATTTATGTTTTATTATACAGAATCCTAACCTTATTTTAATATCTGTTGCTATACAATCCTGACAAATGGTAAGTGACATTAGAATTCTCATATTCTGCTTATCACGAAAAAAAAAAAACTGTCCCAAAAATATTTACGTGTTCCATTAGGTCACGCTCCAAATCCATTTATTAATTTCAATAAACAAAGAGTTGTTTTTAACAAGTTCCATAACTTTTTCTTTTCTAGCATTCTCTCTAAGGATGCTATAAGTGTGTTTAGATCCACTAATATCTGATTAAACACAAAATTTGGAAACAAGTTATAATGGATCACATAACCTAATAAAAAAACTCACACAACTCATGGACGTATATAAAACGTGACTTTTTAAATATTTTTAGAATATTTTTCATTTTCCAAAAAAATGAGAACACTTCAAAAAATAGCTCCCACTGGCAAAATACCATTTAATAAATATTATTGATTTAAAAAAAATTAGAATTTACTCAAGTTAAAAAAATATTTTTAATACTTTTTACAAATTTATTTCAATTATTAAATACAATTTTTTTTTAACTATTCAAAAATTAATTTACATATATTAAAAAAACAAGAATAATTCAGGGACCAATCTACAATTTTTTAGAATTAAAATTGAGTTCCTCATGCGCCCTCATGTGTGGGACCAATTTGCAATAATTTTCTTAAATTAATAAGAAAAATGGGGCGCGTTAGCACCACTATGCCGTTCTCAAAAAAACTTTTCAATTGGTCATCCCAACTAATTTCGACGTTTTGAGTTCATCTGTGTAGTCAGATTTTATAAAATAAATGTTTTAGGCCACGTTTGAGACATCAACAGATCTGCCCAAGAATGAAAATTGCAAAAAAAATAATGCAAAATTTTCAAATTTTCAACTAAACTTCAAGAAATTATAACTTCTTCATTTTAGGGCAAAAACTAATGATATTTATATCATTGGAAAGGTTTTGAGAAGTTCTATCCAACCAATCAAATAGGAAGCATAAAACACAGTGTAGAAAAAGTTATGATGTGATGAAATTTTGGATTTTACCAATCTTCTTACAAAAAATCAGATTTACATCTAAATTTCGGGAGGTCATAACTTCCTTACTTCAAAGCCAAAATTATCTTTATATCGTTTTAAAAATCTTGGGAAGATATATCCAACAATACCAAATGGGAAGCATGAAACACAGTGTAGAAGTGATTACGCCCAAAGATTTGCGTGGTGTTGTAGTGTAACTTTGGGGGTCGTATCCACAGGGAGATGGAAAAGTTGTCAAATGTTCCAAAATGTTGATCGTTCTCTCAAAATGTATAAAAAAATCTCAATGTAGGGAAAGTAAGATCAATCTTTGAAATAATAGAATTAAAATAAATGAATTAAGGCAGTGAAACATCAGAATTCCCTCATTCGAATCGGATCATTTACCACCAATCATTCATTTTTATAACACAATTAGAGGCTTTCATCCCAACACTTTAATCGGAGAATTTATCGTTCAAACCAATTAATATCAAAAGTAATCCTAAGAATTAGATTTCATTTAACAATTTTTCACAATTATTTATTGAAATCAGATTACAAATCGACCCTATACGTATATCATAAAGCAGTAAATAATCATATCAATAAATTACTGAAATTGAAATTCAATAAGTAATTCAATCAACAATGGAAGAAACATGATTAAATCCTTCAACAATCTCATAATTATTAAACCAATTTTAGAATAAATTCACAAGAGTGGAAAATCTAAATCTTGAATTGCTTACAACATGAAAAACTCAAAATGATGAATGAAAAGTGTTAAAATCACTGAATCCGATTGAGTTCCACCTTTGCTTCACTAAGATTTTTAGCATTCTATGGTGTTCTTGAGAAAAAATTGATAAAAAAGGTCCCCCCCAATGATGAATAACGGCGTTTTTCCCTCTTCTGGTCGAATTTAGGTCGAGAAAAACGCACCCAAAAGGTTTCCATAAGTAATTAAGCAAAAATTCGAAAATAGAATATGTTCGCCCAGAAATGACCTATGTGGCCGCATGGTAGCCGCATGGTATAAACCCATGCGGTCGTATAGAACAAAGATTTGCTACTCTTGAATTCGCTGAAGGCTTCCATACGGCCGCATGGATTTATAACCATGCGACCGCATGGTTATAATGTTTTCCCACCGGACAGATTTTAGTATTTTGGTCATAACGTTCTCTCTCAATATCCGATTGAGGTGATTCAAGATGCGTTGGGAAATTAACTCAAAGAGCTACAACTTTGATTTAAATGTAAACTTAGAATTCGATCATCTACCATGTCAAAGGAGAGTTTCAATATGAGGCTGAAAATTGGTGCAAAACTTTTCAGCTTGAAAGCTGGTTTGTGATCATGTTTTGACTATATTTCATCAATTTGACTACTTTCTTCATCCAATTGACATCTAACACTCTCAAATCTTTATCACAAGGTTGGAAACAAGTTTTGAATATTTACTCTTCAGTCCTTGAACTTTCACTTTATTCCATTTTAATACTTTTTCACTTGTTTCTTCCATTTTCCACCGTTTTCACCCATTTGTAACCTAAACCAAGATATAGAAGTACTTAGTGCATTTAGGTGTCAAAGAATCATGGAAAAGCAAATATTAATGGGTGAAAAACGTAATAAATGTGCTATTATCACACTCCCAACTTGCTTATTGCTAGTCCCTAGCAATTTAATACAGAGCAAGATGAATAAATAACTGGTCTATATCACAAGTGAAATTGTTAAGTTCTAATTTAACTACATGCCATGCCCTCTTCAAACTCAATACCACAAAATTAACAATGTCACGATTATCAAGACGTCAAAGACTCATACCAAATGTGCGTGTGTGTGTCAAGTCATAGCCATCTTACCGCCAACCTTAGCACATGCAACATCAAGTATATCTAAAGCTTAAGGTTCAGCTCCATAACTCACGGGTATCAAAGTGTTTAGTGCGGGGTTTCTTTCTATGGAGTTGAGAAAGATGTACACTCAAAATTTGAGGTTTAAATATTTATGAACAAGCAACAAGCAAACATTGATTTTGTGATAGGCATACTACCAAATGAGAATTCATCAACTTCTTACCACAACCTACTGGGATCAAAACGGTCAATACAAAGGGTTGTAATGAAGTTTCGGTTGGATCGTATGAGAAGAACGGATATAAAAGTTCAAATACTTCCAAGCACATAGTTAGATATCTTATCAAACATCTCATTCGATCCCAACTTCCAATAAATACCTATTTTGGCATTTCAAACCCCAAAATCAATCAAATTTTTTTCACCTTTTTTTTTTCTTTCAATTTTTTTTTCTCAAATACTTGACACTAGCCAACTCTTGTCATTTTCCTTGCTTCTATTCTTCACAAATAAACATACAATACCTACTACACATTTGGAAGTAAAAAGATGGGAAAATATGCTCAAAAGTTGTATTCCGATGTGGAGAATATGAATAACATAGGTGCAAGAAGAAAATGTTATATATGTGTATGGCTCAAAGTGGCTACTAGGGGTATTGAAAAGAAAGGTTGATGCTCAAATGTCAGTCTTAAATTGACTTTCATCATTTCCCAAGTAATCCACAATCTTACCACAAACCATGTGATGTTATTCTCACAAAACGTCTCCAATTCACATAATCAATGAATGCTTACTACCATTTTTTTTTGTATTGTAGCTCAATTCTCACCAATTCTCACATAAAGAAACCTTAACAAGAGACTTCCTTAGCCACATGTGTCAAACAACCATCTTACCATAAGGCTTGTGTGCGCAAAGATAATTCAGTAAGTGTCTTGACATCTAGACTTTCATAACATAATTAACTCCTAGTGGCAGATTTTGTCATTCAAAAGCACAATCATGCAGCAAATCAGAGACTTAAGAATTTTTTTTAACCCATCATGACAAATCAACAAAAATCCATGATAATCATAATAGCAACTCTCCCCCAACTAAATATTGCATTGTTCTCAATGCATAAACATGAATACCAAAGAAAAGAAGGGAAAGATGTCACCTGAGCATGGCAGTGAATCAACAGAAACTTGAGGTATAAGAAGCCTAAAAGTAATTAAATGGATGGCGGTGTAAAGAAAGAAAATAAAACTACAACTAAAAATGTGGAATGAAAATAACCATAGAGCAAATGCAAAAATAAAAAATAAATAAAAAGGAAAGAACTTCCCATTGGGTTGCCTCCCAAATATCGCCTTTGTTTATTGTCATTGACTCGATCCAATGTTCCTATTTTTAGCCCGCATCTAGCCAAGGCGATCCCAAGTTTCCTTGTGGTGCACCGAACTCATTGGACATAACCATTGGTATGGCTCATCCCCCTCCATCTAGTACATGTGTGGGGTTACTAGAGAAAAATTCAAAATCTGGAGTGGGGGCATGTTCATCGACGGCTGTGTCCAATTCATCTAGTTCTAGAGTTTCTTGTGGAGGTCCAAGAAACATATCATCAGCTACCTCTTGAGTGAGTGCATCAATCATGTCTGTTTAGTGACACGTATCATCTTCCTCGGCCTGTTTAGTGACATGAAAGATGCTAACTTCTGAGGTCATATTCCCAAATGATAGCTTCATTAGACCGTTCCTACAATTTATAAGAGTATTAGCTGTGGCAAGGAATGGTCTACCAAGAATGATAGGAATCTTTGAATAACATTTACATCAACTTTTAAGTCTAAAATCAAGAAATCAATGGGGTAGTAAAATTTATCGATTGTACTAAGACATCCTCAACTACACCTCTTAGTCTTATAGTGGCGTTCAGCCAATTGTAGACTTACAGATGTAGGTTTCATCTCACCTAAACCTAATGACAAGTAAATTGCATAAAGCATGATGTTGACACTGGCCCCTAGATCAAGAAGGGCTTGTCCAATCTCATGGTTCCCGATGATGCACGAAACAATAGGACAACCAGGATCTTTACACTTTGGTGGGGTCCTTTACTCAATTGCAGTACTCACGTGTTCAATCAAGAAAGCAGTTTTCTAGACATGATGTTTCCTTTTCACAGTGCACAAGTCCTTAAGGACTTTAGCATAGGTAGGAACTTGTGAAATCACATGCAAGAGCTGCAAATTGATTTTTACTTGCTCTGGGTGCTCTAAGATCACATTGTGATGGCCAGCAGATTTCGAGGTAGACTTAAGAGCTTGAGGAAAGGGCACTCTAACTGGATTCTTTACTACCTCCTCACTAGGGTTATTCTCATTCGACTCACTGGACTCAATCTCATTTTCTCTAGGTTTGAGAGTTGGTTCTAAGACCTTCCCTGAACGAGTGGTTATGGCATTTACTTCCTTAAAGTTAGGTTCTCTTGATCCTGACGTTTGTGCCATGTGTTGCCCCTTTGGATTTGGTTGAGCTTGAGTTGGAAATTCTTCACGTTCCCCCACAGCCAGACATTGGTTAATTTAGACATATGACTCTTTATCTCCTTATTTTCCTCGACTATCTTGCTAATCATAGTCTCAAACTTTTGGTTCATTTTACCTTGTGCCTCAATAAATGTATGTAAGCTGTCTTCTAAGGAATTCCTGGAGGTTGTGAATCGATGTGGAGGTGCATTGTAAGCTCGATTTTGTTGGGTATATTGTTGGATTTCAGGTTTTCCTAAAATTGGGGTGATTCCGCCACCCTAGGTTTTAGGTTTCGGAGTATGGGGTGTAGGGCTTTTGATAGTTGCCTAAAGCATTACAATGTTCCTCATAAAGTCCCCTTATCTCAGCATAAGTGATACACTCTTGCACTGGATGATTAGTTCCACCACACACAAAACAATTTCCACTAAACTCAATACGGGATACATTCTGTATAGGTTTCGATCTTTTAGCACGTAGGGTTTCAAGTTCTTTAGTTAGGGCTTCTACTTTTGCTCTAAGGCTATCCTCCTCCCTAAGATGATAGATACCTGTGCTAGTGGGGTTACTTGCGGGTCATGACCTATTAGTACTCTCAGTGGCACTAGGTCCAGTCCAAGTATTGACTTTTTCAGTTAAGTCATCTAAGTATCCTATAGCCTCATCTGGATCTTTTTGTAGGAAATCACCATTACACATCATCTCAACAAACTGACACTCCCTAGGTGTTAACCCTTCATAGAAATAGCTCACGATATGCCAACTCTTATAACCATGGTGGGGATAAAGAGTTTGGAGTTCTTTATACCTTTCCCACGCTTGATATAAAGTTTCACTTTCCTTTTTGGATAAAAGAAGAGATTTGCTTTTTCAAAACAGTTGTTTTGTGTTGGGGAAAGTATTTGCCAAAGAACACTTGGGTCATTTCAGCCCAATTCCAATCGAACGTGGTCTCAATGAATACAACCAGCTTTTTGTCCTTTCCTTAAGAGAAAATGGGAAGAATTTAAGACTAATTGTATCTATTGCACCATGTTGATTGTGGAAGGTTGCTACTACCTCATCGAATTTTCTAATATGCACATACGGGTTCTCATTTTCAAGTCCATGAAAATTGGGAATAAGTTGAATCATTCCAGGTTTAAAATCTATGCGTGACATATTGGGTGGAAACATAATACATGAAGGTGTTGAAGTACGCGTGGGGTGCAAATAACCATACAAAGTTCTATACGGTGCATCATGCTCACTATCAGACATTGTGTTATGTGATGTGGTGTTCGTGTTAACAGATGCAGAATCAAAAACAGGGTTAACAAGATGTTCAAATTCTATGAGAGGTGTTTCCACAAATCTTCCTCGCTTGTCTCGATATCTGCTAATAAAACACAATTAAAAGGAAATGATATGAGAAAAATAAATAACAAAGAAAGATAACAAAGATGTACGCGGTGTTGTAGTGTAGCTTTGGGGTGTCATATCCACATGGAGATGGAAAAGTTGTCAAATGTTTCAAAAGGTTGATCGTTCTCTCAAAATGTATAGAAAATCTCAATGTAGGGAAATGATCAATGCTTGAAATAATGGAAGTAAAATCAATGAATTAAGGCAGTGAAACATCGGAATTCCCTCATTCGGATCAGATCATTTAACATCAATCATTCATTTTTATAACACAATTAGAGGCTTTCATTCCGGCGCTCTAATCAGAGAATTTATCGTTCAAACCAATTAATTTCAAAAGTAATCCTAAAAATTAGATTTCCTTTAACAATTTTCCACAATTATTTATTGAAATCAGATTACAAATCGACCCTATACGTATAGCATAAAGCAGTAAATAATCATACCAAAAAATTATTGAAATTGAAATTCAATAAGTAATTCAATCAACAATGGAAGAAACATGATTAAATCCATGAACAATCTCATAATTATTAAACCAATTTCAGAATAAATTCACAAGAGTGAGAAATTTAAATCTTGAATTGCTTACAATATGAAAAGCTCAAAGGATGAATGAAAAGTGTTAAAATCACTGAATCCGATTGAGTTCCACCTTTGCTTCACCAAGATTTTTAGCTTTCCATGGAGTTCTTGAGAAAAAAATTAATAAAAAAGGTCCCCCCCAATGATGAATGACGGCATTTTTCCCTCTTCTGGTCGAATTTAGGTAGAGAAAAACAAGTTCAAAAAGTTTCCATAAGTGATTAAGCAAAAATCTGGAAATAGAATATGTTCGCCCAGAAATGACCTATGCGGCTGCATGGTATAAACCCATGCGGTCGCATGGAATAAAGAGTTGCTACTCTTGAATTTGTTGAAGGCTTCCATGTAGCCACATGGATTTATAACCATGCGACCGCATGGTTATAATGTTTTCCCCCCGAACAGATTTTAGTATTTTGGTCATAACGTTCTCTCCCGATGTCCGATTGAGATGATTCAAGATGCGTTGAGAAGCTAACTCAAATGACTACAATTTGATACAAATGTAAACCTATAATTCGATCATCTACCATGTCAAAAGAGAGTCTCAATATGAGACTGATAGCTGATTTATGATCATGTTTTAGCCATATTTCATCCCTATGACTACTTTCTTCATCCAATTGACCTCTAACGGTCTCGAATCTTCATCACAAGGTTGGAAACAAGTTTAGAGTATTTGCTCTTCAATCCCTGAACTTTCACTTTCTTCCATTTTGATCTTTTTTTACTTGTTTCTTCCATTTTCCACCGTTTTCACCAATTTGTAACCTAAACCAATGATGGCCTCACATGGGCAACCCATGATCCATATTTGATGGCCTTCATTATAACTATTGGAATGTATTGAATTTTGTGCTTATGTGCCTATAAAAGTTATTAAATTGATGGTAAGTCAGATCAAAACATTTCAAAAACTAGAGATAAGTACGATAAAGAAGATAAACGAAACCTATCTTTAAACGCTAAAGCAAAAAAATTACTCTATTGTGCTTTTAGATAAAAATAAATTTAATCGTATTAGCACATGTAATTCCGCTTATAATTTTTGGCATGCTTTAGAAGTCACTTACGTAGGTACTAGGAATATTAAGTTAAACCAAGATCAATCTTTTGATTAAAAATTTGATTTTTTTTTATAAAATAAAATAAACCTATTGTTTATATATTACTTGTTTTACCAATATTGTTAATGGTCTTGAAGGTTTTGAATGAAAGTTCACTAATGATGAACTTGTGAGTAAAATGCTTAGATTTGATTGGAGCTCATCGATGATGTTGATAGAAAGCATCGAAGATGTCAAAATATTTCCACTGGAAGAGTTCTATGGAACATTGATGACATATGAGATAAATCACTCCGAGATGAAGGAGAAAATAAGAAAAAGCAAAGAAGAGAAAACGAATGAGCCTCCTAAGTACCAATTGCTTAAAAATCAGTAATTTGTGAAAGCATTTCAAGCAAAAACATAAATGATGAAATATTTGATGACCTAGTTTTTATTGTCAAGTAATGGAGGGTTTTTCACTACAATCTCCGGTTCCAAAAGAAAGAAGAAAAATGCGAAGAAAAGAATAAAAAACGTTTTTTATGATTGTCACAAACCTGATCACAAAAGAATTCATTGTCCCAGCAAGAAGAGATTCATAAGAAAGAAAATACTCCAAGCAACATGGAATGAGAGTGATGATGAAGACCATGAAGAAAATGAGAGTTAAGAGGAGTCTCCAACATATGCTCATGGCTATTGAAGATGAGGTAAGCTCAAATGATAATTCTTTACATGAAGAATTATCTACCTCATATGATGAATTTTTTGAAGAATTTGAAAAAATTGTTCTCGAACACTTATTCTCAAAAAAAAAAAAAAAAAAAATTTATTTATTGAAAAAGGAGGTGAATAAATTTTTGAAAACACAAGGATTTTGAGAAATAAAATGTTGATCACAATTCTTTAATTAAAGAAAACTTTCCTTTAAAAGAAAAGATTTTAGATTTGACAAAAATTGTTCACAAATTCCTCAAGGCAAGAAATTTTTTGACTTAATGCTTGGTTAACAAAACTCATTTTCATAGAGGAGGAATTGGATACGGGCCTTCTTGAAACAGAAGTCTCAAAAATTTCTTTGTTAAAGCATCTACCTTTCGTCTTCCTAATGTTATATGTAGGTTTTACAACAAAGATAAACATTTAGCTTTTATTTGTTCAATCAAAAGGGGGTTACACTTTGAAAACAAATACAAGTGGATTCAAAAGTCCACAAGCACAAAGGACCCAAAATTGTATGGATACCAAATATTAAAAATTAAATTAATTCTTGTAAGTGCCAAAGAAAATAAATAGCAAATGATTCTTTGAAATGGATGTTCAAAGCACATGATCGGAGATCAAAGTTGTTCTAAAGCTTAAAAATAAAGGATGGAGGATATATCACTTTTGGAGATAATGTCAAAGGAAAAATCATTGGCATTGAAAATATTGGTAATCATTCATCTCATTCTAATGAAATGTTCTTTTAGTTGATCGCCTTAAACATAATTTGTTTAGAATTAGTCAATTATATCATAAAGTTTATCATACAAAAACTTAATTCTTTCAAATGCCTTATTAATGATTTCCATCAAAATAAATGATATTTATAAGAAGCCATTATGTACTAAATATTGAAGTTGAAAGATAAGCATTTATCAAGTATAAAAGACGATACTTGATTGTGGCATAAAAGATTAGGTCATGTTAGCATAGTCTTTACTTTCAAAGATTTGCCTAATTTGAAATTTGAAAAAAAATAAAATATGTGATGGATGTCAATTTGGGAAAAAAAAAAAAAAAAAAAAAGGTAAACAGCTCTTTGAAACTAAATAAACATTTTTTAACTACAAAATATCTACAACTTCTTCAGATTGATCCTTTTGGACCATTTAGAACCGCAAGCTTAATGGAAAATGCTATGCATTAGTCGTTGTTGACAACTTTTCTAGGTTTATTTAGATCCTATTTTTGAACTTAAAAGATGAAACTTTGAATGAATTTAAATACTTTTGTAAAAATGTTCAAAATGAAAAGAGATATACTATTACTACCATTAGGAGTGATCATAGTGAATAATTTAACAATATTGCATTCGATGATTTTTGTAAAATTAATGGCTATGAACATAATTTTTCGGCTCCTATAACTCCTTAACAAAATGATGCAGTAGAGAAGAAAAATTTCACATTCAAAGAAATGGCTCCAACTATGTTAAATAAAAATGGTTTATCAAAATATTTTGGGGCCCAAGTCGTTAACATCGCCTGCTTTATTGTGAACACAACTTTAATTGATCGAAAGAAAACAAAAACTCCATATAAGTCTTGAAAAAATAGAGTTCCCAATATCAGTTATTTTAAAGTATTTAGTTGTAAATATTTTAGTTTCAAAGATAAAAGAAAATTTGGAAATTTTGATCCAAACTCTAATACTGGAATATTTCTTGAATATTCATATACTAGCAAGGTCTATAGAGTTTTTAACCATAAACTTTTGTTAAAGAATCTATGCATGTAATATTTGATGAAGCTAGTCCTCTTAATAAAGGTATGTTGATTCCTTTTGAGCAATTGAACAGTCATAATAAAAAAAAAGAAAAGGAAGATCCTAAAAAGTTTGAAATCAGCATGAGGAATAAGGAAATGTGCAACAAGATGAGGTGGAATCTCCCATAGTACAAAATGATTCATCTCTACCTAAAGAATGGATATTTGTCCATTCTCATCTAAAATAGCTTATCATTGGTCACCATCCAAAGATGTAAGAACTAGGACTTCTATTTGAAATCTTTTCAATAATTGTACTTTTATTTTGCAAATTGAACAAAAAAATTTAAAGAAGTTGAGTTTGATTAATTTTTAATTCTAGTTATACAAGATGAACTAAATCAATTTGAAATAAATCATATTTGAGATTTCGTAGCTAGACCAAGTAGTCAAATTGTTATCAGTACAAAATGGATTTTTCGAAATAAACGAGATGAAAATTGTATAATTATGTGTAATAAGGTTAGATTAGTGATCCAATGTTACAATCACGATGAAGGCATAGACTTCGAGGAAACTTTTGCATCGATCGCTAAATTAGAATCCATATGCATGCTTCTTGTTTTTGCTAGTCATAAATGATTCACTTTTTATCAAATGGATGTCAAAAGTATATTTTTAAATAGTTTTATTCAAAGAAGAAAAATACTTGTTGAACAACCTCCCAATTCAATAATCACACGTATCTGGATAGTGAAGAAAACCTTTTTAGGATTTAAAACAAACTTGTAGAGAATGGTATGAAAGATTGATCAAATTTCTTTTGTTAAATGGGATTACCATGGAAAATTGGATACTATACTTTTTTTGAAAATAAAAAAGAATGATATGATTATTGTACAAATATATGTTAATGATATTATTTTTGTGCCACTAACATTTCACTTTGTGAAGACTTTTCGAATTGTATGATCATGATAGGGGAACTCAATTTCTTTCTTAGACTTCAAATTAAACAAACTAATGATGGAATCTTCATTAGTCAAATTAAGTACATCATGGACATGCTCAAAGAGATTGAAATGGATGAGTTGAAACCAATGGATACAAATGACAAGGATGATCAATGTATTTCCATAGATATAACAAAATATCGACATATGATCAAATCCCTTCTTTAGTTAATCACTAATAAACCCGATATTAGGTTCAGAGTATATTTATGTGAAAGCTTTCAATTAATCCTAAAGATTCACATCTTAGTGCCGTAAAACGAATTTTTAGATACCTCAGTGGCACTAAAACTTTAGGTTATTAGTATCCTAAGGGCATTCATAATGATTTGCTTAGCTACTTGGATGTCGATTGGGTCAATTTCACAAGTGACGGTGAGAGCACTAGTGGAACTTGTCACTTATTAGGATTTGCAATTGTATCATGGTTAGCAAGGAACAAAATTACATTGCTTTATCTACCACTGAAGTAACATATATCTCGATCGCTAATTCTTATATTCAAGTTTTATGGATAAAATAATCGTTAAGTAGTTATCATTTGTCTTTTGATCATATATATAATGTGTGATTACACTAATGCCATAAACTTGTCTAAAAATCTCATCTTGCATTCTCAAAGCAAGGACATTGAGATTAGGAATAACTTTCTACGAAATCATGCACAAAAGAGAATATTGTTCTAGAATTTGTAATACCAAAAAATAGTTAGCCAAAGCAATCATTCTCACTAAAGCTCTAGCAGTTGATAGATTCTCATATATACGAAGAGGTTTGGGCATAATTGATGAATCCGTAATATGTAGCTAAAATTGAGTTTGTACTATTTTCATTTTTATGATTAATTTTATGAACATGATGTGATGATGATTGATTGAATTTTATATGTTGAAATACATGACATGAATAATTGCATCATTTTTTTTTTAAATTCATCCAATTCTTCAAAATCTTGACCATTTCAACAATCGGTTGAGAATTAGATCGACCAGTTGAGCATCTAGACAACATATTGTCTCATCCAAATTGGTAGAACCTTTTTCATTTTTTAATTTTCTTCATATGAACATTCGAACGATCGATCATGTCATCAGAATGGATAGGAACATTTGTCCATTTTTCAGTTTTAAAGTTCAAATTTCTTCACTTTTTCAAAATCTTTCTCCCATTCCTCTTCCTCTAGACGTTCCATTTCTTCCAAAAGCAACAAAATCGACCTTTAATATTTAAAATTACCACACAAATTCAAAATCCCATCACTTCCACTCTTAATATCTCTCAAAATCCCTAATTTTCATCCACTAAATCCCTTCAAACTCCACCTTTGGGTGATCATCTGAACTCCAGCCTTCCAAACGAAGAACCCTCATTTTCGAAAACTAGATTTGACAAATGCCTAATTCTCATTGGTAAGAGCATAGATTTTACCTCCTTTACTTTCAATGCTCCATCCTTTCAAATTGAGGGATACTTTATGAGAATAGGTTGGGTTTCTATTGCTACCTACAAGAAAAAGCCTAGCCTAATCTTAACAGAGAATTTTACAAAAACATGAACTATATTTTGGGAATGGGTATACCTTGTTTTCCTAAGGTAAAGAGGATAAAAATCACTAGGAGCCTCATTCTTACGTTGCTCGAGCTTGAGGAATGTGAAAATAGAGTATATTGTCATATGATTCCTCCTCATTTTGAGGGTTATCAACCCAACCGAAGTTTGTAGTAGAGTTACTGGTAAACCTTTTTAAAATGCTGTAAAACTTAGTTCAAATCAACTTACTTTACCTTGAAAAGTTTTACACAACATTATTGCTCTTATCATTGTCCATAGAAAAGGCCATCTAGATGAAGTTAATCTTTTTGACCTATTTCTTCTTGACTCGTTCATGGTTGGACGTAAAATTGATTTCCCTTCTTTGTCACTAGTCACATGAACAATGCCCATCCGCCTCTAAGGTTCTTGCTTTACCTTATGGCATACTTCTTGCAACGATTTTTCAACGTTTTAATGTGCCTTCATTGTCATGAGTCATATGAACAATGCCCATTCTGCCTCTACGGTTCTTGCTTTATCTTATGACATGCTTCTTGCAAAGATTTATCTACATTTTAATGTGCCTTTGAGTTGTGACGTTTTCGTTACCCAACCTCATACCAACACTATCGATATTAGCACCCTTTGAAGAATGAAAATTGCGAAAGAACAAGGCAATGGGTCGCAAACGCTAACGGATTTGATATGGACTCGAGGCCCTCTACCGTTTGAAGGTGACGAAGCAATGGAATGTGATAAAAACGACGAAGATGCATTGATTACTCCTATTTCAAGCATTCTTCGTGACATCCCAGCTCAAGTAACCCACCTTCTTCCTTCAATTTCACATTCAAAGAGGATCATTATAATTTATTACATGGCCGTATTGATTCTCTCACTTCTACCGTTGAGGGTTTGCAAAAACGGTGCAGGTCTACAAAATTCGATGGATAGGTTAACTATTTTGCTTTACCAAGTGCTTGCATCTCAAGAAGCCTTAAATGTTCGTTTTGATTCGGTCTTTCCTCCGCCTCCTCCGAATTAATAGATTTACACTTAGTATTTTTATGGCATTTTGCATTTCAAGCTTGATATATTTTGGAACCACGTCTGTGGTCTTTCGATAAGTATTTTTGCTATGAATGTGATGACTATTGGTACTTTTGGATTCGTGTATGTTTTTGCAAGTACGTTTAAGCTTAATGTGTTTAATAGAGTGGAATATTATTCTTCTATATGGTTCTGTTATTATTATTATTTTTTTTTATCATTAATGTCGAATCCTTGCTCTAGGGTGCTTTACCTTTTTTGCTTATGCCAAAAAGGAGAAAATGGGTGATTTACAATGATATAGGATAAGCTTGAAATTGATAATGTAGTGATTGCAAGATTATACTTTAAAATCGTGTTATTGCATTTTTTGCAAAATAATAGTTTGTAAAAGATAGGGGGAATATATGTCAAAAATTTTGAGTATTTTATTCCTTATCAATTATTGATCTTTGCAAATCATATCGTTAGGTAAAATTAAAGATGAGGAAATTGTTGACGTATACTTGACTTTACCTTAAAGTTTTGATCCTAAAAAACAAATTAATCTTGTTTGCTAACAATTGACTTAAAGTGATTACAATATTCAAATCATTCAATGATAAATCAATCATAGTAAAAAAATCAAGATCAAGACTATCATTACAAATCGGACTCTACAAAGAGGGTCAAGATCAAGATCACAATTTCCAACCATTCAAGAAAAAATATTTCAAAAAGAAAGCTTATGAGTCAAATTTAAAAAAGAACAATTCCACTTGTACATCAAAAGATGTACATAAGGTGTTACACTCCTCTCACATAGGGGTGAGACCCACTGTATAAAATATTTTTTTATTTAAGCGGGTCCCACCCCCATGTGAGGGGAGCGTACACCCTTATATACACTATGATGTACCTATAGCAAAACTCAAAAGCTCGAAAACTATTTTGCACACTTAGAGTGTGTTTGGTAGGGATTTTTAGGAGAAAAATTGATTTTTGAATAGTGATATGATGGGAAATGTGTGGTTGAAAAAGAAGAAAAAAGTATTGATGTGATGGAAAATATTATTTTATTGAAGAATGTGTGGTTGAAAATGAGAAGTGATTTACTGTAGAAAAGGAGAATTGTTACCAAACAGGCTCTTATTTTGACGTCACTTACATATAATATTTTGATCAAGTTGAATTTGATTTTCATCATTTATCTTTTTGAAAATCAACATTTGATATAAAGGATATTTGAACTTATATCATATATCTACAAATATCATTTACCCTTGAAAAACTAGTTGTTCCTAAAAATTCAAGTTTTTCAAACAAATCGAAAGATCGTTTAACAGATCTGTCAACTGATTGATAGCTAGGTCAACCGAACTCCAACTATTTAAAATTTAAACGTTCTGACTTTTGGACCTATACTTTGCAATGTCTACATTTTTGGCTCATTCCGATTGATCGAACCCTCCTCCGAATTGCTAGAAAGTTTTGCAAACTATTTTCTATAAATTGATTCTCTTTTACAAACAGTAAATATCTTTAAAACTAGATTCTCGTGAGAAATATTTTGAGCCAATCTTTAAATTTACATTGCCAATATTTTTTTTCTTCAACTTCATCTTCAAAAATTTTGTTGATTGAATCAATATTTTAAAACAGCATCTTCATCGAAGCTTTTCACTTAACATTTGAGCTACCAATTATTGCTACTTATTAAAGTATTAGTCTCTCTTGATACTTAATTTATTTTATTAATTATTAAGAGTGAAGTCTGATCGTAAAACTATTTTCATCAAACAGTTGAATCATATCAAGGTCTCTTAAAAACTCAATATTTTATATGGATTAATGCACCTTGTATGTATGTAAGTCGGTGGAAGCTTTGTAAAAGTTTTGATTGCACCATAATTCCATCAATATAATGAAAGTCTTTGCTCGTGATGGAGAGCCTGATAATAAAAGACAGATATTATAGGTTTGGATCGAACCTCCATAAATACAACGTTCGCAATTTTCTCTACTATTTCATTTATCTTTATTTTGCTTACAATTATTTTTTGATTGATATACATGTTTTGAACATGCTTAATTTGAGATTAAAAATGAAATTTTTTTTTTCACAAACCAATTTATTCACGTCTTTGTTAGTTATTCTTGAATTATCATAAGCCCAATTCAAATGCACCGTTCAAATATCAGAGCATCAATTTCATACCAAACCAATGAGTTTCACCTAGATTTGTCATAAACCTGATCAGGAGACTCTGTACCAAATCCAGTATTATCATATTGACAATTTACAAATCCTATCAACTTCTTCATCAATTTTAGGTATTTTTTACTTGAAAGTTTGAAATGGTTAGCTAAAGACAGAGTAATGGGCGTCGTATCACTCATAGAAAACTTTTCCAAAACTTTGGTAACATATTAAAATTAATTCAAAATGCAGTTTTTCCTATATGTTTTAATTTCCATACCAACATTCTTTTTTCTTGTCCTAAAACTTTTATTTCTAATTCAGATTATAATTTCAATTTTATACTTTCAATCTCTTTTCTATCATAGAATGCCAACTGCATATCATCAATATACAAAAGCAAATAAACGAATTTACTACCACTTGTACCTTTATAGAAAAGACATGAATTAAAATTGTTGTTTCTAAATCCCAAGCCTTGAATAGGGATGGCACAGGGCGGGGGCGCCCCCCCCCCCCCCCCCGTCCTCCGCCCCATTACGCAATTCCCCGCCCGTTACCCGTTTAGGGGGGGGGGGGGGGGTCACATCCCCGTTTATTATCCCCCCCTTTTTTCTGGCTTTTAATATAGGTATTTGATTATGACATTTCTATAATACAATAAATATAAAATCATTAAAAATGAAATAAATGTTAAATCCAAAGTACTTTATCATGTTATAAACAATACCTATAAAAGCAAAGTACTTTATCATCTTATATGATTACAATACATGCCATACAAGATTTAATTTGAAGATTACAAGATAACGGGCAAACATCACATAATGCAACATTTCATGTTGTAGATCTTCAAGTGTTGTCATCTTCTAGAATGTCTATATCAGGCTCCTTAAAAATTGATGATTGCAAAAGTGATTATTAGTTAGACAAATGATGTATTTAACTATTTGTATACAAATCCATTTAAAGAAAAATCAATTTACCTCATCTTCAATATCAGTGTCACTCAACTGCGTACTAGAACATCCAGAGTACGATGAAGGTGGTGAATGTTCTAACAATAAATAAAAATAGTTATCAATAAATAAATAATAAAAAACACAATTATGAAAATCAAAGGAATTTGTATTTCTTGTACCATGAATGTCAGCCCATAACCAATCTCTGGCACACATCAGAGCCTTCAAAGTGTTTGGATGAAGCCTATTTCTGTGTAGACTAACAAATCTACCACTAGTGCTGAATGCAGACTCTAACGGCACTGTGGATACTCGAATAGCTAAAATATCTCTTGCAACTTTTTGCAAAGAAGGATATTTTGTTGAATTTGCATTCCACCATGCCAATATGTCAAAATAATTAGATCTAGGTAATAGTGGCTCGTCCAAAACAATATCAAGTTCTGACTTCGTCCTATCAATACTAGTGGTATTAGAAACAAATAAATCAAATTACGCCAATCGATCTTTTTTCATTAATGGAGTAGATGCATCGATCCCACTAGAAAATTGAGTCACGTTCCCACTTGATCCATGTCTCGTTCTGTAATCATTTAGCAGCTTGTGACAAAATTCCCCAATCTTTTCAATCTCAAGTTCTGAAACTTCATTTCCATCAGACTCTAACTTAATTTCTTTCTCTTACCTTGTCCACTACTCTCCTCTTCCTCACACAAGTCTATCTGATCTTGTTGTATGTTTGTCTGACTAGGTAAGTCTTCCAACGATGGATTATTACTTGATCGTACTGGAGTACTTCCAATGCTCGTCACTGGTGTACAATGAAGTGATCCAGACATCTAAAATGAAAAAAAAAAAAATGCATATTCAAACCCAATTATGTATCTAGGTAACAATGATGATTGATTGCATTAGTTGTGATAGAGTTTTAAACAAGACTAAAAATAAGAAATAGAATAAATCAAACTAAATTAGAAGTCAATCATAAATTCACTAGAATCAGGGGGGCCTCCACAGTTCAATAAAATCTTATTTGTTGGTACATAATCAACTACTGATATATAATCAACCACAATGGCCAAT
This sequence comes from Fraxinus americana, assembly GCA_035079005.1. NCBI lineage: Eukaryota > Viridiplantae > Streptophyta > Magnoliopsida > Lamiales > Oleaceae > Fraxinus > Fraxinus americana. The sequence continues at coordinate 325,717 of JAVHZT010000034.1, forward strand.
AATAGAATACTGGTAATTGATAAAAATCAAGAATTACTGCTGTTCCTCATAGATAATTGATAAAGCCCGGAAAAATACACAAAATTCTGGAAAATTGAAAACAATCAAGTTTGACCTCTAAAAAAAACTGCACAAAAACTTGAGCATATATAAGACACTAAAAATGGTAAATCATGATTGATGCTAGGTACTAAATTCCACGTATTATCCCAAAGTTGGGAACTTCCATGTGACATGCAGAGAGAGAGAGAGAGAGAGAGAGAGAGAGAGAGAGAGAGAGAGAGAGAGAGAGAGAGAGAGAGAGAGAGAGAGAGATTAATTTTGTTTACTGGTTCGTGGTTAGTCTATTCTTTGTGCTGTTTATTATCTCCTTTAACTTTCTCGTGATGAGCATTTTGAGATGAAGAGCATGACACTTTGTTTTAATACTGAACTATGTATTTCACGATCAACTTGAGCATATTCTGTAGAAACTATGATTTGCCAAACAAAAAATAAAAAATTAAACTAAGTATTTTCAAACATACTCTACCCAATAATTTAACTCAACTGCAGTTAAATACCAAGATCTGTAGCATTCAAGAAAGATGAGAATTTTACTACTCTAGAACAGGAAATCTTCATAGATCTATTAAAACCCACCTTAACAGGAAAGCTTCCAAATGACCAGATGTGCGAACCTTAAAGTTTTACAATATGCAGCCGGAAGAGACCTAAAGTTGCTTTAATAGTTCAACTTCTCCAGACTCCAGTGAAAAGTGAAAACCCTTGCCCCACCTCACTCTCCTCACGTCAAATGGAATGGAATGAAATGAAATGAGGAAGAGGAAATTAGATCTGGGAAATGAATCAGAGAATTGGTTATTTGGTTTGTTCTCAGGTAAGGGCCGACCCATTACAATTTATCTATAACAAATTGAAAAAAAAAAATTAGTAAAAACTACAACTAAATTAAATGGGGCGGGGACGTGTAATAACGGGACGGGGACCTCATTACTCGACCCCGTCTCGGGTTGAAGTTCCCCGTCTCGTCCCCGATTAAGAGAGTAATTCTAGCCCCGTTCGGGGCGGGACCCCGCAGGTATCGAGTTTAATGGAGATTTTTGTCATCCCTAGCCTTAAATGTAAATATTAATTTTTTTAGCATTGCCTAGGTACATGCTTTAAACCATAAAGAGATATCTTTAACAAACTTTTGAGTTTGCAACTTAGCCTCTTCGTAAGTACTTGGTTCTATACCAAAAGGATCTGTTTCGCGTGGAAATCGAGTCTCGCTAACAATTAAAAGAAGGTTCAGACGATTATATAAGGAATAACAACCTCTCGAGACAAAATCCCAACAAGGGGTGCTTTATCTATGAAGATTACAATTTGCAAGAAGCAAAATAACTCCAAGGAGCATAAACACACTGAATTTGCAAAGTAATTGAAAGTTAACAAGAAAAAAGAAACAAAATTACATAATTCTATGTTTGAGAGTCATTTTATATCTTTTTCTATCCTTCTATGTTCTCTTTTTTCTTTTATACTCTGTTGACAGTTTTTCTTGTAGAACCGTTTGAAAACTGTTTATCGTCCTATAACTACCCACTTTCTCCATAATGGATGACTTGTAAATAAAAAACTACCATTTTTAACTTCTGCCATTACTCTCATCATTTAACTGCTTGCAACTGAGATTCCTAGATTGTGGAATGAACTGTTTCAATAATCGTTGCTTTAAATAACAACAAGACACTATACTCGCCCAGATTTTGGGCATCTCGAAGACTTGAGCAATGATGGGCATTCGCTACATAACTCCGTCTTGGATTTTTATATGGTCTCGTTTGGGTCCATCCTTCGAATTTCCTAATTGGGTTTCATTTTTGTATATCAACAAGATCTAAAATTGAAAATAAAGTAACAAAGTAATCATTATTGGTTCTAGATGAAGGAAACCTATGTCTTTGATATATATCTGTTGCATCTGATAATCAGCTAACAATGGAGGTTTAGTTTGATTTTCAATTTCTTCATTATTAGACTCAACCTGATTTTCTCTAGTTTGAGATATCTCCACCGTAAAATGAACCTCTACCATTGTCGTCAAGATTTTGAGTTTCTAAGACATTTTCATTGTTTACAAATTTTCAATTATGCTACACGTATAGAGCCACATCGGCCATGTACGTGCCGGGGGACAAGTGACCCCTTGTGATAGGTGAGGAAGTTTTCTCCCCACCTATTAAAGGGGGACAGTTGGCATCTACAAGGCCGATGAGGCCCTGTACGTACATCATAACTCATAAATCTTATAGTAGAACCGGAGATACTAATATTCAAACAAGACTTCAAATCATTACTAAAAATTGTATATTTACTTACAATAACTTTAAGGGAAAATTGCAGCAATGATCTCTAACATTTTCAATTTTTGTAGACTTTATCCTAACTTTTACTTTATGCTAGCGAAGGTCCCTAATCTTTTACAAATATGCCATTGGGGTCCAAGACTCCAAAATTTGACCGTTAGTTGACCATAAGTTGATTTTGACCAAATTTAGAAATGGTAAAATGATAACTTTGCTATTTATCCCTTATGGTGCGTTTGATTGTGAGTATATAATTTATATGAAAAGAAATTAAATTCTAGGAAATTCAATTGTTTAGAATTTATTTATATAAAAATTATTAATTAAATGTGCTTGATTGATTTAGTTTTCAACCTAGAAAATATTATAATTGTCCATTTATTATTGGCGGGTAGATAAGAAAGATGAGAGATATTGAATTACCTAGAAAATAAAAATCACTCCCTAAAAAAATATTTTCCTTATTTTCAAGGAAATATAGTCACGTGATCAAAAGTAAAAAAATATTTTCCATGGCAAAAATGTCAATCAAACAGTACAAAAGTAGAAAATTATGTAGAAAAAACACATTTTCCAAAGAAAATATTGGCAATCAAACACGCACTTAAAGTAATTAAAATTAAATTAAAATATGAGAGAAGAATACTTTTCATCATCTTCCTCATTCCCTCACCTTAGGCTCTCTTGTTTCACCACCAACCTTTGGCGGTCGTCCTCATCACTTCGCTGGAGAAACTCCACCAATAGCCACTGGCAATGTACCACCAGAAGCAAGCTCAATTGCTCTCTTGTCCTAAAACTTTTATTTCAAATTCAGATTTCTATTTCTATTTTATACTATCAATCTCTTTTCTATCATAGAATGCAAACTACATATCGTCAATACATAAAAGCAAATAAACGAATTTACTACCAGTTGCACCTTTATAGAAAATACACGAATTAAAATTTTTGTTTCTAAATCTCAAGCCTCGAATATAAATATTAATTTTTTTTTGCATTGCCATGGTGCATGCTTTAAACCGTAAAGAGATATCTTTAACAAATTTTTTCAGCTTGCAACTTATAGCCTTTTCATAAGTACTTGATCCTGTTAGGTCCGAAATCAACAGATTTAGAGGATCGAAGATCACAAACTAAAAATATAAGTGCAGAAAGTAAAAATAAGACTTTAACACACGATTTTTCACCCCGTAGGGTCCGGATGTTCGGTCACAAAGACCTACTCACCCATTGAGCATCCACAAAGGATATAGCTCTAGATCCACTAAGTTTCAACCAAGAAAAGTTACAGATGTTCGAAGAAACCAAAGGTTTCTTCGTGTCAATCTAGCCTCAACTATACAGACTCTTGTAATCGTTAGAATCAACCCTTAATCCATACACTATAGTACAGACTTCACTAAGAATGATTGACCAGAACACAAAGCAAGATTACAGTGAACGAATCACAGAAGGAACCCTAATCTACACTCAGAGAAAAGAGGAACTAGAGAGAGGAGAGAGAGTCGAAGTATCTCGAATAATCATCCCAAGATACCCAAGAGCCAAGTAATCAAATAAGTCGAACAGTTACAATCCAAGGGTGGATAATCAGCCATGTGTACGGCCTAAAGAACCAAGAAGGCCAGGCTCCAAAACATACAGGCCCAACTGTACCAGTGGCCCAACAACAATAGTATAGTGAGGCAGCCCACAACATATTAACAATCTCCACCTTGCTGAACTATACTATGGTATTCTCAATGGATCTAGAATGGATAATTAATCCTTGCTTCATTTGCTCAAACATCTGAAAAGAAAAGGGAAAAATTAGTTCAATTTTATTCAAGGTAATAATGCTTGAAGTTCTAATTATCACATCCAGTGATATTCAGAATCTTCAAGCAGTTTTGAAATTTGTTTAAAGGTAATACATTTGTCCCCATATCTGAAGGATTGAATTCAGTTGGAATTTTTACCAAACTAATCAAACCACTTTCAGTCATACTTCTTACGAAATGAAATTTAATATCTATGTGTTTTGTTCTATCATGATAAACAGGATTTTTACTAAGATGAATGGCACTTTGATTATCAGTATATATGTCAACAGAATCATTAGCAAAACTAATTTCATTTAACAGACCTTTTAACCATATACTTTCTTTCACAGTATCACATGCAGCAATATATTCAGCTTCTGTGGAGGATAAGGCAACCAATTTTTGCAATTGTGACTTCCAACTAATACAGCCATCACACAGAGTAAAAATGTAAGAGGAAGTGGATCTTCTATTACCTAAATCACCAGCAAAGTCAGAATCAGGATAACCCTTTAACTTTATACCTTCTTTGTTTCTTTTAAATTCTAAACCTAATGAAGATGAACCCTTTAAGTATCTTAGCATCCATTTAACAGCTAACCAATGGGTTTCACCTGGATTAGACATAAATGTGCTTAAGATACTAATACTGTGAGCCAAATCAGGTCTGGTGCAGACCATAAGGTACATAATAGAGCCTATTTTGTTAGCACAAGGCACATTTTGCATTCTATAGAATTCATCTTCAGTTTTAGGTGACTGGTCACTTGTCAATTTAAAATGATTAGCAATAGGTAAGGAGACAGGTTTACACTCAAGCATAGAAAATTTTTCAAGTATTTTCTTCACATAGGAACATTGTCTCAACAGCAGGATGCAATTATTTCTATCTCGAGTTATTTCCATGCTAAGAATTCTTTTAGCTTCACCTAAATCTTTCATTTCAAATTTAGATTTTAACTTTGATTTAATAGAGTCAATTTCAGATCTATCATGGCATGCAAGTAACATATCATCTACATATAAGAGCAAATAAACAGATTCAGGTCCTCCTGACCTTTTGAAGAAGAAACAAGAATCATATTTGCTTCTAACAAAACCCAGTTTCTGAACAAAGTTGTTAAATTTGATATACCACTGCCTGGGAGCTTGTTTTAGTCCATAAAGAGACTTTTTCAGTAGGCAGACTTTATCAGCTTTGGATTTTTTCACAAATCCCTCTGGCTGATTCATATATATAGTTTCAAACAATTCACCATTTAGAAAAGCTGTTTTAACATCAAGTTGATCCAATTCCCAATTAAAATGAACAGTCGGTGCTAGCAAAATTCTGATAGAGGTATACTTGGCCACAGGTGAGAAAATCTCATTATAATCAATTCCTTCTTTCTAAGTAAACCCCTTAGCAACTAACCTAGCTTTATACCTCTTAACTTCAGAATCAAAATCCCCTTGTTTTATCTTATAAATCCACTTGCAGTCAATAACCTTCTGACTATCAGTTCTATCAACCAAGACCCAAGTTTTATTTTTCATAAGAGAATCCATTTCTTCTTTCATAGCTTCTTTCCAGAGATCAGATTCAAAACAGTTTACAGCATCATTAAAAGAGACAGGTTCTGAATTTACAGAGTTAAGTGTAGAGAATAAGGTAACAAAATCATTATTACTGAATCTAGTTGAAGCTCTTATTTCTCTTCTTTCTCTATCTCTGGTTAACTGATAATTTCTGAGGACAGATTCAGAGGGTTCAGGCTCACTTTCAGACTCAGTAGGTTCAGAGAGAGGTCAGATGGAACAGGCTCCACCTCAATAAAATCATTTTGAAGACCAACACTTTCAGATTCCTCTTCCAGAACAGTATCTTTAACAGATATAGATTCATGAGTACTTTTATTTGTAGAGTCATAACAAGGCATGTCATCTTCATTAAAAATAACATTTCTGCTGATAATGACCTTAAAACCATTTTGGTACTTGACCCATAGTCTGTACCCTTTGACATCTTCCCCATATCCCAGAAAAACACATTTTAGGGATCTAGGTTCAAGCTTACCTTCACTTTGATGTGAGTAAGCAGTGCAGCCAAAAACTTTTAATCTAGTGTAGTCAGGAATTTTTCCAGACCACAGTCTTTCAGGGACTTGAAAATCAATAGCACTAGAGGGACCTATATTGATAAGATAGGTGGCAGTTTTTAGTGCTTATCCCCATAAGAACTTTGGGAGGCCAGAACTGTAAAGCATACATCTCACCTTTTTTAAAAGATGTCTATTCATTCTCTCAGCAACTCCATTTTGCTGAGGTGTATATGTTACAATTCTGTGCCTAAAAATCCCAGATTCTTTATAGAATGAATCAAAATCAGAGTTACAAAACTCAAGACCATTATCAGTCCTTAGTGCTTTGATTTTCATAGTTGTTTGGTTTTCAATCAATAGTTTCCATTGTTTAAAGACTTTAAATGTGTCAGATTTGTACTTTAACAGAAAAGTCCAGCTTTTCCTTGAAAAATCATCCACAATAAGTAAATAAAATCTGAAGCCACTTAGAGTATTTACAGAAGTGGTCCCCAAAGATCAGCATGTAAATAATCAAAAGTTGAAGAAGATTTATGTGTTCCAGTTTTAAAAGGTAGTCTTTTCTGTTTTCCCAAAATACAGTTTTCACAGAAATCCAACTGTTTGATTTTATCTTTACCAAAACAGCCAAGCTTATTTAAAATATTAAGTCCCTTTTCAGATATGTGACCAAGTCTCTTATGCCAAATAAGAGATTTGTTAGATTTAAAATTTAGGGCTGCAGAACAGTGGTAGTTACTAGGATCAGCAGAGACAGTGTAAATCCCATTCACAGAGAAGATATGATAGTTTTATTTCCTTGTTTAAGTCTTAAGAGACCATTTTGAATCACTATAGTGAATTTGTCATCTAATTGTCCTAAGGAAATCAAATTTCTTTTTAGTTCAGGAACATATCTGCAGTTACCAAGTTCAAGGATGTAGTTATTCATAGACAGCTTGATCTTTCCAATTCTCTTTATTAGACAACTCATGTCATTTCCCATTTAAATTTGTCCTTCACTAAGTTCAACAAATTCAGAAAAATATTCCTTATTGGGACACATATGGAAAGTGCATCCAGAATTGAGAACCCATTCTTTTGGATCTCTTTTAGTAGTGTTCACAAGAACAACTCCTTGAATATCAGGATCATTCTTCCAGACCAGGGCTACAGAATCCTCATGGTAGTTCTTATCTTTCATATCAGAGATTTTCTTAAAACAATCTTTGATAATGTGGCCTGCTTTACCACAGTAGTAGCACTTCCTGATTTGATTTTTGGATTTCACATGAGTTTTGTTCTTATCTTTGAATATGAAATTTTGAGACTTAGGTTTCCTGTGAGGATTGAAGTTGAAGGTAGGTGTCCTTTTATTTGGATTCCATTTCTCCTTTATGTATAGCCCTTCTCCATATTTAGGATCTTTTGATTCAACTTTCAACGCAAGTTCTTTATTCCTTAAAGCTGAAGAGACACTATCAACAGTGAGATCTTGACCACCATATTCTAAGGCAGTTTTGATGTCTTTATACTTATCACTAAGAGAGTTTAGAAGGGCAACAACTTGTTGATCATCAGAGAGTTTCTCATCACAGTTTTCTAAATCCTAAATTAATTTTGTGAATCTATCAAGGTTTTCTTCCAAATCAGATGAAGGGTCAAATCTAAAATTGTAAAATATCCTCAGGAGATAACACTTATTAGGCATAGACTTTGTTAGATAAAGAGATTCCAATTTAGTCCATAGGGCTTGTGCAGAGATAGTTTCACCAGCTTTTCTAATAACATTGTCAGACAGATGCAAGAAAATAGAGCTCCATGCAGTATCATCTAGTTCCTGCCTTCTATAGGCACTAGTTTCTGTAGCCCATTGACCATTAAGGGCTGCAACACATCTTTGCTGAAGTAAGATGGCCCTCATCTTTGGGCGCCAAAGACTAAAGTCTCCAGTACCATTCCAAGTCTCAAGTTCAAACTTATGTGCAGAGGACATGATGATAGATAATATTCACAAACTACAATTGTACAACACACAGCGTATATTGATTCAGGCAATAAGTACAATTTACCCCACAAGTATATGAGTGGCAGAGACAGCAGGATAGATATAAGTATATGTTCTTATCAATGCAATTCACAGAAAACAATCAATTTGCAATTTAAAAGAAAACATTAAGTCTCAGTTTTGAGCAAGGTTTAAGGGGTGACAAGCCTTTGAACCCACTGTTTCCTCAGATTTCCAGACCCTCGCAGGAGGTCTTGGACAAAGGAAAGCAGTGGAGAATTGCTTACCTTAATAACCTAGCTCAAAGACTGAACAGTTCCATAGAAGAAAAGGGGGTTTCGAGAGAAGTTACCAGATTCTGAAACCTCAATGTTTCAGAGTGAAGAAGTAGCAAAGAAAATACCAGAATCGTTCTAGTGGCCTTATGTTGTATGCAGGACAGCAACGAGTCACCAAGACTCAGTGAAAACAGCAGTGAGTCACAGACTCAATCAAAGATTTGAAAATTTTAATCCCACTCGTTTGACTCAGAACGAGTCAAGAACCAGAATCACTAAGACTCAGTAAAAGACAGAGGATTAACAATGAGTTACTACGAGTTAAAGGCGAGTGAACATGAAAAACAAATTTTTCCTCACAGAGAACCACTCGACTAACCAGGAACCCAGATCCGCACAAGAAAAGAACAAAGAGGAACCAAGAACCCTAATTTAGAGACAAAGTTCTGATACCACTTGTTAGGTCCCAAATCAACAGATTTAGAGGATCGAAGATCACAAATTAAAAATATAAGTGCAGAAAGTAAAAATAAGACTTTAACACACGATTTTTCACCCCGTAGGGTCCAGATGTTCGGTCACAAAGACCTACTCATCCGTTGAGCATCCACAAAGGATATAGCTCTAGATCCACTAAGTTTCAACCAAGAAAAGTTACAGATGTTCGAAGAAACCAAAGGTTTCTTCGTGTCAATCTAGCCTCAACTATACAGACTCTTGTAATCGTTAGAATCAACCTTCAATCCATACACTATAGTACAGACTTCACTAAGAATGATTGACCAGAACACAAAGCAAGATTACAGTGAACGAATCACAGAAGGAACCCTTATCTACACTCAGAGAAAAGAGAAACCAGAGAGACGAGAGAGAGAGAGAGAGAGAGTCGAAGTATCTCGAATAATCATCCCAAGACACCCAAGAGCCAAGTAATCAAATAAGTCGAACAGTTACAATCCAAGGGTGGATAATCAGCCATGTGTACGGCCTAAAGAACCAAGAAGGCCAGGCTCCAAAACATACAGGCCCAACTGTACCAGTGGCCCAACAACAATAGTATAGTGAGGCAGCCCACAACATATTAACAGGTTCTATGCCAATAGGATCTAAAACTGAAAATAAAGTAACAAAGTAATCATTATTGATTCTAGATGAAGGAAACCTATGTCTTTGACATCTATCTGTTGCATGTGATGATCAGCTAACAGTCGATGCTTAGTTTGATTTTCAATTTCTTCAATATTAGACTCAACCTAATTTTCTTTAGTTTGAGATATGTCCACCTTAAATTGAACCCCATAAACACTGTCATCAAGATTTTAAGTTTCTAAGACAATTTCATTGTTTATAAATCTTCAATAATACTACACGTACAGATCTACCTCGGCCCTTTGATGAAGGGGGAAGTTTTCTTCCCCTATCAAAGGGGGATAGTTGGCATGTACAAGGCCGACGTGCAGGATAACTTATAAATCTTATATCAGAACTTGAGATACTAATATTCAAACAGGACTTCAAATTATCACTAAAAATTGCATTTCTGCTTACAATAACTTTGAGGAAAAATTGCAGCAACAATCTCTAACTTTTTCAATTTTTGTAGGCTAACCTTTATTTTATGTCAGCGAACGTCTCTAACCTTTTAGAAATATGCAATTAGGGTCCAAGATTTCAAATTTTGACTTTAGTTGACCATAGGTTGATTTTGACCAAATTTAGAAAGGGTAAAATGGTGATTTTGCTATTTATCCCTTAGGGTACGTTTGATTGTGAGCATATAATTTATATGGAAAGAAAAATATTTTTTTGGTAATTCAATTGCCTACAACTTATTTGTATAGAAATTATTAATTAAATGTGTGTGATTGATTTAGTTTTCAACCTAGAAAATATTATAATTTTCCATTTTTTATTAGTGGATAGATAAGAGAGAGATGAGAGATGGTGAATTACTTGGAAAACAAAAATCATCACTCCCTAAAAAAATATTTTCCTTGTTTTCAAAGAAAATATGGTCACGTGACCAAAAATAAGAAAATATTTTCGATGAAAAAATGGCAATCAAACAGTACAAAAGTAGGACGTTAGGTGGGAAAAACATATTTTCCAAATAAAATGTTGGCAATCAAATGCACACTTAAAATAATTTAAAAAAATAAAAATAGGAGAAAAGAATAATATTGATCATCTCCCTTCTTCCCTCACCGTGGGCTCTCTCGTTTCAGCACCAACCTTTGGCAGTCGTCCTCATCACTTCATTGGAGGTCCAACAGTAGCCACAAGCAATGTACCACCGAAAGCAAGCCCAATTACAACATTAATCTAAAAATTATTTAATAATTAAAATAATACCTACAAACATCTAAAATCATAAAATACTATATTGAAAAACGAAGGACAAAAAAAACACTCCTAGGCCCAAAGCGAGGTGTTTGTCCACACTTCGTGCCTAGGCGCACTTTTTATTACACATCGACTTTATTGTGATGTGTACGTGATAGTCTTATGTCTTAATACGTCTCACTCCTTACTGAAAAGATCAAACTCAAGATTGCACAATCTACACCATTGTTTTTTCGAATAATTTTAGCTTTTTTAAGTGTTTGATTTTAAATTAAAATCTTCCATTATTTAAATTTTGAAAGGTGTCAAATTTTGATTTTAAAGGAAATTGTCAATTTTTTTCTTGAAAATCATCTGAAAATACAAACCATTGTGTGTTCTAAGAACATTTGCTTTCTTAATATTTGATTTTTATATTAAAATGTTCCATTTCTTGAAATTTGAAAGGTGTCCAATTTTGATTATAAAAGAAAAGTCTTTTTTTTTTTTTTTTTTGAAAAATCATGTACAATCAATAGATAAAAATCTATAACCACTAGAGGGTATTTACAGTTTCTAGTCCCCCAAAGGTCAAAATACAAATATTCAATGATAGTATTGGATTTATGAATCTGTCACGATTACACACAAGAGGTATTTTTCATTCATACTTTTCAATAGGTAACATACAAAGTTATATAGGAGAAGGAGTACTCCTCATTTTGGATAATACAAATTGATAGTTAATTGATTGATTCTACCAATCATTGACTAATTCTATTCCCTTAAAATGATATGGCTATAGATGATTTTGTTTCCTAAAATGTCTTCATATAGCTCACGATAACACCCCCTCAAGTTGATGCTTATAGGTCTCTAATGCCCAGCTTGTCAAATGAGTTGCGAAAATCTTTGCGCCTTTGTGAGTATGTCTACTAGTTGGTCCTCAGACTTTACAAAAGGAAAATGAATTATCTTCACTACCAGATTTTCCTTGATGAAGTGTCGATCCACTTTCACATGTTTTGTTCTGTCATGTTGAACTAGGTCATGAGATATGGCGATGGCGGCTTTGTTATCACAGTAGAGATCCATCTTAGAAGTACGAGCAAAGCCAAGTTTAGTAAGTAGTTTCTTGACCCAAAGGAGTTCACAAAGCCCTTTTGGCATTCCTCGAAATTCTGCTTCAACACATGATAATGATACCACATTTTGCTCATTACTTCTTCAAGTAACAAGATTTTCACCTACAAACGTGAAGTAGCCTGAAGTGGACCTTCTATCTGAAATGTTTCCTGCCCAATCTACATTTGTATAGCCATCAACTTTCAAGTTGTCATTCTTTAAAAACATGAGTCCCCTCCCTGGTGAGGACTTTAGATACCGAAGTATTCGAGTCACAGTATCCATGTGATCTTTACTGGGGTTATGCATAAACTGGCTAACCATACTTACGTCATAGGCAATATTTGGATAGGTATATAAGTTTGACAACTAACTTTTGATATCTCCCTTTATCTATTGGCACTAGATCTGAAATCTCACCCAATCGATGGTTTTGGATGATTAGAGTATTTGCTGGCTTGCATCCCAACATCACCATCTTAGCCGCAAGTCTAGCACATACTTTCTTTGGGATAGGAATATACATTGTCTTGATCTGACCACTTCATTCCCAAGAAATATTTGAGACCCTGAAGTTCTTTATCTTGAACTCAGATGCCAGTTGTTTCTGAATTCTGGATATCTCTTCTTTATCATCCCCTGTGATAATCATGTCATCCACATAGACTATCAATGCGGTTACTTTTCCTCCATTATGCTTCGAGTCACAGCATCCATGTGATCTTTACTGGGGTTTTGCATAAATTGACTAACGACACTTACAGCATAGGTAATATATGGACATGTATGTGACCGGTATATAAGTTTGACAACTAATTTTTGATATCTCCCTTTATTTGTTGGCACTTGATCTGAAAACTTACCCAATCGATGGTTTTGGATGATTGGAGTATATGTTGGCTTACATCCCAACATCCCCACCTCAGCTAGCAAGTCTAGCACATACTTTCTTTGGGGATAGGAATATGCCTTGTCTTGTCTTGATCTAACCACTTCAATTCCCAAGAAATACTTGAGACCCTCATGTTCTTTATCTTGAATTCAGATGCCAGCTGTTATTGAATTCTGGATATCTCTTCATTATCATCCCTGTGATAATCATGTCATCCACATAGAATATCAACATAATTACTTTTCTTCGGTTATGCTTCAAAATGAGTGTATGGTCGAGTCACTTTGCTTGAATCCATATTTTTTTATTGCCACAATAAATCGTCCAAAACTATGCTCGAGATGACTCCTTCAGGCCATATAGTGCTCGTCGTATTTTATACACAACATTTTGTGAAGGCCCTGTATACCTCAGAGGGTGATTGATCCATATAGACTTCTTCTTCGAGGTCGCCATGGTGAAATGCATTCTTCATATCAAGCTGATGTAATAGCTAGTCAAGATTAGCTACGAAGGACAATGGTATCCTGAAAGTGTTTAGTTTAGCAATTGGTGAAAACGTCTCTTAGTAGTCTACACCATATGTCCGTGTATACCCTTTTGCAATCAACCTCGCTTTATATTGTTCAATAGATCCATTTGCCTTGTCTTTGATGGAAAACACCCATCTGCATCCTACTGTCTTCTTTCCTTCAGGTAATGGAACAACTATCCACGTGTTGTTCTTTACTAGTGCCTCAATCTCATCTTTTATTGGTCGAGTCCATTTGGAGTCTGATAACGCTTCTTGAATTCTTATCGAAACATGATTAGAAGAAAGAATGTGTACAAAGGCTCTCAACGGTTCAGATAACCTCATGATGGATACATAGTTGGTAATTGGATACCTTGATCTTCGTTTTTTAATATCTGGAGAATATATATTTGGCGGTTTGCCTTGATTATGCCTAAAAGGTAAAGTGTGGCCGCCATGATTATCTAAATCACTTATATGTGAGGGAGTGCTTACCTCAGAGATATTCTTAAGAGATGGGTCTATAGATATTGAAGAAGATGGTTCTGGTTCAGTTTCTACAGTTGGTTCTGGTTCTTGAGCCGTATCATTCTTTAAGTCAGTATCTGTATTACTTGACTACTCAAACTTCAACCAATTTAACTCTTCATCCCTTGTCTTCCTTGAAGAGGAGAACTCGGTGTTGGAGAAATAATGTTTCAAACTCCGAGAAGGTAACATCCAGAGTCACACAGGTCCGCTAGCATCGATAGCCCTTCTGATGTGTAGCATATCCCACGAAGAGACATCGAAGAGCACATGGATCAAGTTTTGTCTGTTGATTTTTGTGAAGATGTACATAAGCCACACAACTAAATACTCGAGGAGGGAGCATGAGGGTTTTTGGGAAAGCAAAATGGGATGATAGGACTTGAAGTGTAGTCTTAAAGTTTAAGACTTTAGAGGGCATCCAATTGAGTAAGTATACAGTTGTGTACAGTTTGGAACATAGGCTCTATGAAAGAAAGTGCTTGCTGTTTCAAGAATGTGTCAATTTTTTCATTCAGCAAGGCCATTTTTTTAGGAGTCTGAGGGCAAGACATCTTATGAATGAGGATGTGTTGTTCAAAGTAGGTACGAAAGTGTTGGTTAATAAATTCACCACCATTATTGGAGTGAAAAACTCTGAGTTTGGCAGAGAACTAAGTCCTGATCATGGCATGGAATGATTGAAATACTTTGAACACTTTGTCTTTATTTTTTAATAGATAAAGCCAGGTCATGCGAGTGCAGTCATCAATAAAGATAACAAACCAGCGAACCCTAAACATTGTAGCAATCGGTGAGGGTCCCCGTACATTAGAATGTACTAAAGAAAAATGAATATAACTTTTATTCATGCTTGACAAATAAGACGTACATTGAATTTGTGCTAAAATGCAAGTATTACATTTAAAATCAGAAACTTCCGTATTCGAAAAATGCTAGGTAATAAATGCTTTAAATAACCGAACGATGGATGTCCAAGACAATAATACCACAACCAAATCCGCCGTTCCTTTTCATTACTCTGAACTTGATGATGTGACCCACATTGAAATCGTCCATGTAGTATAACCCCCCCTCTCTTAGTACCACACCCAAGTATCTCTTTGGTGAGAATATCCTGAAGAAGACAAAAGTTCTGATAAATGAGTACCATACAATTTAATCCAGTAGTCACTTGACTTACGGATAATAATTTATGTGAAAGTGATTGAATAGGTAAAGTATGAGATAACTGTAAGGAAGGAGACGGAGATACAGAGCCAGCTCCAGTGACTGGTTAAATAACTCTGTTATCATTTGCAACACTGGTGCGTCGAGGTAAGGACCTCTGATAAAATCTGTTTCAACATATGTCATATGGTCAGTTGCCCCGGAGTAAAGTAACCAGAAATTATTATTCCAATCGCTCGAGGATATAACACAAACTGAATTAAAATTACCTAGTTCTGATGAGGGATCTGTATCCTGAAAAGAACCATTTTGAGGAATCAAAGATAATTGAGAGTCAGCTATTGCCACAACTGCCTTCCCTATTCGCCTAGTCCCATTTTTGCTCCTTTTTTTTTTCTTGCAAATCATGTCACCAATTAGGATATCCATTAAGTTTAAAACAGTTCCTCATGTATGCTTGTTATTACTATAGTAGGATCATTTAATTTCTTCATCCATTCTCTTTGATTTATTTGTCCCACTTTTATTTTATCCTCATTTTGAATAATTCATTCCACTAGTCGGTCCACTCTTCAAGCCTTTGGTAGCCAGAACCGCTCCAGAAGGACCGCCAAAATCTATAGGAGTCATGACCTTGTCGCAATACCTTTCGACGAACGTACACATATGCCTGCTCAACTATAAGAAACGGCTCCATCTGCAAACTCTACTCCAAATACTGTCAAGGCGGTCGTTGACTCCATTAAGGAAGATATAAAGTCTATCTTCTTAGGTCAGATTATTAAAGTGGTGGATGTCAGCAGTGCACTTCGTCAGATTTGGGCGACGAAAGTCGATTTCGTTCTACAACCCCTACAGTTCGGCGTAGTATTTTCCACAGATCTGGCCGCTTGTCTCAATTGAGTTACCCTTCGTCGAAGGTCATAGAATTGGGATTTATCGTTCCCATCAATAAGTAGTGGCAATCACATCCCAGATTTCCTTAGCAGTGGAAAATCGAATGAAATTGCCTATGAGGGCAGGGTCCAATGAATTGATAATTCATCCATTCTCATTAAGGTAACCCAGTTTATCTTTTTCGAAAATATACATTTCCATAACCTGGGACTATAAGCCATAATTTGCATCATTCAGTTTGATGCCAATCTATGGTAAGTTTTTAGTGAGTCGGGCTGATATGTGGGTTTTGGTTAAGACTTTAGAAATTTTGGTGGTGATATCTGTAGGTATGGCATCTGTATTAGGTGGAGATTGGCTGGTATCGGTGATGATGTTGGAGTCATCAATGTACTTGTGAAAATGTTCACAAGAAACAAGTTAGAAGAAATTGGGAGAAAAAGACCATGGATCGTGAACCTACTCTGATACCATGTTACGATTACACATAAGAGGTATTTTTCATGGAAAAAATTCAAAACTCAGATATTTAGTATGCTTCATTTCACTTTTAAGATAATAAGTTTTAAATTTCAAATCTCAGATAATCATTTATATATACATGTATATATATAAAAGATTCTATTTATTCAAATTAGCTTCAAGATTCCATAAATACCTAAAATCAAGCTTTGAGACTCTATTCGTGACCGAACTCCTTAAAATAGACCTCTCCATCTCTAAAAACCAAATTCATTACAAATTTAACCATTTACAGTCGTCTCAATCTCTGTTAATGATAACATTTAGATATTTAAGGTCGCAAATTGCAGAATTATCATTACATATCAGTAATTAATAACAGTTGCAGCAAAATTTATGTTCATCCGTATTGAGTTCATAGCCAGTTCATTCAATTTGGGTTCTGATTGGCGCCCTATTGCAATTGGTAGATGATTACACATTAGAATCGGGCAACTCATATTTTCACAATTTTTCATACAGACAATTACACGTCGGTAGTGAATGTAGCTGATTTTCAAAATCTAATTTTTAAGTTATGCTTTCTTTCCAAAAATTAATGTATGTGACTTTAATTCGTTGTGAATGGTATTTGTAATTGTGACAATAAGTAGTTTAATTGGTCATGTCACATGATGTGAACAATTATTTTATGTGACATGATTTAATTTATCTGAATATGTGAATTGTAGCTGAACCATTGTATTGAAGATTATTTACAAAATAATCGTGACCAGTGGTCTTGTTTATATGACTTACAATCAGATACAGTGACCTGTCTAATTTAATGTTGTGAAGAATTTTGAAGGTAGTTTTATATGCAGTACTACATTATTGGGCATGTGATGCACATTTGTGACCCGCATTAATCGTGAATTGAAAAGCATTTTTGTAACTTACAATTTCCTATGAAAAGTTGCAGAGATGGGCTCGGTGCACGTTTGCTTGATTTGTGGATCGTGTGTATCACCGGTGTGGTTGATCGGAATTGTGGTTTTAAAGACCTAGTAAATATCGTTATGTCTGAGTGCAGTTTGGATCAAAATGAAGGTTGTAGTCACAATGACATATACATTAAACAGTGAGTTGCCTAGAATCAGAATAAATAGTGATAATGTGCTGTCCTACCTGATGCTGAAGTGCATGGAACGTGACCCTTCCAAATATCCGATAAATGTTGAGCTCACAATTGTGGAAAGTGGAGAGAAGTCATGGATGGTTCCAGCTGATGTACACTCCTGCGGTGTTATGTTTTCATTAATGGATATGTCGTCAGACATATGCAATGCAACAGATAAACTTTCAGGTCACAATGTCAGAGATGAAGTCACAGTTGTCTCTATTCCTAATGGTATGTAAATAGAAAAGGGAAGAATTTTTCGTGATAAGGAAATTCTGAAATATAGCTTGTTTTTCTTTGCAATACAATACATGTTTGAATTCATGATTGTTCGTTCGAACAAGAAAGAATATCTTATCAGGTGTTCGTAAGAAGAGTACAATTGGATATGCAAATCTTCGAAATTGGGGAGAACTGAGATGTTTAAGATTAGGAAGATTACAGATGGTCACACATGTGCTTCAAATATAGTATTGGGATCTCACAGGCAGGTTTCAACCACAGTTTTGTCATCTTGCATCAAATACAAGTACACCTTTTCAAGAACCATATACACTCCAAACGATATATATAACAACATGTTACACACATATGGAGTTTCTTTGAATAATGTAAAGGCTTGAAGATCTTGGGAGAAAACATTGAAGATGCTTATAGGGGGATCCTACAGATTCTTTCATGAAAATACCAAGCTTCTTTTACATACTTCATCAAACAAATCTAGGTACGGTCACAAGACTGGAGCTTGATGGTTACAATATATTCAAATACTGCTTCATGGCCTAGGTGCATCAATTAGAGGCTGGGAACACTGTAGGTCTATGATTGTAGTTGATGGAACATATTTGAATGGACACTATGGTGGTACACTTTTCATGGCATGTACACAAGATGTTAATAACAACATATTCATACTTACATTTGGAATTGGAGGTAACGAGAACGATAGGTCTTGGTTGTGGTTTTTTGAAAACTTGAAGAAGGCATATGGAAATAGGGATGGCTTGTGTTTTGTATTAGATCACCACAATAGTATCAAGAATGCAGTTGAAAAGTGTATCCAGGGACCTGTCATGGGATTTATTCATATCATCTTCTACAAAACCTGAAATCACATTATGGAAAATCAGGTCACAGCATAACACAAGCTTTCAATTCAGGAGTCTGCACATATACACTAGCTGAATTCGAATATAATATGTAACAACTATCTTCAATGAATCATAAGATTACGGATTAACTGGTAATATGTTAATTTCAAGCAAAATTTAAATTCTAATAGAGGTCACAAATTTCAGATGTAACATTTTTTGAAATGTGTTCTTTCTTGTAGGCCGAAGTAGGACCTGAAAAGTGGTCACGATTCTACATGCCAGCTAATAGATACTCAACAATGACATCAAATATAGTAGAGTTAGTGAATGCGATCACAAAGGCAGCCAAGAATTACCCCATTGTTGCTTTATTAGAGTCATTGCGACAAACTATACAATCTTGGTTCCACAAACATAGGGACACAGCGCATGGCACTTTTACAAAATTATCGAGCAAACACGAAACAATCTTTTGAGAAATGAGCACTGATTTGAGGTATCTCAGGGTAAGATTGATATTTGTAACATGAATCTCATATTTGTGACCTCATTAATATAAATGAATTAATGCTCATTATTTGCAGATGTCTCCTGCAAATCACACCATGTTTTTTTAAGTTGTGAATGCTCATCTTTCATCGTCGATATAGAAAAACATACATGTACATGCAGGATGTTTCAGGTAGATCAGTTACCATGTCCACACGCATTGGCTATTATTGCAATGATGAAGATGGACCCATATGATTATTGTCCATGCTATTTCTCAAGAGAGGCATATATGAATGCGTACCACGACACTATATTTCCAATTGGAAATCCAGGTGACTGGAGAGTGCCTGATGAAGTGAAAGACATAATTGTTTTAGCACCTAAGAAGTTCAGGAAGAGTCACACAAAAGTGGAAGAGATCATCATATGAAGGGAAAATAACTATCAAATGTAGACGTTGTGGTCAAAATGGTCACAACCGTAGGTCGTGCAACAACTTGGTTCCATTAAGGAAAAAATTTCATAGTTACATGCGAACAATAAGATGTCAACTGATGCTACATATTGATAGTAGATATAGCATTCGAGATCATAGTTACAGTTGTGGATAGTGTTAGGCATATTGTGTAAATTTATGTTATTCGTTCAAAAACTATTCATTCAAATTGAATAAGAATTGAACTTTGAAAACTGATGTGAGTTTTGTAAGTCTGGATATGATTTTGTGACATGATATTCATGTAATTGTAACTTAGACCTGTTTGTAACATATTGCTAATAACATGTGACTTGTAAACAATATGTTACATCAATGAAATAATCTGTGACCTACACACATTAATAAGCGGTGACATTTAAACACTTATAATAGTGATCTGTGACCTGTTGACATTAAACATTTACAATATTGATCTGTGACCTGTTGAAATTTATTTTGTGACATAGACTCTAGAATAACGAAATGTAATAGACATAAGTAGTGAAATAAAATTTCATAACATCATGAACATTCATAACCTTCAAATGTAATCAATGTTACACAATGATATCTACGTGTTCCCTACCACTACATAGTTACATCAATGTTCAGTCACATATTCAACATTCCTTCTATAACTACACCCCCCTCAGCCTTTTCCTTTACCATCTTGGTAGCCTTCTTCATTTCACAGTATTTATAAAGAAGTGCATCTATATCCAGCAGTGCTCTGGCAGCATCAAAATCCTTTGTCATGGATGCAAATTCTTGATGAAGAAGGTATTCAGCATATTTGATCACAAATATGCCGTAATCATGGCTAAAAAGTAAGAAGTTAGTTTATTAGTTTTTAAGTTGAAATGGTGGTCACAAAATGAATATTTCTTTAGTCAAATAACACATTAGAATGATTGTCACAAACATACCCATTTTGTTGCGTGGCCCTTTGTAACTTAGCGCAAGTCTCAACTCCATGGAATCATCATTTGAATTTCTATTCCATATTCCAATTCCATTCATCAAATGAGGGATGGTTTTCAAATATGGTTATTCCCCGTTTCACACTTGCATTTCTGAAAGTTCTCCTAACGAAACTGAATATAATCAATGCTCGAGCCTTAATATCAAGCAACCCAAAATCTAATGAGCCTTGCTTATAGGCAAAAGATGCATTAAGACTTGGTGTACTTCAGTCCATGGACTGCTACACGGTATTCTGTCCCCAGTGATATGATTCATTAGCCTTGTCTCTGTGAGTAGAATATTTGGATCCTTTATGAATTTGGGATATACATTCTTGATCGTGGTTTGAAAGTATGAGTCAGTTGTGGTAGCCTTTAAATTGATATTCTCGCCATGACATGCTAGTTGACGAATGTAATAGAAGCATGCATCCATTTGCTATCACCAAAGAAAATAATAAGCACTGATTAGTCTTCAGGATCTATAAGAACAATGATGTTTGTGTATGATATGTGACCTGTCCATGTGTTATGTGACCTAAATGTAATTAATGTGACCTGGTCATAATGCATGTGATTTGTGTATATGGTTTGTGACCTATGGTATATGACTACTAATGAACAATGATGTTTCTGTATGATATGTGACATGTCCATGTGTTCTGTGACCTGACCATAATGTCTGTGACTTGTATACACGGTATGTCACACAGTACAAATCCTGTAATACATATATAGAATGATATGTCATCTTCACATACTGAGTTGATCAACGACACTTCTGGAGAAACAAGTTCATGCTATCATGTTTTGTTGCCTATAGCGAATGTGCCAATGTAAAATAGGGGCATAATGATATCGTCAACATCTTTGAATTTTTTTCCTATAAAAAGTGTAACGCCCCGACCCGCATGGATAGAAATATCACTAGATTAACTATACTTTAGCCGTTGACTTAATAGAATTAACCTTACCGTTAGCCGAAAGCTTAAACATTTAATTTATGAAATTTAAATCAACATAATTTGTTAGAAGAAAATAATTCAATACTATAAACAAAACAATTCAAAAATGTCTTTAGAATATCTTCCGTGCATGCATCCAAAATTGACGTCAAATTTTAGGCAAAACTTTAAAAATAATGTTGCTGTTTTTTTTTTTTCTATCTCATATGGGTAGTGACAAAATAAATTCGTTTGCATAACTATTGACCTCGAAACTTCGTGAACCTTTAATACAAGGTAGAAAACTCATTATAATATGACATATCCAAAAATTGGGCTCCGTCGGCAACAGATAGAGCTTTAAAATATTTTTCGAAACCACACAGCAACTCGGGTTGGGAGGAAACCCAGCACATTTCACTTAAAATATCATATAAAATTTTACACAAATCGAACTGACATGAATTTAGCTATATCCAGTAGCTAGCCCCAGAGACTATCATATCCAATTTCTTTTGTCCAAAAACATCAAGTAACGGGTGAGATATAAATTTTTGAAGCCAAGAGCAGAAACTGAAAAACATCAACACTCACCCGTGCAGTTTACTTAACATGACATATAAAATCCTACTAACATCAGATTGACATGATTTCAAGTTCATTCAGTAGCTAACATGTAAGTTTATCCAATGCCACTGATTTTGTCTAAAATTTCCAAATAATGAGTGAGTTATGATTGCTTGAAATCAACTACAGAAACTGGAAACCCAGCAACACTTTCTAGTGCAGTTTACTCTAAGTGACCTATAAAATTTTACCGACATTGGATTGACTTGATTCCAAGTTTATTTCGTAGCTAACATATGAGCTATCAAATGCCACTGGTTTCATTGAAAAATTCCAAGTAACGACTAAGTTACGGATTTTTGAAATCAAGTCAGAAACGAAATTTCTAGAAAACAGCAACGTTACTTTGCTAACGTTTTTTTTAAATATAAACCAGCGACTTGTAAGATAATTTCCATAATGCATAATTATTCATAAATAAATGTGTTTAGAATAGTTCCATAAACAACATTTCATAGGAAACAAATTATTTAAAGTAAACATTTTCGTAGTAAAATTGAAAACATTAAATCATCGGCCTCTCCATAGCACGTTGCGTCATTCTTTACCATCATCCACGTCCCAAGCAAAATCATATCAAATCAACCTGTAGAGAGGGAATAAACCCATGAGTTTGAAACTCAATAGATGTCATCGGTGCGTTTCGTTAACAAATTATAAAATTTCGAACTATAGATTCATACCGTCGCGTAGTAGGATTTCCGGCAAAATCCAATTTCTGTAGAGTTATGAATTAACATAACGCATAGAGCCGGAGAATGATCATTCAAACTATAGTAGTGTCGTAACACCGTACCCAAAGGCACCAATTCATTTAAACTTTTAACGAAAATCATAGTTTGAAAATGAAACAAACACTTGCACCTCTACTTACCTTTGTTAAAAGCTTTTGAAAGTATAATGTTGGATGATTGTTGTTGTTTTCCGACGGTATCAGAACTTTTAGAAATATGCTCCTCTCCTATTCTTTTGAAAATCTTTTTCCTTGATCAAAGTGTGCACTCTTCTTCACACCCTTGCTATTCTTTCAAACTTTACTTAACATAAAGATTTTTTTTTAGAGAAAATAAGTGTAATCTCGGATTTGAGGAAATGTGTAGTTAAAAAATGATTTTCCTCTTCTTGTAACCTCCCTTTTTAATGGAAAACTAAATGAAAGAGTTATATTATCATTAATCTTGTTAAATTGAGTCTTTAACTAGGAATTTGAAGAGTTTTAAGCCCAACAAATAATTTTATAAAAATACTTCATAAAAACATCTGCATGATGATTCGAACTTGGGTGGCCAATAGGAAATACCATACAAATGACCATTGTGGCAACCCAGTTATTCATTAAATCTTTGAAATCAAAATTACTTAAACTTAATGTCTTAAAGTATTGGGCTCATAAATAACTTATGGCTTGTACTTTCATAACCTTAAATGGGCCAACCTTCCATAGCTTATTTCTTAAATGGACTATACCAACCAAATTAAGAATATAAAATCTGGGACATTACATCCCCCACACCTTAAATAAATTTTCGTCCTCGAAATTTACCTTATGATCTGGTAAATAGTGTTGGGTATTTGTCTTTAACATCTTCTTCTCTCTCCCAAGTAGCTTCTTCTACTCCATAATTACTCCATTGTACCTTGATCAGTTGAATCTCTTTGTTACGTAACTTATGCACCTTTCGATCTAGTATTGAAATCGGAAATTCCTTGTAGGATAAATCTTTCTGTACTTCTAGAGATTGAGAATTGACCACGTGATCGGGATCATGCATATACTTTCGGATCATCATATATGAAACACGTTATGAACTGCTGATAGTTCGGGCGGCAAAGCTAATCGATAAGCTACATTTCCGACCCTATCAAGTATTTCGAATGGTCCAATATAACGAGGTCGTAGTTTTCCTTTCTTGCCGAACCTAAGTACACCTTTCATTGGTGACACTTTCAGAAAAACTTTTTCTCCAACTTTAAATTCCAAGTTTTTTCTTCTGGTATCAGCATAGCTTTTTTATCTATCTTGTGAGGCCTTTATCCTAGTACGGATCTTATCAATGACTTCAACTGTCCTTTCAATGATCTCTGGTCCCAAAACTCTCTTTTCTCCGACTTCGTCCCAATGGACGGGTGATCTACATCTTCTACCGTAGAGAGATTCATATGGTGCCATTCCAATAGTTGTCTGGAAACTATTATTATAAGCTAATTCCACCAAAGGTAGATACGATTCCCAACTGCCTCCTAGATCCAAAACACAAGCCCTTAGCATATCTTCCAAAATTTGGATGGTCCTTTCAGATTGACCATCGGATTGAGGGTGATACGCCGTACTGAAATCCAATTTCATTCCCATAGCTCTTTGTAAGCTCTTCCAAAATTCTGACGTAAATCTTGGGTCTCTGTCAGATACAATAGACACGGGAACACCATGCAATCTTACAATCTCTCTAATGTACAATTGTGCTAGTTGATCTAGACTGAATGTCATTTTTACAGAAAGAAAATGAGCTGACTTTGTTAGTCGATCCACTATTACCCATATAGCATTGTGTCCTCTTACTGACCTCGGAAGTCCTACCACAAAGTCCATTGCAATATTCTCCCACTTCCATTCAGGTATGTCCAATAGATTAACAACTCTGCTGGTCTTTGATGTTCTGCTTTAACTTGTTGACACACTATACATTTTGCCACAAATAGACCTATACTTCTTTTCATATTCCTCCACCAAAATGTATCTCGAAGATCTCGATACATTTTCGAACCAACAGGATGTGCGGTGTACGGGGTGAAATGAGCCTCTTCTAATATCTCATTCCTCAAAACTTCATCTTTAGGCACACAAATTCTTCCTTTAAACATCAGTGCCCGATCCGAAGCTATTCCAAAATCCTTCCTCCTATCAGTGACAATTTCATTCCGGATCTTCTACAAAAATGGATCTTTATCTTGTGCTTCTATGATCCGATCTCTGAGAGTTGGTCGAACCACCAAAGTTGCTAAATGAGCTATACTTTGCTCTGATGTAGTAACCACTTCAATTCGCAAATTTTCCAAGTCTTTGATCAACTCCTTCTGAATAGTAGGTAATGATGCCAACTTTCCTATTGACTTTCTACTTAGAGCGTCCACAACAATATTAGCCTTACCTGGATGATAATGAATAGTGCAGTCATAATCCTTTACTAGCTCCAACCATCGCCTCTGTCTCATATTCAGTTCCTTCTATGTGAAGAAATATTTGAGACTCTTATGATCTGTGTAAATGTCGCACTTTCCTCCATATAAGTAATGGTGCCATATCTTTAGCATGAACTACCGCTGCAAGTTCTAGATCATGCGTCGGGTAGTTCTGTTCATGTTGCTTCAATTTCCTTGATGCATAAGCAATCACTTTTCTGTGTTGCATTAACACACATCCCAAACCTTGTTTAGATGCATCACTATATATAACAAACCCTTCTGAACCTTCAGGTATGGTTAACACCGGTGCTGTAATCAATTGTTGCTTTAGCTCCTGAAAGCTTTGCTCACACTTATCTGTCCATAGAAACTTTACCCCTTTCCTTGTCAATTGCGTCATTGGTCCAGATATTTTGGAGAATCCTTCAATAAATCTCCGATAGTACCCGGCCAATCCTAGAAAACTCCGAACTTCACCAGCGTTAGTCGGTGTCTTCCAGTTAGTTACCGCTTCCACTTTTACTGGATCTATTTCAATTCCTTGGGCAGTAACTACATGACCGAGGAACCCAACTCGCTCAAGCCAAAATTCACACTTTTTAAATTTTGCATATAACTTTTCCTTGCGCAGTATTTCTAACGCTATTCTAAGATGTTCCTCATGCTGATCTGTACTCTTAGAGTATATCAAAATGTCATTGATGAAGACTATGACAAATTGATCTAAATACTTGTGAAAAACACGATTCATTAAATCTATGAATACTGCGGGAGCATTTGTCAACTTGAATGGCATGACTGTGAACTCATAATGTCCATAACGAGTTCTGAAAGCCGTCTTTGGTATATCGCTAGCCTTAACCTTCAATTGATGATATCCGGTCGTAAGTCGATCTTGGAAAATACTTTAGTCCCTTTTAATTGATCAAACAAATCCTCAATTCTCGGGAGAGGATACTTATTCTTGATGGTGAAACGGTTCAACTCCCGATAGTCGATACACATCCTCAAACTTCCATCTTTCTACTTTACAAATAACACTGGTGCGCCCCAAGGAGATACACTTGGTCGGATAAAGTCACTGTCCAACAATTCTTGTAACTGAACTTTCAACTCTTGAAGTTCCTTTGGAGCCATTCTGTATGGAGTTTTAGATACTGGTGCCGCTCCAGGAACCAGATCTATGGTAAACTCTACTTGTCTATCCGGTGGGATACCAGGTAGATCTTCATGAAATACATCTATAAATTCTTGTACCACTGGTACATCCTCAATCTTTATCGTCGCTTGTTTTTCTCCTGAGATGTTCACTAGTAACCCTTGAGATGTTTCTTCTCTCAACATTCTCTCGGCTTGCAAGGTAGATACCAGTTGGAGATTGAGTTTGGTCTTTATTCCAGGGAAAGAAAACTGTTCTTCTCCTGGTTTTTGAAAAGACACTTCATTTTCTCTACAACGAATGGTTGCATAATTATGTCTCAACCAATCCATACCCAAAATCACATCAAAGTCTTTCATCTCTATCAGATACAAATTATCTTCTAATGTTTTTCCCTCAATTTCAAGATTTACCGACTTGGCTAACTTATCAGTGGTCAATGTTTCGCCCGAAGGAATGCTAACTTCTAGTGTACTCTCTGACTTATCACAACTAATACTAGCTTTAGTAATGAAAGACGTTGATACAAAAGAGTGGGTAGCTCCCGAATCAAACAGTACATAAGCAGGTGTATTGGATATGAGTAAAATACCTGCTATTACGTTTGAGTTCTCCTCTGCATCCTTCTGAGTGAGCGTAAAGACTCGTGCTTTGCCCTTCTTGTTCTGATCATTGTTATCATCCTTCTTCTAAGCAAAGGTGGGACAATCCTTAGCAATATGTCCTGGTTTACCACATCGAAAACAGGCATTCTTCCCGAACAAACATTCACCACGATGATGTTTACCATACTTAAGGGCACGATGCTACTACAGGTACTATGGCCTTACTAGCACCAGGTCTGATATTGGTTTTCTTATTTTGCCACTTGCCCTTTTCTTTTTCTTGACCATTCCACTTTCTCTTCCCAGCTTGTCCTTTATCCTGCTGGCCGAACAATTGACTGTGTTGCTCTGCATTAGCCTTTTGATACCAAATAGCATGAGCTCGTTCTAACATTTCATGATATGATGTAAAACGATGTGCAATAAGAATCATGCTTATGTCTGGGTTTAACCCTTGCTCAAACCTTCGAGTCTTCTTAATTTCCGTGTCAACCAGGTGTGGAGCAAACCTTGAGAGTTGATCAAACTTTCGCTCGTATTCAGTTAGCGACATATTACCTTGCTTAAGCTGAAGGAATTCGCTTTCCTTGAAATCTCTTAGAGCCTGAGGAAAATACTTATCCATCACTTCCTCCTTGAACTGCTCCCAAGTTAATGCCAATTGCTGCTCTGGGGTCCTAGTTCGAGACATCGAATCTCACCAGTGACTTGCATCACCGGCAAACATAAACTCTGCACACTGGACTTTTTGAGCATCAGTACAGTTTATAAGCCGAAAAATTCGTTCCAACTTACGAAGCCATTCCTCAACTACCAGTGGACCAGATGCTCCATCAAAAGTAGGGGGCTTATGCCTTCGAAATAACTCAACAATCGAGGCATGGGTCGGGTGAGCTACAGGAACTGGTGGTAAGGGTGGAGCTTGATTCTGATTCTGCCTGCCAAGATCTTGAACCGCTTGCAGGAGGTCCCTTATCAAGTTGTTCTGATTTGCTCGAGACATTTCCTTTGAGATAAGAATAATATATCTCATTAATTTCATCTACCAGTACCAGAATACTAAGAAAAATAGAGAATTATTTCTCAACTTCATCAGAATTATATACATGTATTTTTTTTCAATACTAGTACATACTTCGCATGTGATTGTCAACGTCTATAGATTCATCTACCTCAAAATCTAGGTAAACTCGAATATCTATCTCTTATTGACTAATATGATTCCTTTCCCTATAATTTGTCTTTCCTTGCAATATGCAGTCCACAACCTTAAGTTCTAACCCAATACATGTCTTTTGAATAACATTTTTTCTTTTCATAGTACATTTATCTTTGCATATAAGATATACATAATGAAAAATGTAAAACGTAGCGAAACATGGAAAACATAACTATAGAATCATAACGTTTTCATAACAAGCATTTAAACTTTGCTTAGTTAAACATACCTGGGCCGTAGGATGATGTCGACTAATGGATGCAAGATGCTATGGAGAGCCGTAAATATTTTATCATCCCATTTTAACTTTCGTACTTGTACTTAAAATACATATTCATAAATTTTTTTCCAAAAAAAAAAAGAAATATCGAGTCTACAGAATCGACTAAACACGTCGCTCGGATACCACACTGTAACGCCCCGACCCTCATGGATCGAAACATCACTAGATTAACTATACTTTAGCCGTTGACTTAATAGAATTAACCTTACCCTTAGCGGAAAGCTTAAACATTTAATTTATGAAATTTAAATCAACATAATTTGTTAGAAGAAAATAATTCAATACTATAAACAAAACAATTCAAAAATGTCTTTAGAATATCTTCCGTGCATGCATCCAAAATTGACGTCAAATTTTAGGCAAAACTTTAAAAATAATGTTGCTGTTTTTTTTTTCTATCTCATATGGGTAGTGACAAAATAAATTCATTTGCATAACTATTGACCTCGAAACTTCGTGAACCTTTAATACAAGGTAGAAAACTCATTATAATATGACATATCCAAAAATTGGGCTCCGTCGGCAACAGATAGAGCATTAAAATATTTTTCGAAACCACACAGCAACTCGGGTTGGGAGGAAACCCAGTACAGTTCACTTAAAATATCATATAAAATTTTGCACAAATCGAACTGACATGAATTTAGCTATATCCAGTAGCTAGCCCCTGAGACTATCGTATCCAATTTCTTTTGTCCAAAAACATCAAGTAACGGGTGAGATATAAATTTTTGAAGCCAAGAGCAGAAACTGAAAAACAGCAACACTCACCCGTGCAGTTTACTTAACATGACATATAAAATCCTACTAACATCAAATTGACATGAATTCAAGTTCATTCAGTAGCTAACATGTAAGTTTATCCAATGCCACTGATTTTGTCTAAAATTTCCAAATAATGAGTGAGTTATGATTGCTTGAAATCAACTACAGAAACTGGAAACCCAGCAACACTTTCTAGTACAGTTTACTCTAAGTGACCTATAAAATTTTACCGACATTGGATTGACTTGATTCCAAGTTTATTTCGTAGCTAACCTATGAGCTATCAAACGCCACTGGTTTCATTGAAAAATTCCAAGTAACGACTAAGTTACGGATTTTTGAAATCAAGTCAGAAACGAAATTTCTAGAAAACAGCAACGTTACTTTGCTAACGTTTTTTTTTTTAAATATAAACCAGCGACTTGTAAGATAATTTCCATAATGCATAATTATTCATAAATAAATGTATTTAGAATAGTTCCATAAACAACATTTCATAGGAAACAAATTATTTAAAGTAAACATTTTCGTAGTAAAATTGAAAACATTAAATCATCGGCCTCTCCATAGCACGTTGCGTCATTCTTTACCATCATCCACGTCCCAAGCAAAATCATATCAAATCAACCTGTAGAGAGGGAATAAACCCATGAGTTTGAAACTCAATAGATGTCATCGGTGCGTTTCGTTAACAAATTATAAAATTTCGAACTATAGATTCATACCGTCGCGTAGTAGGATTTCCGGCAAAATCCAATTTCTGTAGAGTTATGAATTAACATAACGCATAGAGCTGGAGAATGATCATTCAAACTATAGTAGTGTCGTAACACCGTACCCGAAGGCACCAATTTATTTAAACTTTTAACGAAAATCATAGTTTGAAAATGAAACAAACACTTGCACCTCTACCTACCTTTGTTAAAAGCTTTTGAAAGTATAATGTTGGATGATTGTTGTTGTTTTCCGACGGTATCAGAACTTTTAGAAATATGCTCCTCTCCTATTCCTTTGAAAATCTTTTTCCTTGATCAAAGTGTGCACTCTCCTTCACACCCTTGCTATTCTTTCAAACTTTACTTAACATAAAGATTTTTTTTTAGAGAAAATAAGTGTAATCTCGGATTTGAGGAAATGTGTAGTTAAAAAATGATTTTCCTCTTCTTGTAACCTCCCTTTTTAATGGAAAACTAAATGAAAGAGTTATATTATCATTAATCTTGTTAAATTGAGTCTTTAACTAGGAATTTGAAGAGTTTTAAGCCCAACAAATAATTTTATAAAAATACTTCATAAAAACATCTGCATGATGA
Organism: Fraxinus americana; assembly: GCA_035079005.1. NCBI lineage: Eukaryota > Viridiplantae > Streptophyta > Magnoliopsida > Lamiales > Oleaceae > Fraxinus > Fraxinus americana. Next base: position 356,415 of record JAVHZT010000034.1, read on the forward strand.
TTCGAACCTGGGTGGCCAATAGGAAATACCATACAAATGACCATTGTGGCAACCCAATTATTCATTAAATCTTTGAAATCAAAATTACTTAAACTTAATGTCTTAAAGTATTGGGCTCATAAATAACTTATGGCTTGTACTTTCATAACCTTAAATGGGCCAACCTTCCATAGCTTATTTCTTAAATGGACTATAACAACCAAATTAAGAATATAAAATCTGGGACATTACAAAAAGAATCAAATAATAAATTAGTTGTCCTTATTTTCAATGGGTTTATGTTGTAATTCACAAAATAATGTCATACATACTTGTTTGTTGGTTTGTAACCTCTATGGAACCAACTATGACATGCTGCAACATCAACATCATCTATAAACTGATTGTAGTATCGAAAAACTACAACACTCTTAGAACTCTTGCTTTGATTCCCTTCGTTAGAAACAAAAGGAGGCTGTAACATTCATGCCGGTCGAGAGACAAGCTTCAACGACATACCGGATTTAGGTGCAGAAGTGGGTAATACCTGTAATGTAGTGAAATATGACACATTAGTTAATTATGTGACCTATGAGAGGTAAAATATAATATCTGTGCGTAAATGGGTTTTTTTAACTAGAAACCTCCCAATGTTTACATTTTGTGTCCTTCACTACACTAGCAATTACAGCATCAACTTGTTCTTGAACTTTTTTTTATTGAACCAGTTGTGACCCAAAGTTGCCAACTTTTGGAGTAGGTTGAGTAGAACCAATCCCCAAATCAAATGACGGCTGTTCAAATGTCAATAGGTCAAATAATTGCTTCTCAAGTAACATCTTACATTTCCCTTTTTTGTCAACAGTTTCTTCAACATTTTTTCCCTACAATGGCACATTTATGTATGTAAAGTCAAAAAGTTATAAATGAAGATGCCAAACCTCGATAGTAGAACGAACTTACTTCTTCTTGAATGTTTCTAGCTCCGTCACTAGGCAAATCAGTTTTGTCTTTGAATAAGTTCAGAATCTGATCCATAGAGCTTGAAATCATTGCAGTCACAGATTCATAAAGAAAGTTCATTTATGTCTACATCTCCAACAAGTCTGACCTGATTTCTCCTTGCATACGAACAATTATATTCATCTTGTGATTCCTGTCAACCATAATTGATGATAAATGTGCCTTGACACATTCATTTGCACAGAGAGCTCCTTATTTTTCATTTGGAGTTCACTGATTTCATTTTGCAAACTCTCCAACACCTATGACATTTGACATACATCAATGACATGGATAATATAAGGTATTGAGGTATATGAATTATGTATGACACATACATATTTGTCTGTGATCTTGAACTCTACGACATGCGACCAATGCTTCTATATTTGTGACCTGTCTGAATAACATGTGCCAAATTCATGATGACATGTCACAAATGCATATGTACATGTGAAGTACGTCAACAACAATTGTTTAAAATATGAACTTGTATAAAACATTTGTAACCAGTTGATATTCAGTTGTAACTTCAATGAAGTGTCATGTGACCTCGTCTAAAAATGCATACGAAAGAGAGAAATATGAAACTTGACCTAGAATTAACATGAACATTTGAAATTCAAAACATGAACACAAATAAAAAACTCAAATATGATAAATCAATAAACATAACAACACTTAAAATGAAATATAGCAACATACATTGGATCCATGTACATGTGCTGCTGGAGGTAGAGACATATGAGCAGATGGACCCTTATCCACAGGTGAGTGAATGTGCGCGGTGTGTGGCTTGGTCTGAGGATCCATCGAAGTACGAATAGAAAATGATGTCCTCTATCTTCTCGGAGATGGATCAACAAAATCATCGCCATCATCCTCGATATCGTTAGAATTGCCCAACCGTCCGTCACTAATCATAAGAATGCGTGGTTTGGACTTATTTTTTGGTTGGTGGACCTTTGAACTTCTGCTAACACGTGATAGGGATGAAGCTTTGAACTTCTGTTATGGTATGTTATATGAAACACCTTCCATGTATGGATGTATCATCTCCGTTGCAAACGGATTGATATCTTGTACTTGCAGCTGTACATAAACGAAAACAATTGTCATGAAACCCATTTACTGTCATATGTATACTGATTGCACAACTTAAATTGTGTCTCACAAATTGATGAGTACTATGAATTGTGACTATAGAATAGAAAATGTAACCTATGACTATGCAATGTGACAGCATGTCCAAAAAATCGATAAGTACTATGCAATGTGATTTTCCCTTCGACAGTGTAATATAAAATATGACGTGTGACTCTATTAGGTTAACTGTGACTCATTTGTGACTTGTCTATGTAATACACAAATAAAATGAAAACTTACATTCAGGTCAAAAAAACATATCTTCTTCAGTTTAGCACCAGATGGCAGTGTATCTGATCTCCAATTCAAGATACACGGGCAACCCCTCCGAATCCTAGAAGTCACAGTCCCATCTAGTCATGGAATTGACTCATAAATCCAAACTTAGAAGACAACTAGAAATTCTTTGAGTCTGTAGTGAGAATTTCTATGACTCAAACCATCTTTCAGCGAGTTTATGGAAATATCAAACAAATCTTACGCCTACGGAAACATATTCATGGCATCAAAATCTTCAACAAGAGCAAACACATAGTTCTCAACAACCTTTTTATAAGAGGTTGAGAATAGATATGATGTTATTGTTCACGAAAATAATAATTCGTTTTAAAATCACTGCAAGTGTACGGTTCGTTAACAAATAATAAAGTGGAATTGAGAATTCCGAATATCGTTCCCACAAGGATTGATGTAGTTTAATTCTAATTACCGAAACCTTAACCGAATCTATGAGAGTTTGGATGGGATTTATGACTAAACTATAACTACTTTGCACGTTAAATTTAAGTTAAGACTAAATGCAATTGAGTGATTGAATGCAAATTGGATTTTTCTTTTGAATAACAAACGAGTACTAGGATCACGAATCTCCATGCAATGTTCGCCTTGGAATCTAGTTCTACAACATCAACAACATGCTTGATAGTTTGAAAAATCAATGATCCTAACCTATCCAACAATCTTTCTCGAGAATTGCGGGACCTATTCATGTAAACCACTCGACTATATCTCTATGACGAATGAAAATTCACAAAAATGCATGTATTTTTTTATGATCACTTAAAGATTTACGCAAGGCATAGAGGTATATCTATATCCCCTATCGAACCTTACGATGACTAATACATCGTCATATTTATTTCCCTTCTCTCAAATGCATGAAATAGACCACCGCACTCACACAATCACATGCATAATAATTGTGGAGACAAATAAGTGAATAAAAGCCATTCAAACCTCAAAGCATGTTTTAATTCCCAATAATTGTAAAACTAAAATCCAAATTACATAGCAAAGTTCATCGATCTCCTAGCACAAAATTAATCTAGCTTAGCATGTTGGGAAGAAGAAAATCAGAAAAATAAATAAAGAACGACATCACCAATTAGATTCTTGAATTGGATCTTCGTATTCTTGGAGTTGATCTTCGCGTTCTTGCCTCTTTTCTGCTCTCAAAAGTCTTCTCCAATCTCCTCCCTCCTTTTGGACGGCCTTAGGGTTTTAAAATACCCCCAAAGATTCATTTCCGTAAGACCTGTAGTCGAATTAGCAAACCAGAATTTTTTCCCGAAATGGGCCTGGGCGAACGCCCGTACAAAATGGGGCAACCGCCCAGGCTATTTATTTTTGTTCTGTTAATGATTTTGAAGATTGGACAGCCGGCCGGGCAAAATAAATGGGAGGTTGCCCAGGCTAAATTTTCGCCACATTTCTTTTCCGCCCTTTTCTTCATTGTTTCTTCGATCTTGGTCCTCCTCATCAAATTACTTCAATTGTAGTACTTCAGCTTTTACCCAAATGCATGTTAGTCCCCAAAATTCCATCAATTGGCCAATTTATCCTTCTTTCTTTTTCCAATTACGTCGAAACAGGTCCAAAATTAAAATAAGATAAAAATAACCTAAGTAAAGTAAAACACAATAATAAAACGACACAAAAGCTTAGTAAAATGATCCCGAATGTGTGCGCAAAATTGCACTTATCAAATACCCCCAAACTAAAACCTTTGTTCGTCCTCGATCAAGACTAAAACTTAATTCCACATAAAACATGGTTTAACGACCTGCCGTGTCTCAAAATTGGAGTTTAGTAATAAACAAATTGAAAAATTTAAACAATGCACAAATCAAATCAATCTCCACACGTTTATATGCATAACTCGACATGTGTGTATAAACTCATGTAGACATATCAAGCTCATGATTGGCTCAGCACTTTACCCATAGTAGTTAAATATTTCCTTATTTCGCTCGAGAGATGCACACACCCTCAAACTTATTTTTTTCACTCATTTTTTCAGGATGCATCCTAAGTTGACTTATTCAATTCTATTCCTTTCCCTCTCTTAGTTTGGATATATCTTACCGTTACAAGTTCACACTTCAACAAGTCGAGATTCTCCTATTTTTTATTTTTTCAACCCTTGAGACTAAACTGAGCTAGTTGCCTCACATTAGAGATATAGTCTTATCAACCGAGTGTTTGGGGCTAATTAATGCATTTCATACATAAGAGAATATATGTAATTCATCAACAGATAGATACCATTTTTTTCTTTTATATAACATCTTTCCTTTGCTTTCTATTTAACCCCTGTAGTGAGCTTTTAGCCGATGATTCCCAAGTCAGATGACCATAGGGCACCAGGTTTTAAACCCTTACAGACTTATTCACTCGAGTTCTACAGGCTCGAACATATGTCTTTGTTTATTCAATGATTAGTACAATGTCGATTTTCTTTTAGACACTCAGTTTCTAAAACTACACCCTTACTTGAAACTTTTACTTCGTTTCCCTCTCATTGGTTTTAGAAAATTCACACATAACACCATGCACGGAACCCCTACTTATCTCAGTTCTCCCTTGCAACAGTTCAATCACATCTAAACTATTCTAAAAAAATTTCATGGTTTAGCACAAAAGAGGTTTTCTAGGTATATTCTCTATGTTTAACTATTTCTAAGCAATGAGTCAAATCATTAGCCCAATATGCAAACATGAGTGTTGTGCGTACAGTAAATCAAGTTTCACATAAACATGTATTGATCAAGCTAATAATGCACAATTTTCACTATTCACGGTCCATACATAGTCCTATATTAAACATCATGGTCGGTAAAATTGTCAAACTCACACAAGCACACAAAATTCTAAATTAATGCTAGAAAATAAACAACTAAACTAAAAGTAACTAATGAAAAATTGTACATAAGACTAATTTTTTTTCACACAATCATACAAAAACTGCAGTAACATGATGAATGAAATATTCCCACCCCCAACTTATATAGAACATTATCCTCAATGTTTAAAGAATGACGAAATGCAAACTTAGCAGCGCATAAAATTAAGGAGAAATTCACAAAAGATAAAGAACAAATGGTGAGGAATACTTCCCTGATAGATGGGAATGCGAAGGTGAAGATGGTGGAGGAAAAAGAAGTGTGGACCATACACAGGCTCTTTTATTACCTGCAGAGACGATGAAATCGTAATCTTATTTAAAATTATAAAAAAAATTGAAGAAGCAATTGCCACTCGAATGCATAAGGCAAAATAAATAAAATGGTAGAAACAATGGGTTGCCTCTCATCTAGCGCTAGTTTATAGTCGATAGCTCGACTGTATCATGTGCCGGTTGATCACAGGCACCTAAAGAAGGCTTTTGATGCCTTGTCCATTTTTCTTCTTTTTGCTTTAATCCAATTTTCATTTGATATCCACACATCTTCCTTGCCATTTTCAACATAATAAGACTTGTCTATTCCATTCGACCCAACTTCAACTATGTAGATTTATATCTCCTCGTCAGGCTTAATCACAAAACAAATTTTTGGACAATCAATAAATTGGGAAAAATGTGAGGTTATTTTCTCCTTATTGATCGCCTCATCCTCTTTTAGCTCCATTGTGATTAAATTTTCACTCGTTTTTGTCTCTTCTTCAATTGTTGAACTCTCATCGGGTAGAATGATTGGTCCGCAATCTAAATCCATGGGCAATGAGAAGTCGGTCTCGACGACCCCTTCAAGTGGATTGTACCCCCTATGTTGAAATTCTTCCAAGTACATCCGATCTCCCAAAAACATCTCGCTTTCATCTAACTTGACCAGTTTTTCGAAATACTTTGCAATTACATTTTCTTCTAATAGAGGAGGACCATTTCCTACAAGTTTGATGTCCTCATCCCAATTATAACGTATAAAATCTCCAACGAACATGTACCCTTCATCATTTTTGTCAATTGCTTGCTTCCGACACCTTAAATATTCTCTAAACCTCATAAGTTTCGGCGTGTGTAAACTAGAGTACGAGAACAAACATTGCCCAGTACAATGCATCGCGTTGCAATTATCACAACTCGGGTATCCTCCAAGCATATCTTCATAATTTATGCAGAGATTATCCATTGTAAAAGTTTCATTACTTCACCAAGTTAGAATCATGCAATTATTTGGAAAAGTATATGGGGAGAGTGCAATTTTGAAAAAGATTAATAGTACGGGGTTAGTAAAAAATAAAAGTAATAAATTAAAATAAAATAATAAAAGAAAAGAAAAGAAAATTTCGAATTAGTGTTAAAGTAAATAAAATCAAACTAAAATCAATCCCTGGCAGCGGCACCAAAAACTTGTTCACAAAAATAATAATTCGTTTTAAAATCACCACAAGCTTACAGCTCGTTAACAAGTAATAAAGTGGAATTGAGAATTCCGAATATCGTTCCCACAAGGATTGATGTAGTTTAATTCTAATTACCGAAACCTTAACCGAATCTATGAGAGTTTGGATGAGATTTATGACTAAACTATAACTACTTTGCACGTTAAATTTAAGTTAAGACTAAATGCAATTGAGTGATTGAATGCAAATTGGATTTTTCTTTTGAATAACAAACGAGTACTAGGATCACGAATCTCCATTCAATGTTCGCCTTGGAATCTAGTTCTACAACATCAACAACATGCTTGATAGTTTGAAAAATCAATGATCCTAACCTATCCAACAATCTTTCTCGAGAATTGCGGGACCTATTCATGTAAACCACTCGACTATATCTCTATGACGAATGAAAATTCACAAGAATGCATGCATTTTTTTATGATCACTTAAAGATTTATGTAAGGCATAGAGGTATATCTCTATCCCTTATCAGACCTTACGATGACTAGTACCTTATCAAATCTATTCCCCTTCTCTCGAATGCATGAAATAGACCACCACACTCAGACAATCACATGCATAATAATTGTAGAGACAAATAAGTGAATAAAAGTGATTCAAACCTCAAAACATGTTTTAATTCCCAATAATTGTAAAACTAAAATCCAAATTACATAGCAAAGTTCATCGATCTCCTAGCACAAAATTAATCTAGCTTAGCATGTTGGGAAGAAGAAAATCAGAAAAATAAATAAAGAACGACATCACCAATTAGATTCTTGAATTGGATCTTCGTATTCTTGGAGTTGATCTTCGCGTTCTTACCTCTTTTCTGCTCTCAAAAGTCTTCTCCAATCTCCTCCCTCCTTTTGGACGGCCTTAGGGTTTTAAAATACCCCCAAGATTCATTTCCATAATAAAACGCAATAATAAAACGACACAAAAGCTTAGTAAAATGGTCCCAAATGAGTGCACAAAAATGCATTTATCAGTTATCAAATAAAGAACCCCAATCCTAACCACATCATGATTGTCTTTATTCGTTAAACCAAGGAAGATGTCTCTAACATCTTCATTTGTCACTAATTTCAAGTGTCCAAAATATTTATCCTTAATCCTAGACTGTGCATTTTGAAGACTTCTTCTTACATCCTGTCCCTGGTACCTAAGTCCCTTGACCAGACATAACTCAGGCAAAGAAAATCGTAGATACTTGTCAGCAACCATAAACCACATCTCCTTTTTGTTCGATTGCTTCACCTCCCGCAGAAGAAAATAGTGGATTAGCTGAGATTGAACAACTATCTCACTACAATCCAAGAAATAGGAAAAACAAGTATTAGCTAGAATCTGTTTTTGTTTATTGTTGAACTTCGATGTAAAATTTGGCAGCATGTTCTTGGTTGCGTTCGTGGTAATTTTACCGGGAAACCATATAACCTTCGGTATTATATACTCCCATTCCTACGACATGTGACAAACACAAAAAGCCTACATCAGTATTTTGATACTTGTACATGCCTTCTAATCACAAAAGAAGCATGTCGTATGCAGTTAGTTTATCACATACACTACTTAGGTTACATATAACTAAGGTCACGGATTATACATAAATATAGGCTTATTAAAACCTCGTGATTCATCATAGAACTGTAGACATTTCACAAGCACATAATGGATTGCAAATAATAGTAAAAATGCGGTCACAACATCAAAAGTATGTGTGACTACCCAAACCATAAACACCCAACTAATGTGAAATACAAATTTCCCATTACCTGAATCAGATAACACTACGCCAAAAAAGGCCTTTTGCAGCGGCCAAAAAACGCTGCAAAAGGCCTTTTGCAACGTTTTAGCGTATGTTGCGGGGGTCAGTGTTGCCGTTGAGGGAATGGTCTACGGCAACGTTTTTTCAGCGTTGCGAAAGGGTCTACCGCAACGTTTTTTACGCGTTGCGAAAGACCCTTTGGCAACGTTTTTTAAGCGTTGCGAAAGGGTCTACCGCAACGTTTATTAAGCGTTGCGGTAGACCCTTTCGCAACGCTTTAAAAACGTTGCGAAAGGGTTTTTCGCAACGCGTAAAAAACGTCGGTAGACCCTTTCGCAACGTTTTTTACGCGTTGCGAAAGGATCTTTCGCAACGTTTATTAAGCGTTGCGGTAGACCCTTTCGCAACGTTTAAAAAACGTTGCGAAAGGGTCTACCGCAGCTTAATAATACTTATTGTCGTTGGTCTTTTTAATATTTTTTAAAATTAATTCGTTTTCATATATACTGCTTTCTTATACTACCGAATAAATATCCAATATCATTGACACTGACACACCAAAAATAAATATAACAAATCAAGACTAAAATGGTAAAACAAATTACATCAAAATTAAACCATACTAAATAAATTGTACAATATTCATTCATCACATCATTGTGTAGACTTTAGACATGGGAGGGAATGTCAACCATACTGAGTAGCTGCATAAACACACTAGAGAAGAAATCAATCTTAACTACCATGAAAGCAATTCAATCTTCCCTAACACATCAATCTGGTGCCCTCAGCATAAATGCCGATGTCGCCTATCCATTGTCAACCAACTTGACCAAAATATAGTAATCACTTATCCATAGAACAAACCTACATAGACAAAACATATTATTCTAACAAAGTATCTATCCAAATCACATAATTGTCTAACAACCCCCTGTAGGAGACAAAAATTATTTAAACATACGACTCAAAATAGCCTAATCTTGCTCTTTGGCCAAGCAACGATGCTTCCCATGGCTTCACGTAGAGTTCGAATTCATCCGTAGGTCTGTATAAAGTCAAATTGTCCATATACACTTCGTCAACCCAAACCTTCCAACGGTCTCGACCGAGTGGCAAGTGATGCACCTTTGCACTTGGGTGCATTCTTTGTCGCAATCTTCCCTTCTGCTACGACCTCTTCCTCTTCAAACATATACCAATGCAACAGTTGACATCTTGCATTTATCATAGGTGTGGTACTTCCTTGGTGTGACTACATTTTGGTAGAAGACAAAACATATTTTTTTTAAAAGTAGAACGCTACATAATGAATATATGATGAATAAACATTTAAGAATGCAAGATACAAAAACCTGAGTAGTAATGACATTTGAATTCCTGTCGTCTACACTCTGTAAATGATAAAAAAATTCGATAAGTTATTCTACATGTAATTAGATATGAACCTATATTATTATAGTAAATATAAAATGTAACTACGTACAACCTGCTGAGATAACTTGAGAAGTCTTCCACTTTTCTTCTAGTGCTCACATCATTTGTGCTTGAGTCTGTAATTGGATTTCAAGTTCTCTAACTCTCCCACTACTTTGTATTTGTCCATCCACCTCTGATGGTACAACTCCAAATCCGAGTCCCCTAACTCTCCCACGACGTTCAGGGCCTAAAATGCGAGCGATAGCATCATCGCGAATGGAATCTTCGACGGATGTATCAGAAATTGATGCGGAACAATCTTCAATCCTTCTCTGTACTTATGGTACTCAAATTTTATACTAGCAAGTGATACAACTAATAAATAAAATTGTAGAGGTTAAACGTTGCCATAGTACACATACCAAAGTATCGGCAACTGCTTCATTTATTGGTTTTCCATCTTTCCTAAGATGTCCACAAGTCCATACTCTTGTTCTTAACCCTTTTAAATCTGGATTCTTCTTTCTCTGCAGTATAAATGTAGTTATTAGATTTTTTAGAATTGGACAAGTCCTGTGAGGCAAGATAAGTTCCAAAAAACATACCTTTCATGAGCCATGCGTGGATAACCCTTTCGACCCATGGTACGGAGAAGCTTCTGATTAGTTCTCATCTTGCTAAACTTGGAACTTTTTTCCTATTACAAAAGCAATAAACATCAATACAACAATAATTATAAAGCTTTAAGATTCAAAAAGTCCGTTTATACTTACAGTAAAATGAGCCGAAAGAGTATCCTCGACAAATTTTACCCAAACTCCTTCGGACTCGACGTTCTTTGGTCTAAGAAGCTTCATAGTGCGTGTTCTATTCACAGATGATTCAACTTGAGCTTTAATTTCTTTCCTCAGTCTAGATTTGAATGTCCTCCAATACTTTCCCATATATTGAAAGGTCATTCTTTGATGACAATCACTGACTTTGAACCTTTGCTGTATTTGTGTATAAACATAAATTTAAGGAAAACTGTGTTAGCCTCATTTCAAAGGAAAATATCATTCAACTAAGAACAGAATTGATCTGAATAGTACCTGTATGAAAGCCCAAAGCTCCATTTTCATCTTTCCATCCACTGAATGCCAATCTTTAATTACAACAGGCACATGTTCGCGAACTAGGGCCCCAACCATGCTCGCAAATTTATCAGAGTTCAGGCCAACCACTTGGCCGTATTCATTGAATTCGAGATCCATCTTCTGATAATTATGTTCCGGAATCATCTTCACTTGTGTTGGACCTCTTTTCTTCTTCGGAGCATTTGTAGTTTTCTGCAACGTGGTTTGTTCGTCATTAGTTGGACTAGTTACACTCTCTCCTGGTTCACTAGAGCTTCTTATTCTCTTACTCGTCTCTCGAATTGCATTAGCAATTGCAGCTCTTCTTCTTTTTGAACTCTTCAAAGATTGTTTACTTGACTAAAAGAATACAACATGAAAACAAAATGTAAGAGCAATTATTTTTCGAACTTAGCATATATCTCTCATGTATTACAAGAAAATATAATTACACGAGCACTTGTCCATCATACAAACTACACTTCTCGCGCAAAGAATCCCTAGATCTAGAACAAAAACCTGGGATGTAAAAATAAATTATAGTTAGAGATCTTAATAAATTGAAGCATTCGACATATCATTAAAATATGTAAATTATAGTACAACAAAATTGATCATTATGTAAAGCATTACATAGTCTAAAAAGAAGTAAGTTACCAATCTACACTATGTATCACAAAATACGCCTTCAACATCTATCCTTGCATAATTCTCATCATCATCATGGTTGTCTGTAATTGGCTGTGATACATCTAGTGGAATAGTTGCCTCATAATTAGAATCTTCTGCCATGTGTGATGCATCAAAGTCTCTTTGTGGCGCTTGTAAAACAACATACCAACTAGATGTTTCATTTTCCCTAGAATAAAAGACTTGTTTCGCTTGTGTTGCCAAGATGAAAGGATCATTTTCAAATTGTCTATGTCCCTCGTGAAGGTTAACCAAAGTGAATCCATCTTCGTATTTTATTCCGTTCACGATATTTACCCAATCGCACTTGAATATTGGAACATGAAACGTATTATAATCAAGCACTATCACGTCATGCAAAACTCCATAATAAAGAACTTGCCCAACCATTTGGGCATTATCTTTTGCACTAGATCTACATATGGTCGTTGCTTCAACTAAAACGCCATGCTTGTTTTGGCGAGATTTTTACGCATCCTTAGTGTGAAATCGAAGACCATTTATAACAAATTTAGAATATGACATGGATTGATATCTAGGACCACGTGCAAGCCACTTCAAATTGTTTGATACTTTGTCCGGCAATAGCTCACCTTTAATCTGTTATTATTTAAAAATGTTAGAAAACAAAAAATAAATAGCACATTTATATATTTATTTTTTTTCACGCGTGTATTCCAACCTTATCATTCAACCAGGCAGCAAAAGCATCAATATGCTTTTTACGCAATAAATTCTCATTTTTTTCCAATCGTCTATCAACACTCTTCAATTCATCCATATGCATCCTAGGAAAAATACAATAGATTAAAAAGTAAGCAACGTTGAAGTATTAAAATTTTTGGAATTCGATATTTAATAAACGTACTCTATGTATGGTTGAACTTCTGCACTATTCAGTAACACGTAGCGATGAGCAACTTTCAACATCTCATTAGATAGCACAAGTGCCTTCCCCTTAGAAATTGTACGCCCTGCAACTAGGAAATCAGTCTCATATTCTTCATTGTGTACATGCTTAGAGCCTATTTCAGATGCTTGTTTTAAGTACTTGCTACAAAACTTCGCATTTTCTTCGACAACATATCGCTCAGCTATGCACCCTTCAGGCCGCGTACGATTCATAACATACCCTTTCAACACTTTCATATATCTCTCAAATGGGTACATCCAACGATATTGTACAGGCCCACATAGACGAACTTCTCTCCCAATATGGATTGTCAAATGAACCATTATATCAAAAAATGAAGGCGGGAAATACCTTTCTAACATGCATAAAGTTTCAAAAATGTCCTCCTCTAATTGTTCAACCTTATTTCTATGTACAATTCCTTGACATATTTCCTTGAAAAATGAACTCAATTTAAAAATGGAGTTCCTTGGCCCTTTAGGTAGAAGTCCTCTAAGTGCAACTGATAACAATTGTTGCATTAAAATGTGACAATCATACGACTTCAGTCCAACTATCTTACATTCTTCCACTGATATGCAATTTCCAATATTAGATCCATAGCCATCGGGTAATCTCAAGTTAGCAAGCCGTCTGAGAAATATTTGTTTTTACTTTAGATAACGTGTGAGGAGCAGCTGGTAGGTAGAATTTATTTCCTATACTATGAGGATGTAAATCATGCCTAATGTTCATTTCTTCCATGTCTTTACGAGAGTTAAAGCCATCTTTAGATTTTCCTTTGACATCCAAAAGTGTACTTATGATGCTATCACAAATATTCTTCTCCACGTGCATCACATCTAAATTATGACGTACAAGTAAAGTCTGCAAATCATACATTTATGGAGTCATGAAAAACTACATACAATTGCAAGTATGAAATAAAAATGAAGGAACTATTACAAAAATTACCTTCCAATATGGTAGATCGAAAAATATTGACTTTTTTTTCCACGTTACAGTAGATGGAGTTGTATTCTTCTTTCTCTTTCGTTTACCACTTTTTCCCCAATCATTTGTAATTTTATCAACTTCAATAGAATCCTCTTCACCATTTTTTATCTTCGGCCTAATACCATGTTCAACATATCCATTAAACCAGCTCTTTTTCATGCGAAACGGATGATCAAAGGCGAGAAATCTTCTATATCCCATGTATGCAAACTTCCTACCATGCTTCAACCATATAGAACATGTATTTTCATGACAGATAGGGCATGCAATTTTTCCTTTAACGGGCCACCCAGATATATTTCCATATGCAGGGAAATCATGTATTGTCCACATCAAAATACATTTTAAGTTGAACTTAGACTTTGTAACTGCGTCATACATATCAACCCCATCACTCCATAACAACAATAAGTCGTCGACAAGCGGTGCCAAATAAACATCTATGTCATTACCTGGTTGTTTCGGACCAGGGATCAATAAACTCAACATCAAACTTTCCTTTGACATGCAAATTGATGGAGGCAAGTTATATATAGTTAAGATTACTGGCCAACAACTGTATCTCGAGCTAAGATCGTTGAAAGGATTAAATCCATCAGTAGCAAGACCTAATCTAATATTTCGAGAATCGGATGCAAAATGAGGCCACCTTCTATTAATAATTTCCCAACTCAATGAATCAACCGGATGCCTAATCTTACCATCTGAACTTTTATTACTTGAGTGCCATCTAAGTTGTGTTGACATCTCATATATTCCAAACATCCTCTTAAGTCTTGGTATTATAGGAAAATAACGCAACACTTTTGCTGGGATATTTTTTTGAATTTTTTTAGTTCGTTGGTTGATTTTCCATCTCGAGCAACCACATTTTGGACATAATTCAGCATGCTCAAGCTCCCTTCTATATAGACAACAATCGTTGAGGCAAGCATGTATCTTTTCATAGCCAAGATCAAATGTATTGACAAGTTTTTTCATCTCATAAAATGAGTTTGGAAGGGTATTATTCTCTGGCAGCATGTCTCGAACAAGATTTATAAGTTCATCAAAACCATTGTGCGATAACCCGTAATGAAGCTTTATGCTTAAACATAGCAACTTGAAGTGCGACATCTTTGTAAACGTCTTGCAACCAGGATATAAAGGAGTTTCAGCATCATTAACTAAACTTTCAATCTCTTCGTCTCTTCCATAAGGATGATTTTCAGGATTTACATCGTGTTGTGCATAGAAATCCTTAAACATCCTACTCGACTCAGGTATTTACGCAAGTTTCAAATTTGATTCACTTGGTTGCTCTCCATGAAATACCCAAACTGTATATGTAGGATCCATGCCGTTAATAACCAAATGTTCATAGACTGTATCATGATGATGATGTTTTAGATTCCTACAATTAACACAAGGGCATGCTATCATTCCTGAATTGCGATTCTCACGAGCTCGGTCAACAAAATTCTGTGCTCCATCTCTATATTGTTCTGAAAATCTACAAATTAAACATTATGATCATTATATGTTATTTGTTTATTGGTTAGCTAGACTTATAAGATTAGTTTCAATTATAACCTTGATAAGTGCAACCACTCTTTGTCCATCATAAGCAGTGGCGGACCCAAAAATTTAAATGAGTCAGGGCAATCGTTGATCGTTGTCCTTCAATTATAATTGCACATGTTAGCTGATTTGATTGATATAAAATCAAATGTTTGGTCTCATTTATATATCGGAAATTACAGAGAAAACAGGGGATTCAAATGAATGAAACCTTAAAAGTGACAAAATGAACATTTCTTCAATTTTAAGGTTCTTTTAACAAAAATTTGTACCTAAAATATTAAGATTGACTGAACTATAAGACATTGGAAAGGTTTTTCGCCCAAAAATCTAGAATATAATATTCCATTCCATCCACTAGAACCGAACATGAGAACGAAAAAGCGCATAAAAACCAGAATTGGGCAAAAGAAGGTACAAAAAGGGGAAGAACAAAAATTGAAAGAAGTGAGACGTATGGCTTGCATAGGCATCCATACCTCAGGCCAGAGATGTTTGTCGCTGCCTTAATTGATTTAACTCACTAGCTGCCCTTGAAGGTGGTCGCTCCTCCTCATCTGTCCTTTCATTTCTTAAAAATCTGCTTCTAAGTAGAACCAGAATACCTGTAAACAACGTTATTCGAGCTCATTAAAACAATTTAAAATTCCACATAAAGCATACTAAATAATTAAGATATATAGATATAAACGAGACGAGAGAAAAGAGACTTTTATCAAACAGCAAATACACAAATCCTCAAAAAAGAACAAAATAATATTTTTATGGAGGATTTAGATGCTGTTTTAGTTGAAAATTTTAATTCACAACAAAAAATATACGATCTTGTTCTAAAAATCTTCTCCCAGCTTCCCAAATCTATTGGGTGTGCATCTATTTTTTATGAACATAGTAACAAAATAGCAAAATGAAATGGAAATTGTTGCTTGTTACTTCGTACAATTGACTTGATTAACATTTTGACAAAACTATTATGCCAATTATAGATGGGGAAAAGGTTATCGCAGATAGCCAAGCAAGAAGGACTTGAAGTTAATGAGGTACTCTCTCTCAAAAACACTTTTTTTCTGTCAAATAAAGGTATTGCTCTTTCTGTGACTTTCACGGCAATCTTAATTCTTATATCTAGCTGGAGTTCACATGGAATTGATACTTGCATCTTTGATTGGATGCGATATAACTAAGGTGGAGATTCTTTGTAACCAGTTATATGGTTATGAGGGCCTAAACTTGTATAAGTTTGAAAATATCTATTCCTAGTATTTTTTCATTAAATGAGACTAGTCTGATCTTCACTCACAGATACCTCCATTTTGCACATTAATGTTTTACCGACAGAAAAATGAGAATGGAAAAAGATGAGCATCTCTATTATAAAAGCCATGTGCAGAAGAAAATATATGGTTAGACGGACTAGAATAAGTGAACCAATGACAGCAAGAAAACCAGCATTCTCTAAACATTATACATGAAAGAGAACAGGATACGCTCACTTTGCCTAATATCATTTATTTAGCAGCATAGTTATTCTTCTCTCCTTCAAAAAGTTTGAAGCCAAAAATAAGCTTCATGGGACCCACAGGAGGAGGCGAATTTGGACCCTTTTAAAATACTAGTGGCTTGGCAGGGTCCCAGAACATATGAAGCCAGTTTCTCTCACTAATGATAAGCTATAAAGATGCCGTGACAAGAAACCAGCTCTCTCCAAACAGTCAATACCCATTATAGAACATAAATATATGTCCCTTGAATCTACAAACCACAAGCATCACAATTGTGGCATCTCTTAAACATTGCTCATCTATGACAAGACATTACCAGATACCCTATCTTCAATCCTATGGGAAACAAATCCACATATGTTGTCTGTGTTCCTAACTGTGATATGAAAAAAGAAACTCTTACTTATTTGCACTCATTGCTACTAATGATGTCTGCAAATTAGGATCCACAGAACTGAGTTGCACAAATTGAAAGTAAAGAATAAATAAAGCAACAATGTTAACATGGTGTCTAATCACAGAGATAACGATGTGAAGTTTCGAGAAAATATAATGTAGATCGACTCCTACTTTTTAGCTGCTTCCAGCTGACCAACCTACCCCATTTATCGAACTAGAATCGAGATGAAGACACGAGTTACAAAACAACTTGTACAACAATTACTCTTGGTTAACGGGGGATGCTCTTTTTGCACCGAGGAGAGAAGTTCATGACCCGAATAATGTTTCTACGAAGCTGTGATCCGACCCTTGTGGATCCATGTACTTGGTTTCATGTCACTTGTGATTCTCAGGGAAATAAACCAGCAAGAATAGTGAAGCTGCCAATAGTAGAACATGAAGAGTTCTTCCTCAATCTTTATTGACAAAAGATTACATTCAATTACATGAATCAATCACCATCTCAGGTGATTATTGTACAGCACAATTCTACCAGTAGAAAGCTTTTACAGATTGAATTTTCAGAGACTTCACACTCTTACACAATCTCACTTCCTCCTATAGAATTACGAGTTCTTTCTCACTCTCCGGCTCCTCTTTCTTCTGAGAGATTCACCCTATTTCTCTCTAATTCGAGCTCACATGTTTACACTACCTAAGGCTCCTATTTATAGACCTAAAGGAGCTCCTAATCAGTTACAAACTACTACCTAACTCAAGGCTCCAGTTGGTTAATAGATTCCAACCAAAAAACTGAAATGAGGCTCCTATTTATCAACCACCATTAGCCTATTTTGAATTTTTGATGAAACTTCCAAACTATAACTCACAAATCACAAATAACAAATATATTTCCAAATTCCAAATAATGCGATAGAGTAACAACCAATGGAAGCAAAGGCCAAAGCAAAAGGCGATTGATCGGAGGTCGGACGAGAAGCAACAAAGCAAAACTTTTGCCGACCTTTGGGCTAGGGTTTGAACTTTGAAGACTGAAGGGGTAGCAGACTGGTGGTGGAGCCTTGAAGGACTGGCGATGGTGGACCGGCAACAACGGGAGCAGTCACAAGGACCAGCAACAACGGGAGCAGTCACAATAGGCTTCTAATTGGAAACTCAAAATTGGGAAAAGTGTTAGCATTGACGGAGTAGGAGTAAGATTCGCGTGCTTCTGCATCTAATTGAGACGTCGCATTTGGGAACATGCACCAATTTGTCGGAGTGTTAGTCGGAGTCGAAGTCGGTTGAAGGAGATGAAGGCGCTCAAATTGGAAATGAATTGGGACTCATGAATTGGGTTCCCTCCAGCCGGTTTACTCCATTAGGTTAGATTCTTCCAGGCCTTTCGTTATTGGGCCTATATTTGTTACTCAATAATCAACCCAAGATCCAGCCCAACCCGCCTAATCCTCCGTTCATTTTGCAACGTTTAATAAACGTTGCAAAAGGGTCTATCTTTTGCAACGTTTATTAAACGTTGCAAAATGTTTATTCTTTTGCAACGTCTAATAAACGTTGCAAAAGGATAAATTTTTTGCAACTTCTACTAAACGTTGCGAAAGGTGACATTAGCAACATTTTCTTATCAAATGTTGCCAAAAGTCAATTATATTAACCCAATAACAACATTCACTTATTAAAATGTTGCAGTTGACCCCTTTAACAACACTTATCTAACGAATGTTGCCGTTCATGTGTTGCAAAATGTCATTTTTGGCGCAGTGTAAACAATTGATTTTAACTTTTCAAACAAATTTACTGCAGAATATGCTGCAATCGGATTTTTCACAAAATAAGGTGACAAATTATAAAATTGTGCGAATACTCAAACAATTCACACCCAGCATATGTTAAATATGCATTTCCAAATAACAAAATCAAATTAAGATTAATTTACCTTTCACGATTTTAGTGGGGTTCTGCGAGTTTCAGGTTTCGAATCTTTAGTTCCTTTAATCCTTTTTATTTTCTCTACTTTTGTTCGAGGTTTTTGGGATTATTTCTCCTTGTTAAAACCATTTTCAATGTCTGGTGTTTTTTGAAATGGAAGAAGATAGTGGGTTTTGTGGGTTCAATGTCTGATTTTTTTTTAAAAAAAAGAATTGTGAAATTCGCTCAATGTCCGGTGTTTTTTGAAAAGAAATGTGAAAACCACCATTCAGTTTGTGGGTGAAATGGAAGAAGATAGTGGTTTTGTTTGTCTGAAAAGAATGGTGAAAACCGCGTGAAGTGGAAGAAGAGAGTGGGTTTTCGTGGATTTTGTGGAGGTTTAGCCTGGAGTGTTTTATATATATTTGAGTTCCAAGATACACGGAACTCAAATATGGTAAATATATACCTACTTTATATTTATTAATTATTTATGTATATATCTGACATTTGAAATAATAAACATAATATCTTATATTTAAAATTAAATTTTAAAAAATCTGGTGGGCTGTATTTTCCGAGTAATGCTATGAAAATTGCCGGTAGTCGCCTTACATGGCTAGGTCTTTGGGAATAACACGATTCTTCCCAAAAATTACCAAATTCATCCCAAAATTTTCCAACCATTCTTCTTCCCAACGTTCTGGCTGTTCATCTTCTAACCATTCTTCTTCCCAAAATTAGTGTGGTGACTTTTTCCTGATTTTCTCACCAAAGTCGTTAACACAAGTTCAGACAAAATGGCGTGGAATTGGGCATCGTTTAGTCACGGAAGCATGTAGATTATTAACAATACTACAACCAATTCCTGCGAAATATGTGAAAGGAAGGAGTACGGCTTGAATTGGAAGGAATTCATGAGAAATATGTGAACTTCTTTTTACAATACTACAACCAATTCCTCTATAATTTTGGCCCACAGTTGTCCCTCAGACCAACTTTAGATAAAATAGAAGAACAACCAAGTTGAGGAAGTCGAAACTAATCGTCCAATCTAGCGACAAGAACAAAAGCACCAGAAATCAGTCTTTATATAACATGTTGATAATCTGAATCAATTTATTGAACTTATCGATGTTTTCTTCCAAATTTGATGATGTGTCAAATCTAAAATTATAGAAAATTCTTAAGGTATAACATTTATTGACATAGTCTTGGTTAGATAGAGATTTTCTAATTTATTCCACATGATATCAGCACTAGTAGTTTCACCTACTTTCCTAATTTCAATATCTAAAAAATGAAGAAAATTTGAACGCTAAGCAATTTCATCACATTCCTTTATCCTTAAGGCACTAGTTTCTGCAACCAAGATTCATCCAGGACAGCAGCAAATATTTGTTGTAATAATAGAGCTTTCATCTTTTGGCACTAGATACTAAAGTCTCAAGTATCATTCGACAAATCTACCTCATTTTTTGTGAAGAAGTTATTTTACAAATATGGTCACAAATTTAGTACAAGAATAATAGACACGGTGATAGTTTGGCTTAAGCAGTTGATAATCTGAATACTGTACAATTTACAAAAAAAAAAAAAGAAAAATAATAATAAACAGAACCTATTTAATGTTACACACAATTTCAAGTATCAATAGAAAACATCAAGGTTCAACACGATGTTCCCTCAAAATTTAGATCCTCATAGGAGAGATCTTGGACAAAGGTAAACATGCAGAGGAGTCTATTACCTTGATAACTTCAAAAACCGAAGCAGTTTAGAACAAGAAGGATTAGAAGTTAACAACTTGAAACCCCAAGTTTCAGTATTTGCAATAGGAAAAAGAGTAATGATATTCATAATCAGCTACTCCAGTAATTATGACTTGTTATTTGAGGCATTAATTTCTTTTAATTATGTTGTCTTAAATAACAAGTTAATGCCTCAGATAATAAGCTGTTACATAAAATGACTACTATAGTCTCTAACTATGAATAGCATTACTCTAGAAAAAATCAGGAGCGAATCTCTAGTAATCACCAGAAATACTAGCAAATCATCAAGAATCTTCAGTAACATGAACGAGTTACCATGAATGATCTGAAACCAAAACAAGTCACGAAGAATTATTTAAAATCAAAATGAGTTACCAAGATTCATTTAAAGATGGAAAGAGTCACCAAGAATCATTTGAAAACCCAACCTAAGTTGAATCGAAGACACATTAAGCCACGTAGAGTTGGAAACAAATTCGTTTGCACCCATATTTTTCAAATTGAAAACAAATTAGTGATTTTCAAAAAGAAGAACTAGGCTTGGTTTTTTATTTTAACCCAAAACTATATCAAAATTAGGGATTCCTAGCTCTGTTACCACTTGTGAATCTCGATCACACTAAAAATTGAAAGAACTTGCATAAAATAAAAGATTGAATACAAAGAATTATAACCCACTAACTGGGTCCGGATGCTTATATGCTCTAAAATTTACTCACTTTGAGAATCTACCTTGGTAGACATAGCTCTAGTACTATAATCAAATCGACTTCCAGAAGTTCAATACAAATGTGAAATCATACGAATTTCTGGTCTTTCCTTCCACACATAAATGTCACAAAACACTGTTAATCGTGTTAGAAATTGGATGTGACCCGAATTTGTTATTGAAGATAATTAAGAATTCTAATTAAAATGTACATTACAAGGAATTCTATTTGGAATGTTTTTGGAATCCTATTTGAAGACTATTTGGTAAATTCTAGTTGAAATTCTAGTTAGAATTTATGTTGGACTTGAAAATGTCAAGATATGGACAAGGGAGAAAAGTCTTCACTATTTCGCAAGATGGTCGGTAGCTCGTCGCTCGAGCGGCATCATTAATATTTTCAACAAAGACTTTGTGCCTGACTGACACTCAAGCGACGGAGCTGTTGCTCGATTGACTCTCACTGGCGCTTCAGCGGTGGGCCGGGTCCAGTTTTATTTTGCATTTTTAATTATATTCTATTTCATATATAACTCTACTTTTAAGATATTGGACATGTTCTATATATATTTAGCTCTTCATTGTATTTTAGATTAAGTTAGACAAATCAAAAATATAAAATATTTGTATTATTTCTCTATATTACAATAAAATCTCTATTCTCTGCAAATTACATTGTTCTTGTATTTTGTAATCTTTATTTCATATTGTGCCTAGAATTTCGTATTTTTTTTCAACAAATTAGTATTAGAGGAATCTGATATCATCTTCTTTTTCAACAAACTAGTATCAAATTTGGGATTGATTTTATTGTGTTCAATGCCCGCTTATACAGGTCTTTCAAAGACATAATTTTATATAGTTATGATACTCTCACTATCAAAGAAGTCTATAATGTTTTATATTCAAATGAGAAGATGAAGCATCTTGTTGCATCTGGAGTTCATGGAGTTGGCCTTATTATGGATGGTGGTCGTACAAAGGACAAGTCAAAATCTAACTTCAAATTTTGTAATTATTACAAGATAAATGAGCACTTGATAAACGATTTTTATAGATAGCAGAATAAAAGTAAAATTGACTACAAATCAATAATCAGAAACATCAGGGAAAACAAGTATTGTAGAAAATTCTAACAATGATGGAAAGCTTTTATTTATGTCTAACTACAACTCCAAACTTGACGAGACTTGAATTCTTGATACAACTTCCATTTTTCATATGTTTCCCAATCGGATTTTGTTTTTCAACATATAAAGAAGTTTCAAAAAAGTGTTTTAATGATTGGTAATAATACATTTTGTCGGATAGCTAATATTAGTCGGATTAGATAAAGATGTTTGATGGGATGGTTAGAACACTTTATGAGAAAGCATACAGGTATACTAGCTATCTAAAGAGAAATTTTATCTCCTTAAATACTCTTAATCAAAAGTGTACATGTATACTGTTGACGGTAGAGCTCTAAAAATTAGTAAAGGAGCCCGTGTTTTGTTAAAGGGACATAGAAAATCCCGTTTATTTTTGCAGTGTTATACATAATTTTTAAGCAATCAGCACATTTCAAGAACTCGGGTGGATTTGGAGTTGGATTCTATACCGTTGGAATCTGATTTGGAGTATTCTTGAAAGAATACATCTCAGTTGAATTTAGAAAATATGGGTAAATTCGCTTTTCTACCATTATCGACGGTGTCATTGTATTCAGTTGCTGGTAACATACTCATTTTTTGCCATAAAACTCCACATAGGTACAATTGTGCTAATATAGTTTATGGTTTGAATGCGGGTAAGGGTGTTGATTATAATTAAGATCCTTCATTTAATGCGTTCAGTTGTTATTCTGTTATAGAGATTATTTCAGCCTTATTTGGTAAATATTAGATCATTTTTGCCTATAGATAGGGTGGCATAGGTGGAGAATATTTCCAATTAGAAATTTTAGATGGAGAATTTCATTTGTTTTTTTCATTGAAGAGTTCAAGATTATTCATTGAAATGGAATTTGTATCCAGGTGGAGAATATTTAAAGTTTACTCGTTGTAGTGGAATTCATGTCAAGGTGGAGATTGTTAGAATTTGGATATGATCGAATTTTTTGTTGAAGATGATTGATAATTCTAATTAAAGTGCACATTAAGAGAAATTCTAGTTTTTTGTTGGAATATTTTTTGGAATTATATTCGAAGTCTATTTGGCAAATTCTAGTCGAAGTTTTATTTGGAAGCTCAATTAGGAGTTGGAATTCATGTTAGACTTGAAGAGGACAAGATATGGATCGGGGAAAAAAGTCACCACAATTTCACAAGCGATCGCTAGCTTGACGCTTGAGTGGCGTCATCAATATTTTAAACAGAGACTTGATGCCCGCTTGGCGCCTGCCCAATGCTCAAGCAACAAAACTGCTCTTGAGCTCGCTTAGCACTCAATTGGCTCTCGAGCGGTAGGCTTATCCGGGTCCAATTTGGTTTCGCGTTTTTAATGCTTTTTAGCATTATATTTCATCTATAACTCTCCCCTGTGTATACTTAGCTCTTCATTGTAATTTTGATTAATTTAGACAAATTATAAATATAAAACATTTGTATTACTTCTCCATATTATAATCCATTCTCTGCAAATTATATTGTTCTTGTGTTTTGTTATTTTATATTGTGCTTATAATCTTGTATTCTCTTCAACAAATTAGTATCAAAGGAATTTGATATCATCTTTGTTTCAACAAATATTTGTGTACAAAAACCTTCTCTATTTACACACAGAAACGAAATCTACTAAGTATTTTAGTAAAGAAAAATGAAGAGCTTTTAAGAGAGAAGATGAGAGAAAAGCAAAAGTACGCACATAGACTGTGTCAAGAAATGTGGGTTTTAAATGACACGCCAATTATATCTTCCATCCGAGGGCTAATATACCACAACATATATGCAGCAGATCATTTCTTGAACCAAAGTTAAAATCGCATTTTAGAAACATGGTTTTAATCAACGAGTTAACTTGACGCATTTTCCTACTAGAATGTATTTAGGAGAATTTGCATGATGTCACGAAATTTAAGAATGCACAAAAAGTTATGACTTTTATAAAGAAGGCTAAAAATTGGCACTTTTTGGGTGTGAAATAGCTAAATCACCCTTAGAGATATGTTTTTGAGTGCATTTATTGTTCATTAATACAATCATTTAATGCTAATCAATATTATGATTTGATGCTTGGACTTGTGTAAGAAAAACCATTGAATATATCTAATATATAATGGGTAATGGAATTGTTAACCCTAAAAAAATCATATGTTGCGAGCTAAAGATCAGTTAAAATATCGAACTCGACACATAGTAAATGTCGGGAAAGACATTTAATCTGAGATTCATCGTGTCGCATTAGGGACATTTTATACATGTAGATGATGAATGAAAGTCACAAGGAAATAAAACCCCTTCAATCGTAGTTTCAAGTAATATCAACCTATCAGGACTTGTCTTACGATTGATGGAGAAAATTCGAATTCATGATCCATGCATTGAAATCTTATTAAAATTCAAAGTCCCGAATATAAATATATCGTCTCTCAAAATACGCAAAGATGAATAGTTGAATTGGTACATATTTGTTCATAAGGAATCATCCCTTTATGTTAGTCTTCTCGAAATGTAGAATCCAACCTTCCACATACTAAGTGATACTTCTTTTCAAGAGCCTTTCATTTGTCAATATTTGGTCATGTAGTTGTTGAGCATCGATAAACATAGATATTGTTTTATCAAAAATATTTTTCCATCATATACCTTAAATGAGATCTCATCGGATGCTTAACTGTCCAAACAGACAACTCAAATGTAAATCTCGATATTTCTTAACTGTCGAGATAGACATTATAAAATTCCATCTAACTAATTTGCAACTGATGGTATAATTTATTCGTAGGTACCTTTTGTGAGCATTTAAAGTCCAATATATTAAATTTATACTAAACATTATATGCCCGGTAGTTGTAATTTGACATGCTACACATTACATGAAAATCGATTGACAAACTACTTATACTACACAATAAAACTGATTTTTCACACATGAACATAATTTATGCACATCCTACAATGGACATAAAGATGATTTCTCTGAAATCCTAATACTACACATGATTATAAAACTATTTAGAAAACCATTCATCTATATTTCGAAAACAACACCTAGCATTCAGTCCAGACAGATGAAATGTAGCTCTTGACAGTTTTTCTTTAACTTTCTCGATAATTCGGCTTGCTATACATTACGTAAAAATTGCCTATGAAATACTATCTGTTACACAACAAAATCGTATTTTTGCAAAGTAACATTCACATTTGAAAATGGACATAATTGTTTTCTATATAAATCTAAAAACTAGGCATGAACATTAAAAGCTTCAAAATACAACAAATTACAGGTTCAAAAAGGTTTACATTGTTTCCCCAATCAAGAAAGTCCTATTACTTAATGTTCTTTCCTCTCTTTTGTCCACTCTTACTATACGGAGTTTGTCTTGACATTGTCGGTGTTCGAATGAGTTAATTAAATCGGTGCCTATTGAACCTTACTCGTGGTTACTACTTGCTCACTGAAGTATAAAAGGTTACCCAATGCTCACCGAACTACATATTAGTTTACCCATCAATCACCCATCCTAATTCCATCGACACAGCTGGATAAAATTGTCTACGTAGCGGATCGAAAATGATGTGGCAATACACAACATTAATTTTTCACACGTTGGATAAAAAGGCCGCTGGCTTTAAGAAAAAAGTATTTTTCTCATCTCTTCAAAACAAATGGTCCTCATTCCTCCATTTCAATTACAAATTACAGAGAATTTGAAAATTCCAAATTCCAATCGAACCCTAGAAAGAACACCATCTTCAATTCTCCATGAATTCTCTCCATCCACATCTCAGAATCGTGAACAACAATCGATTTGGGGCTGGCGTCCGACGAGTTCCAATATTGATGGTAACAAGAGTTTTCTTCCCGGACAGTGAAGAATGGAAAAAAGCTGAAGAATTTGGAAAACCCATGGCATTGTCTTCTAAAGAAGCCCGTATTTGGAGAATGTAAATTCATTTCTTAAAAAAGATGAAGAAGTCTCTCCCTTTCTTTGCACGATTTGGCCGGCTGGTAGTGGTCCATTGTAATAGTGTGACTGTGTTTTGGTTTTTGGTGGTGGAGGTATTTTGGTGGTGGAGGTAGTTTGTATTAATAAGCCGGATGCTTTAAATGCTTTGGCTTGTGTGATTAATTAGGATGGGCAGTTTGTAGTAATAAGATGGATGTTTCAAAAGGATTTTCTGGGATTCCCATTTTTAAACTTTGGCTTGTATGAATAATTAGGATGGTGCCTGGCCCTTTATATATAATTAGGATTTTTTGGGATTCCCATTTTTGTTGGTTTGTATGTTTGTTGGTTTGTATGTTGTAATTTCAATAGATAGATGTTTGAATGAAATGAATGGTGTTCTTATGTTGCTACTCATCACTTCCAAGTCATCTAAAGAATTTCATAAGAAAACAAAACATTATAGAATAGGTGAATTTCATTTGATAACAAAATAAATCATTACAGAATAGGTTGCCAATGAACCAAACTATTTTAGTATTTCATAACAAAACTTTACAGAACTTGACAAAACATTACATAATAAAAATTACAGGAACTGCAATAGGTTGCCAATTCCAGCATCTTTACACAAAAAAAGAAACAAAACAGCTAATATTCAGCAAGCCATTTGATCATGTGTTTTACAAAAGGTTCATGTCCAGCAACTTTACACAAAAGGAAACAAAACATCCAATGCCCTACTGAGTGGCTGAATTTCTCTTCGTTCTTGGTGGTACAAATGGAACTGACCCTCGAACGACCCTTTTATTTTTTATCATGGCTACCCTATTCCTTGCCTTTTCTTGGTTCTCTTAGTGGAGAACGTGTAGCTTGCATCTGCAAAGGAGCTTCCTCCATTGTTGAACTACCTGGCTGATTAAGTGGAGGACCATCGTTGTTGAATTGCAAAGCACTTGTCATACCAATGCCAGGTATAGGCATGAACTGGAAAGTAGATGGTTGCACTTCCATTGTAATATTTCTCGGTTTGCTCCTAGGCACTAGTTTGACCTGAAAAGGAAGGTTGGATATCAAATAAGCAAAGCAAAATGTTTGAATAATTTGAGAAAATATTTGATTAGTTTCGATTATCCGTGAGTTATCGCTCACAACGTGGTTTGCCCTATCTTCATTTGCAGGATTTATATCACTGTCGTGCGAAACCTGAAATGAGCACAGATAGTGTTTTCATTTACCATATTAGTTGAACAAGAAAAGGATGTAAACATAATCTTTGAACTCTAAATAGACCTCATGTGGTGAGTCAGCCTTCTGATGATACCTCATGTTGTTGCCTGTTGCTCCACAAGTACTACAAGTAATTACTATTATACATCTCTTCTTCAGCTTACCCTTGGATCCGACATAGGTAACGACATCTTCCTCTGCTTGTCTCCTTCTCTTCTTTTATTTTCTTCCCCGTTTAGACACAACCCAAGTTGGTGGTTTGACTGGAAGGGCATCAACCAAAGGCCATAACTTTACTCCATTGATGGGATAGATGATATTCTCATTACAACTGAGATACGTGCTAATACTATAGCACTCATGCACGTAATGCCATTACTCTCCCCTTCTATCTAAAATTGCAACAACTGCATGACCACATAGAATCCTTGATAAATGCCATCTCCTATAAGCACACATCTTATTACGTAGATCGACAACAAATTCTCCACTTGAACATTTCACGTAGGATTGTGCCCCGCCAAACCAATCCAACTTACATCCTGCTAACTCACAACTCTTTACAAGCTTCTGTTGGACTTTAGGACATAAAGGTCCAGTTAGATTTCTCATCTTGTCCCTCCTTCCTTGTATCCTCTTCATAAAGCTTATGTGCAAGTCAATTAACATGGATAATATGGATTTTTCCCTTTCTTTCAATACCACATTATTGAAAACTTCACATAGGTTGTTCAGAAGTATGTCACCTTCACCTTTGTCATAAAATAAGTCTTACTCCATTCACTTGGGTACCTTATCTGTAACCAAGAATGTGCTGCTTTACTCTCCTTCTCAATCTCACCCATCCAAAAACTCCAATCAGCTACTGTCGTAGACTTGGCAACCCTCCATAAGTAATCTTTCAGAGTCAAGCTCTTAAAGTCGATCTTGAAGAAATTACTGTACATGTGTCATTGGCATCTAATGCCACAGCAACGAGCATCTGACCTCCAAATGTCCCTTTCAACAAACACCCATCTAATCCCAACAGTTGCCTACAACCTGACAAGAAGCCTCTTTTGCAAGCTTCTAAACAAATGTATATACCTTGAAACTTTAGTTCATGCATGGCAACTATGCATGTAAACCCAGGATTGGTTCTCAAAACCTCAGCTGCAAAAGGCTTAAGCATGACGAACTGATGCTCATCAGATCCTTGTATTAATAACCTAGCATATCTTCTAGACCTCCAAGCCATAACTTTATTAATTGTAAACTTCAAATCATCCTTTATAGCCTTCATAATAAGTTTAGACTTCCAATCAGGGTCAACTTTAAAAGTGTCTAAATACCTATCTGCTACATACCTTGCAGTGCAATGCCTATTTGTTCTGTCCCTTACACATGTATGTTCTAAATTTGCTGACTTTATTTGAATGCAACATTCTTTTTACTCCAAGATGCCCATATTTTCCACTTGCATCCTAATTTGCATGTAGCATGTGCTCTAAACTCATCATTCAGTTTAAACCTCAAATTACATCTAGTAGCAATCCCATGATTCCTCATAGCTTGCCTAAACTCCTCAATGTTTTTAAATTCATTTCCAACCTCAAGTTGTGGGTTGAAATTCTCCTTTTCGGGATCATACACTGCGAAGTGATAAATATTTTCTTCACTAGAAGAATACTCAGTATGTAGTTCCTCCGTACTTGGGCAATCTAACTCATCAGAACCAATTCTCTTCTTCCCCTCCAACATCAAGTTCAAATGCAAGGTCTACATATTATCCACTCTCAACATGCTTGGATGCATTCTTATCAAATTGGAAATCATCATCGTTAACTTCATTTTCAGAATCAAACAACTCACACTCAACCGGTATCTCTTCCTCTTTTTGATCTGTATAATAAAAAAAATCTTCATGAAAAATAGCTCACTGACAACATTATATTGCAGCAATCACATGTTCCATGTGAATCAATTCACTCAGCTTGACAAGCTCAAGACATGTATCCAACATATGTAATATGAAATTGAAGAATTCATCGACATTACTGTACATAATTTACCTTGTGGTCCCTCTTCCATGGTATACAAAAGCGACTCTTCCACTATGTTTTTTTCGATTGGATCCCCCATGTTCCTTACAATCAAGACAAATATTTCTATATTTTATGGCTAATTCTTTGGATATCGTTTAACTGTGTTTGAAGTGAAACGAAAACCTAAGGTTTTCAATTTGGGGATGAACAGGGAACTAGGGTTCGCGATTCTTACCAATGATTGGAATTGGGGAGGAATACAATTTGGGGAGGATCAATATTTTCAATTTCGGTAGTGGATAGCGATTTCAAGCTCGACGGTGGAATTGGATTTGAATTTAGGTGGAATTGGAGAAGGGAGAAGAACATGGAGATGAATTGAATGTTCCATTCCCCTTTTTGGTTATTGTCTGGCTATTTAGTACCCTATTTGGCTATTTTAAAATGATGTGTATATTTGTTTGCCATATCATTGGCCACGTAGACAATTTTATCCACATGTGTAGACGGAATTAGGATGGGTGATTGATGGGTAAACTAATATATAGTTTTGTGAGCATTTGGTAACCTTTTATACTTCGATGAGCAAGTAGTAACCATGGATAAAGTTTAGCAGGCACCGATTTAATTAACTCGTGTTCAAATGCACATCGAACACTAAGTCAACACCACTTCTTTATTCTCAACTACATCGGTGGCATTTATTGTCCCCTCTATTTTGTAAAAGATCCTTGCAGTATCCAGCAAAGGTGAAAAAAGTATAGGAACCTATTGAATTTGGGAAAAAAATGACAAGAAAAAAATCGAATACGGCTAGCGGTTTGTCAATGAAAAAATTATCATCAATTATAAACTAAGATCCAGTTGATATTCCAATAAGTGAAGGAAAAAAATTAAAGAACATAAATAAGGTAACACATTAAATCAAACCTTAGATAACATTTTTTTCCTCAAATTAAAATCGATTCCATCCATAAAACAAACACATCAGAAATTATTCAAAATATTTAAATTTAAAGAAAATTAGAAGTATTTTTACCTCTTTCTATTATTCTATGGAACGGAAAATGGACAGCTTGAGAAATGAGTGAAAATGACCTCAATTACTGTGGATGGGGAGTCCTACCATCAAATAGAGGTGGCTCGGTTGAAGGGTTCAAAATGGAGGATGAGGAAATTCTTCAAGAAGAAGAAGAGAAAATATGTAATAAAGTGGGGTATTAGTTGAGCTATGAGAAAGAAAACACACAAAATGGTGGAGAATACGCACAAAATAAGGGAAATATGTTTAGAAAGAAAGGAGTGGGGTAGGGTAGGGTGGGGTGGGGTGGGGTGAGGATGGGGGTGTGTTTGGTGTGATATTTTTCTACTTTTTTTTTTTTTTACAATTTTTTCATCTAATCAAATCACATTTAATTAAGGACATACAAAGTATTTAAATTGTCTGCAAGGTAAAAAGTTCAAAAGTGACATTCTTGCAAAAATTATTAAAATGTGATATTTTTTAAAATAACAATTCAAAAAGTGAAATGGGGTGCAATTTCCTCATGTATATTTATATAATATCAAGGGAGAATTGCGGCTACAATGACAAATCTTTTTTTTTTTCGTATACTTCTCCTAATCCTTTCATTTGTACCATCCAGAGTCTCAGACCTTTCATTTTATTGCAGCACAAGGACAAATTGGATGGATTTCATCCATTTAACCTTAGTTGACCTCAAAAAATAATTTTGACCACGTTATTAAATATTTCAATAAGGATAAAATGGTGATTTTACATTTTATGCATAAAATAAGTTAAAATTTTAATTTAAGACCAAAAAAATCCATCATCTTCTTCTTCCTACCCACCCCCACCCCCACCCCCACCCCATCCTCAAAACCAAACTAGGAAACTAGAAAACCGTCGGCCACTAGGAATCATAATTGTCCCAAGGCTTGGTACTAATGATTGAAAAGAAAATATAAGAAGTCGAGACAATAAAACACAGAAATCCCATATCCCAATTCTTATAAGTCACTACTACTCTTTCAATTCATCTTCTAAATGCCTCCTTCAGCTATGTCTCGCGAGTGCAATGAGAATCTTGCTAAGTCAAATGAGGAAAGGAAATATGTCCGGTCTGCATCCCAATTACTCAAAGAAAATGAGGTGATTCTCCACTACACCAGTAGCTTTTTTAATCTGGTTTTTCAAGATTTTCATTTTTATTTCTTTTATTTCGTTCTTTAACATGAAATATGCAGATAGTGAAGTGGATTCTCAAGATTTCTTTATTTTGTTTCTTTTGCGTAAAATTTTCTAGTGAAGTGGGTTTTTCAAGTTGAAATTTTAGCCAGGTACATATGTGTATATCAGTAAGAGAGAGATGCAGACAGAAAGTTTTGTGTGTGTATCTATGTGGTGCTATGATGGTGATGGACAGTGTTATATCTATAAATTATGTGACATGCACATGATGGAGGAGATCCCACACATGTCAATTTGGCATCGATTATTCAATTGGATCAAACTTATTTAATCCAGCAACCTCATCTTGGACTTGGACTCGACACATTAGCATCACTATGGCTCATTTTCATTTCAATATATATATGTAATTGATTTCACACTTAATGTAATGTTGTTATAAACCTAGCCAAAGCCCCTTCTCCCATCTCTTGCACTTATTTATCTCTCGTTTAGCCGTTAACTTGATTGTTGGAGTACAAATAATTGCCGAACATTTTCTCGATCGGCAGCCATTGCCTCCTAACAAGGTGTTCCAGTGTGCAGGTGATGGATATATGGAATGGAAGTAACTGGAATTCTGTTGACATATTTTCTTAGGTCAACAGATTTACATCTTCTGTAGAAAATTGGCATGGTTAACTACGAGGGAAACACGTGAGAAAAGCTAAAAAAATATACCCCAAAGTGAAGAAAATGGGACGACTAGACTAAGATTCAAAGATTTTCTTTGAAAAACGAAAAGATTTTTCCGATTAGAAGTTTAAGAAACCCGCAGTCAAAATGGGTTTCGGATGAAAATTTGAAAAACATAGAGAAAAAGACATATGGAAAATATTGATTGAAAGAGCGTAATGGAAAACACTTTTATCTGGTTGGTCATTTTTTACATCTAGAAAAATGGAAATGGAGCTTTAGAGCCAGCCCAGTAGCCCATGTGTTCGATTGAAACCTTGAACAAGATATAAGTTCGTAATGTCGTTGTCAAAGTCATCGCAACCTCCCCAACACCATCGAGATGCATAGCTCTCCGGTCGATTTCAAATGAAACCACGATAACATCTTATCAATGGTTGAGGTTAGGGTTGGGCGTGGGTTGGGTTGGTCGGGTTTTTACTCAACCCAAACCCAACCCAATCAAGTTCGATTTGGTATAAAATTAACCCAACCCGACCCAATTACGTATTTAAACCCAACCCAACCCAACCCAACCCAATCAAGTTCGGTCGGGTTGGGTTGGGTTGGTCGGTTTATGGTTAACATTTTGTTTACCATCCAAAATGAAGACAACGGGTCAATAACAAGCTATTCAAGGTCCATCCACTTAACACTATATTGACCGCTTATTCCCTATCGTAACCTCAAAAACTACGTGAAGAAGAGCTGCTAAAACTGCTTTAAATAAGATTATTCTATAACATAAAAAGAATTTGTTCGAAAACCAAAAGATTCTCATTCACATAGAGACAGTAGAACCATTAAACGAACTGATAGATAATGTAATACAAATACTTCCATACAAACAGATAACATTCCAATTTCCAAGCTCAGATTAACGCAGCAAACTTTTATTTATCCAATTTATCAACAAAATAAAGAAAAGAATAACGGTAAAAATGCAATCATGGAACATAAAAAAACCTTGTAAAGTCAAGAACTCAGTAACTCACATAAAGTAGCTCAAACTCGGATAGGATAAGGCACCAAATACAGAATCAAATTGCATACAATATTCATCACCAAAATAAGGTAAAATGACAAAATTATAGTTGATACAGAGAGATACCTTGGAAGCAAGTGTATGTTTCACCATTTCTGTACTAGACAGATTAATGGGCTTTTGCTGCAATTTTTTTCCATAATATCTGCAAGAAAATAACTAATCAACCGCCAATCTAGCTCATATTAAGAAAAGAAAAAAGAATAAGAGGGGGATGAAAGGAGTTGAGTTGAAGAGGGAGAGACAAGTAGTAACCCGTCAGTGATTATTGAAGGTGAAATATGATGGTTGCTGAAGAAAAGAAACGGCCATGTGCGAATCGACCGTGGACTATCAGTGAACGATGTCGGTAAGAAAAAATAGGAGGGGCGGCACCGGTGAGTGACTGTGAGAGAGTTTTTTGTTTGAGAGAGAGACTTGAGCGAGAGAGATGGGGATGGAAGGTGAGGTAGAGTTTGAATGAATTGAGGTTTGTACGTCTTCTGCCCTTAAGTGAGACCATTTCTTT
Source organism: Fraxinus americana (assembly GCA_035079005.1). Lineage (NCBI taxonomy): Eukaryota > Viridiplantae > Streptophyta > Magnoliopsida > Lamiales > Oleaceae > Fraxinus > Fraxinus americana. The sequence goes on from JAVHZT010000034.1 coordinate 390,768, forward strand.
CTTCTTTTTTTTTCTCTCCTTGCGGGTCGGTTTGGGCTGGTTTGGTGGATCAACCCATGACCCGACCCACCAAAGCCACCCATAATCCGAAACCCACCAAAAAAATGAAAAAAATCGACCCAACCCGGTCGGGTTGGGTCGGTTCGGTCGGTTTCATTGGTTTCGGGCGGGTTTTTCCCAACCCTAGTTGGGGTAGCGAACTTTTGCATCCCACTCTTTTTTATTTTGCTTGAGGAGTAACAGACTTGAATATGATTGAACGATCTGGCAGGGAATGGGTAGTAGGTTTTCTCTTCATCTATATTCAACAAAAATATACCACACTTTTATCGCACCCAAGGCCAATGTTTTTGCTATAATGTCTATACTAACTCTACTTTGCAATGAAAGAAAAGGCAAGTCTCCAATTACAACCTTTGAGGCATTGATGCCCCTGCTTCACACTTTTAACTATTGGGACTATAACACAAATAGCAATAGCAGCCACTGGGAAATTAATAAAGGAAATCAAACTTATTCTTCGTAAGCTAAATGCTCAACCAAATGCTCCAATCAAACTTCCTATTTTCCCTCGCTTTGTCCCTCTAGCGCTACAATGGCGCTTTCTTCAGCATTCCATGAAAGGCGGGAATAAATGGAGCTAAGGATGTCCTGTGGCACGTCGGCTCAGCCAGCCCGTCGCTAGGCCTGGGAAAAGACCGAGCAGGGCCTGCTCATGGCTCAGTGGAACCAAGACTAGGCTGGGCCGATGCCCATTTTGGGGCATCGGCTTGAACCTGAGCCAGCCCGTGCCACACAGACCAGCCAATATCAAGGGCCATTTTAGCCCGCCTAGCCAAGTTTTAAACAAAAAAGTTATAAAAGTAAATAATAAATAATTACAGCAGGAAGCTATGATAATATTAATATAAAAAAACTGAGTCGGATCGGCTCGGCATGTAAAGGCCAGAGCCAAAAGCTCGAGTCGAGCCTTAATTTTTTGGTCGACCAAAAGCTCGACTCGGCTCGGGCAAAAAAAGTCAGAACCATTTTTACTCGAGCCTAGCCCAATTCCTAGTTTTGAGTTTCAACTTGACTCGTTGACACTCCTAGATGGAGCAGATAAAAAACCAGCGACTCTCTCCTTCGAAGAAAAAGCTCCAAAATAGGTTCTTACTTTTGTCCATTGGGTCATCATTGAATTTGATTGAGGCAAGTTACTGAGTGGACGTGTTCAAAAAAATAATAATAATAATAAAAAGAAATTGGTGGTTCACTACAGCTGTATTGCACACTCTGAAGTGAAATGAATATAAAGCTTTTCAAGGTAAATGTGTACTTGTGCTTTCTCTGTCTCTTAGTCTGTCACACCCGATTCATATAGATAACAATATACTAATCAGTGTAGAAATACAATTGATGACTTGACCTAGACATCCAGATTCACCCATACATTTTTTTTGTTAATAAAATGAAAGTATCTCCAAAAGTATATTCGAAACCAAATATCATAAATTCATAGTCCAACAAATTTATCCTGAGATTGTAAAAGTTTTTACGTGTCATTTCAAAAGTCATATAGGATCTCCAAAATATAATACAACTAGTGCCCACAAAATAACTCTACTGGTCGTCATCCATGTACATCAAACTTCGGAATCCCGTAAGGGCTCCACAGCTAGCCATGTCTCCTAAGAAGTTCCATACTTACCTACAATGCAAGAACTATATAAGTTAATACTCAGTAAGAAAAAATCATATAGGTCATACTAATAGTATATGATACTATGCCATTTACTTTAAACATCGTGCTAAAGATGTATCATGCTCAGACATTCGTCAAAGTCGTCTCGAAATAATTTCATTTGAAATCTTTCATTGGGACCCTTGACCTGCCTACTATGCACCGGATAGAGTTCTACATAATATCAATATCAATAATCAATAATCAAATGGCCAATTTGACATTAACACTAGCGAGTGGACCATCCTCTTGTGACCACTAAAGGCTCATTCCCTAACTGCCTCTATGATCACCTAAGAAGTATCCCACATGACAGCGCCAATAATCAAAGTATCACAAAGGCACAGTTAAGTGGTCCACCCTTCTGTGATCACCAAACCCTCATCCTCTATCTACATTTACAATCAACCAGAAAGTATCACCCACGGTGCCAAAACATATCACATAAGCATTCCTCAGTGCCCTAGTAGTGGTAAATTAAATATTTTATGATGAAAGCTCAATTTTACAATGTTGTGCATGCTAGATTTCAACCATGGACGTATGTTGTGCATGCATATGAAAATGCTCGTGAGTAACATACTCAATGCTCATAACCACCATATGATACACAATGAGCTCCTTATCAAAGTTATGCAAATATTCCAACACTACTGTATCACAAACACTATGTTCTTGCATCGCAGTTGCAAATGGATTTTCACTTAAATTTTTGTCCTTGTGTGTGCGCACTTCTACGAAGTGTAAATCAATTCTCTTTTCCACTTAAAGTCGGAAAATCACATATATTACCATCTAATATTAAACGCAATCCTCAATTTGATAATCTTAACACACACACAATCCCGTGCTACGTCCATTCATGTCAAAATAATTTAGATGACATTAACAATTTATCGATTGCATTGCAAACTAGTCCCATAAATCACATTATTTCTCGAATCCAATTATGAACGTCAACGTCATCCAATTGTTGTTAACAACCTAGAACTCCTTAAAATGTATTTTCCAAAATTTAAAGATAATTAATGGACATGTAAATGTTGATTCTAAGTTAAATACACAAATGGATAGAATTTTTTTTCAGGTTTCCGTCGATATCCAAGTGTTTTTCCAATCCTTTTTCACACCCTTAACTATATCAAATAATTCCCAAAGTTTTACTACACTTCTATAACACATATGTAAAGGTAATCAAATGCCATGAATTTGTCACAAGTGAAGGGTTTACAGCTTCGAAGGCATTCCTTTTTACAGATACCAAATTAAACAATTTCCCTCATAGCTGTTTTAAGTTTCTCTTGGGGTTAAAATTTGATTTTGTACATATCATTGCAGGTACAAATCATGTATCCTTCGCTTATTTTAATGTGTTTACAATCCACTTTACTTGCCCTAAGATCCCAAAATATTTTATAGAGTTAATTCTTTAATTGTTCATCATTACCTACCCGATTGACACTCAATTCTCGACCGATTTGCATCTCAATGTTTATAATATCATATAAACATTATCTTATCGCATTGTGATCATGTTACTTCATGTCTCATGTTCCAAATGTGTCGATCACCTATCTGGGTTTAAGATTACCTTGATCAATCGAATGGAGAACTTACAACTTTTTCTATACTAATTCTAGCATTTTCAATATTCTCATTGCTTAGCAAGTCAATCTCCAACATCCAGATTAATCTTTTTCTCTACCTTAGCTCAACATAAAATCCGCCACCTAGGTCGAGGATTAAAAGGCTAACGCCATACCAAAGTTTTAAAACCTCAATAATCAAATGCATCATTTTAAGAGAAAGCAATTAAGAAAATTGATGCAAATGACCTTATAAATTGCATGCAATTCATGAATCATATTGGCCAAATGTGATTTGAAGTTCGGGGTATTACTTGGTCAAGAATTATTTGCCAAACAAAAAATTCGATGATCATTTTGGACTTCTAGTTGGGCTTTTTGGTATTGTGGAATGGGGCTTGGGTATTTAGTTTCATTGGGCACCCAATATTTGTTGGATCAACAAGTTCTTAGGCTTTGTGAACTTGGAAAGCCTCTTTTCATATTCATTATTTGGTTGAGTGGATTGGGCCTATAATTTATTTTCCAATGTTAAATTAGTTGTCAATAGACTTTCTTTTTGGACTACCACAATTTATCCCAACTTTGAGATTTATTAATTTGGAAATTACACAGTTCCAGGCATTTTGAATTCATAGTCCAAAATTCAAGTGAGAAGGTTTTATAACTAGAAATCAGGTATTGAACTAATAATTAAATATTAATTATTTTAATTATAGCTAATAATTAAATATTAAGAATATTAAATACATAAGACCCATTTCCTTAAATATTGTAATTCAAATTACAATCATGCTACACTACCATCTTTGTCGACAGCTTGGTTGACATTCTCTAATAAAAAAACATAAATGCCCTACTTCTATTATCTACTCAAGTCAATGTTCTCTATTCCTATTATAGGATAAATTTGATTTATTTCTCCTAATAAATGAAAAAGCCAATTATGCTCGTATTTATCAATATATTTTTTATTAAAACAATCGTTTAATATTCTAATTTTTTTTTCTAATTTATTAATTTTTTTTATTAATTCTGACTATATTTTCTGTAAAATATAAAGGCACAGGTAGATTTCTACTATTTTTCAGAAAATAATCAAGCACAGTATAAAATAATTTAATTTCTTCTCTTTTCCTTTCGCAATCAATTTCTAAATATTGAATGATAGTAACTAAAACTTCATAAATATCATAATTGCAAATATTAATGCAAGTATTCAACATAAATAAGAAAGATCTTATAGTATTGAAGCAGAAGGTAAATGCAAAATAATATCAACGAGATTTCCCTCGAGCTTGCTCCCATATATTTGTATACTCAGATATAAGTGATCGATGTTATTTGAGTTTAAGAAAGTGGGTTATGGTCCAACACGACTTCCGCACTCTTATTATTTTTCTCTCGAATCTTTTGCATATCTCACAATGGATCACACGGAATCACACTTTTCCTTTTGAACTCCTTGTTAAAACATCACATTTGAAAGATAACAGGGTTCTAATGGCTTTCTCTAACAACACCTCAAATGCCAACACACGGGTAAACGGCAACAAGATACTGGCACAACCCTCAAGGTTCTCACCGTTGGAGTATAAGTAAGATAAGAGTTTTTGAAAAAATAACAATAATAGAAAGACAGTATTTTCAAACAACTTGGATTTCATAAACACATCACACTAATATCTCTTATATAAGAGTATACATACATATTCCAGCTACACTCTTGGTACTTTCTCTAAAGAGATTAGAACTTCATAGAGATTACCTTATTACAAGCTTCAAATGAGAGAGAAACTGATATGGTTACAAGATTCGAAAAACTAGAGAGAAAGATAGTTTTTTGTTTAAGGATGGGATGCCTTCTTCTGATAATTAGTCTTCCTTTTATAGACTCGAAAAAGCTCTACAGCTGGTCTTCATTATTGTTGTGTTACTGTGTAAGATAATGGGAATCTTACTGTGGCCTAAAGTTCTTTGTCTTAACATGGAAAATAATGTAGTTGAAACCCCACAGTTTTTCTTTATCAAAGTAACTTTGATAAAGTAATGATAAAGGAGGTCCATTACTTTTCCATATGAGATTCAAACCATTCATCCGGAAATTCCTCTGGATCCAGTGAGATTGGTGAGCCATCTTCTTCATTGCTACAGAACTCGCACTTATGGTTTGGATAACGCCAAAACTGTTTACACAGCTCATTTTTTGTCTTCTGTGTCCCACTAGCGTCACCTCCAAAAATATGATCACACCATAAATCAAGATAGTGCCAATCTCCTTGTTTAGTGGGTGCCACAGCCTTACTGTAAATCAAGTGGTCTTGTGATTCATACACCCAAATATTCTGATTTTCTTCAATAACTTTCTGGATATGCTCAAATTGCTCCTTATATCCCTTGGCTCTACGGAAGGTCGTCATCTTGATAACATCTTCTGGTGTAGTTTCATGGACTTCACTCTTCTCAGGCTGAAGATGCTTGGAAGTAGTGGCAATCCTTATGACATGGCTAACTGGCAGTAGCCTATCTTCTTCATTATCCCATTCGGGACAGGCAGAGAAAAACCTGATATATATGTTCTTATGTTTAAGAACTTGGCAATACCTTTCAATAGCTCGGACTACTTCTTTTGGTAACAAAGAAATTTCTTTTAAAGATTCTGATGGGTAAATACAAATTATATTTCCCATTTCGTAAAGAGCACGAACCCAATAAGCTGGGGCTCCTGGATAAAGGTTAACTTTGTTATAGGTTCCATATGTTAGCGCTTTCATCCATCCTCCTAGACTGGTGAACCAGCAGTAGGCTAGATTAAACAATACATATGCTAGCATAAAATCGTCTTTATTTTTGATGTCCATAACACCATGAGTGTTACAGGCTTTGATGATATTTAAGCTATTAAGCTCTGGTATGGAGATACTATCCTTTGTAAATATTTTCTCCTGTGAGGGAGACAAAGTAGTATTCTCTCTAACTGAAGTTTATGAAGCTTCAGTACTTCTGGTTTAATATTGGCACAAATGCCTTCAGAATTATTGGCACTAGGGCCTTCAGATAATATAGCCATGTTGGCCTTCTCAGATACTGGCTTGACAGCAGCCATCTCCATAAGAGTTATCTTGGATTCTATCGCAGCAATCTTCATGTTCATTTCGAACTTCAATACTTCTAGTTCCTTCCTGATTGGCTCCATTCCTGGTTAAGAAATCTGGAATAATATTGTCTTTCCCTTTAATATGGACAATATGAAATTTAAATGGTACAAACCACATTTGCATTCTAATAAGTGGTCTTTCAGCTGCACTTGTTCCAAGTTTATTTGTTAATAATGGTTTTACCTGAGTATTATCTGTTCTAATAAGAAATTTCTTAGGTAGCAAATAAGGTTCAAATTTTGCTACTCCCTTTTTTACAGCTAACATTTCTTTACGGTTAATGTCATACCTTGTTTCGGCATCTTTAAATGTACCTGAAGTATAAGCAACAAGCTCTTCTATACATTTACATAATGGATTACAAAGAAAATTCTTTATGATTTTCTTTTCTTTTGAGGATTGCTCCCCAATGTAATAAAGATGCATCAGTTTCTAAAATAAAGAAATCATCATCATTAGGAATATTTAATTCTGGTAGATTTTCACATATTTTCTTAATTTTGTTTACCATTTCTATATCTTCTTGTGTCCATTCCCATACAACTCCTTTTTTGAGTTTTTTGGTAAAGTGTACTTTGCATTTAACACAATTTTTGATAAATTTTTCAGAATAATTCAATAATCCAATAAAGCTTTGCAGCTCTGTCTTATCTCTAATTTCTTCTGGAAATTCGATAATCTTTTTTCCAATATGAGGTTGTTGAAGTATTTTTTTTCTTCAGTAAAAATATATCCTAAGAATTCAATTTCGGTTTTAGCTATTTCTGCTTTTCTTTCTGATAAAGCTAATCCATACTTTCTTGCAATATAGTTGAACTTTTTAAGATGTTCAATATGTTCTTTTAAATTATTACTATGAATAAGAATACCTTCTACATAAACAATGCAGAAGTTCTTTATTGGTCTAATAATCTTGTCCATTCTTTGTTGAAATATTGCTGGTGCATTCATTAATCCAAATGGCATAACATTCCATTCGAATTGTCCTAATGGATTAGGGGTAGTAAAACTAGTTAAAGGTTTTGATTTTTCATCTAGTTTTATTTGCCAATATCCTGATTTACAATCAAATTTAGAATATATTTTACTTCCTTGTATTTGTTTTATTAACAAATCTTTTATGGGTAATTTATAGCTATTTGGTATAGTTTTAGAGTTTAGATCTCTATAATCAATTACTATTCTAGTTTTTCCTCTTTTAATTTCACTATGGTTTCTAACCATAAATGCTGGACTATTATATGGGCTAGTTGATTCTCTTATTACTCCTAATTGTAAGAGTTCTTTAATTTGTATTTCAAATTCTTTCTTATCTTCTTCACTATAAGGAAATTGTTTTCCTGATATCTTAGCATTTGGATCTTTTAACTCAATGGTTGCCATAGGTTTATCTTTGTCCCATTTGGCTAAGGGATGTTCATGATAACATTCTTTTAGTTCTGATTTAATATTTTCTAATTCTTCTTCTAAATTTTCAATTCTTAATACTGAAATTTGTTGTTTTTGATTAATTTCTGTATAACATCCACCACGATTACCTGCAGAACTCTGATGTCTAGGTCTATGGTGAATAGGTTGATGTGCAATTCCAATGGCTTTATAGATTTTTGGTGTTTTAATTTTGTGATTACAAGGTGTAGTAAATTCAAAACTATCTTTATATTGTGTAAAAGAGTTATATGTATAGATAAAATTTTCTCCTAAAAGGATATCACATCCAATTTTATCTGTTGTATATATTAGTGGAATAAAACATTCTCTATTACCTATAATTATAGGAACATTTTCTACAAAATCTCTATAGATTTCTACAATATTGCTTGCTGTTTGACCATAAGTTGTTTTCTTATAATCTCTTTTATAATAATGTTCTGGGAACACATTTATTTTATATAGGCAAATACCTGATCCAGTATCAATTATGGCATGAAATTTTATCATACAATAGTCTGGTAAATTGAGAGTTATCTCAATATATGGACTAAGTATACTGGTTTTGATTGATCTGATTTATTGTATCATATAAATTGGTTCTTTGGTTTTAGTAATTCTAGGAATCATTTTTTGTTTGCCTTCTATAGTTATTTGTAGAGTATTCTTTTGTATATGAAATGGTGAGACTTTCTCAAAAAGTTCATTCCAAGTAATATTGGACTAGAATCTTTTCCTTTTCTATAGTCTTTATGAATTTTAAGATTTAATTTAAATTGTTCTCCTTCAATATCTGTAAAACTTAGTTCTAGATTAACAAATGTTTTAATTTCATATTTAATTCCATGATAGTCTGTAAGAGTTATTCCTTGTGGTAGGTTTTCTTCTAATAAATGATCAACTAAGTCTGCTCTTATATGACTAGTACTAGCTCCTGTATTAACAAGGGCTATAATTTCTTCATAGTTATTTTGATTATTGATATATTCTGTTAAGATAAGGAAATTATCTTCCTCACACTTTCTAAGATCAATATCAATGCTATTTCTAGGCATTATTGGGTAATTTCTACTTGTAGATGTTCTACTAGAGCTTGCGAGTTCTCTAGTACTGATACTTCTTTCTATTCTTCTACTAGGCTAGGGGTGTCAAGACGAACGGGCCGGCCATGACCCGTAAAAACCGGTCCGTGAAAATCGGGACCGCGGGCCGACCCGTGACCCGTGCGGGCGGTTCACGAGCCAAGGAGGTGTAACCCGTGGGCTTCGCGGGTTGCACCCCCACGAGCCGCGGTTAACCCGCGACCCGTAAAAAAATTAAAAAATAAAAAATAAAAATTAAAAAAAAGGGGAGAGATTATTTTTACAATACCCTCTCTTTAGTTATTATACATTTATACTTTATAGTTCATACTTGTTACTACCTTACTACAATTACAATTATTCAATTGCAAATATCATCATCATCTTGATTATATTTCTTTCTTCTCGATTCTCACTAGTCACTACTAAATTTTTTAATCCTACTATATTATAGATTCTCACGATTCTTTTTCTCAAAATCCTGTTTTCAATAATAGTTGCTCTCTAATAAATTTAGAAGATGATAATGTTGTAGAAGTTTTCAAAGTTATAAATAATTCATGTAACATTAAATTTGAATTCTATGTAAAAATTTCTTGATATAATTATGAATTTATCATTTTGTTCAATTCTTAGTTTACATTTAATAAAAAAAATATATTTTTTGCTATAAATATGAAAAATTCTATATTTTTATAATTTTATTTATATAATCATACGGGCCAAAATCGGAACGAACCGCGACCCGCGCGACCCGTGACCCGCATGGGCTCGACCCGAATGGGTCAGCGGGCGGGCCTGAGTTGTAGTCCAAAATTGTGGGCCGACCCGTAACCGGCCCGGAACCCGCAGCGGGCGGGCTTTTTTTCACGCGGGCTGTTACCGGGCTCACATGTTGGCGGGCCAACCCGGCCCGGACCACCCGGATTGACACCTCTATACTAGGCATTCTGGCTATAAGTTGTCCAGAGGTATTTAAGGTAACTAATCCTTGATTTCCTACATTATTATCTATTCTTCTAGATTGCTGATGAAAATCAAGCAATATATCTTGTGGTAAGGAAACGTTATTATTACTCAACATTCTTGGTAGAGTAAATTGTGCTAAGTCTTTAAAATCTTCATGGATTTGTATGAAGTCTCCTGAAACTTTATTGATTTCTTTTTGGTGTGTAGTAGTAAATGCATAAAGAGCTTTACAATGTAAGGTTACAGCTTTACTTCTTGGTGGCATAATTAATCTATCAATTCTATGATATAGATTTAGTCCCATACTTAAATTTTCATCTAGTAAGGACATGGCAAATCCAGGTCTTATAGTAAATATAATTTTCTTATATACAAGATTTCCAGAGACTACTCCTAATAGAGCATCCATAGGATCATGAAGTATTCTGTTATCCATCAAATACATTTGTATAAGAATATCCATTCCTTCTCTAAAATATCCTTTCACCATAATTTGGATTCCTCCTATCACAATATTTTTTAATCTTTCTCTAGTGGATCTATTTATTTTTGCTAGTTCTCGATTAACCCATTCTCTAGTGATTAGAGGTATAGTAGTATTTGTAAGTGTTATGCCCTAGGTCCAATCAACTTTGGACATAAACACTTTGAATATATATAATCAATGCATATGTATGGCAATATCTATTATTTAAATTGAATTAATATTCTAATAAATTAAATAATAGAATCCGTAAATTCAAGTCTTGGTGATTTGTTAATCACAAGGAGTTGTGATTGTGAGATACAAATTACATATGACTGAATCTTAAATCATCCGTGGTCGAGGTAATAACGAGATACGGATATCGTTATTACGGATAGACTATCGCGCGTGGCATTCTTACTTGTGAAGTAAGTAGCTGATCTCACAAGCTAAAGTGTGGCGACACTTGAATGAACACGTGGATGTTTTGTTATAGAACAAAACATTGGAGACCCACTGAGAGATTCCACATGGATAACTATCTAAGTGTTAGTGGTTGATCTCTAACGTTCGGTAGTGGAATTGGTCCTTTGACTTGAGGTCATCATAGCACCTTATATGAGGGCAGTCATACTTTGGTGATGTTGGATGTTGCTCTGTCAAGGGTCGCTAATACAACATCGTTCGGGTATGTCAAGAATCATATGAAGGTTGTGAATGATCAATAGAGGATTCGTCACTCTTAGATAGTAAGAGATTATGATCTACATTTTATCCAGTTAAGTTGATAATGAAATCCTTGGTCAAGGTGAACTCATAAGTCGGAAAAGAGTTTTCGACGTACATTGACTTAACAGTGGGATAAAAGATATAATCGATAATTGAGATTGACACATATCTATATCTCATAATTGATCGGATCATGTTGACGAAAGGATTATAATTTCACGGTAAACGAACGAGTTTGGTTTTATCATACTACGTGATATTTCCCGTCACATGCATTGCCCTGATACATTGTTAGGTGTCAATCTGGGACAACGAAAATGAATTAGTGATAAATTAAAAGGGGCGTTTTAATTTATCGATTTTGATTAGATCAAAATAATAATTCACGTCGTTCGGTATCGTGATCGGGAACCTAATGGGTCACACACAAAAGAGAATCAGAAGAATGAGATTTACCAATTAATTAATTGACAAGTGTTGGATAATTAATTAATTGGGTTGTTTATTAATAGGCCCGAATTAATTAATTGGATTAATTAATTCATGGACTAGATTTAATTAATTTGATTAATTAAATATTGGACCGGGTTTAAGTTTAATAGATGGGCCGAGCCCATCTGGACTTATATTAATAGACTACTAGGGTTTGAAAAACAGTATGGAATTTTATTATTCTTGCTAGCACAAGAAAAGAAAACCCTAGCCGTCATTCTTATTCTCTGTGTGGATCACCATTGGAGGCTGGACAATTGGACAGCTTGGATTGCAGATCGTGATCATTGGAGTACAAGAAAAAGCAAAAGAGTTTGTGGAATTCATCAAAGGTATCATTCTCATCACAGTTTCTATCTAAACACATTGCAGATCCTCGTTTGGGAATTGAAAATTGTTTAATTTCCGCTGTGCATGTTAAGTAAATTCCCAACAGTGGTATCAGAGCCTACTTTGTGTTTGTTAGAAATTGTTTTGCATGATTGAACAATTAAAAGTTAATTGTTTATAATTTTGTTTCTTGAATCTAGCAATTTAGAAAATTAATTTTCATCTTCAAAAATTTGTTTTGAACATGAAAATAATTTTTTTTTTCGTCAAAAAAAAAAAAGGATCTGAAAACCGGCGGCCACCGGAGTTGGCCGCCACCGTCGTAGGCGGCAGGGGCGAAGCAGCAGCTTCGCCCCACACGAAGATGCAGCCCACTGCATCGTGCGTTGCAGCGTGCGACGCTGCAACGCGATGCAGTGGGTCTTCTTGCCTTTGCAACCTAGCAGCCAGCGCGTACAACGGCGCCTTCGCGCTGCTTGTAGTCGTTTCTGGCAGCGAAGGCGCTGCTGTGGGCAGCAGCGTTTTCGCGCTGCTGCGGCGGCGAGTCCGGGACTCGCCGGTGAAGCGGCGCCGGCAAGGAAAAAGGGGGCGGATTTTAGGTTTTCAGTCAATTGAAGAAACGGGTGATTCGATTTGGGACGGGGGCCTCCTCTGCAATTTCTGAAATTTTGGGGACCCGTCCGCAATAATGGAAAAGGGGTCAAGTTTGCAATTATTTGAAAATGGCCTATTCCACTATTTATGAAATTTGGAGGCTCTATTTGTAATTTTAAACTGGGGTCAACTTTGCAATTTTCGAAAATGAGTTTTGAATTTAAATTTGAAATGGTTTTGAATTTAAAATATTAAAATGGTTTTAAACTTGTACTTTAAATGGGTTTAACCTTAAATTTCAAAATTGACCCGTTTAAAATTTTATTTAAAAATTAACGATTTTTATATTTTCGTTAAAATTGGATTTTAACTTAAATATTAAACTTTGACCCTAAATTGAATTTTATTTTATTTAGGAGTTTTATCCTAAATTAAAATGTTAATTCATTTTAAATTAGAGTTGGACTTTAATTTAATATTTAATTAAAATTTGATTTTAATTAAATTATCCACCCTAGTATATTGTTGAAATTGGAGTTGGACTCTAATTTGACATTTAATTGAAATTTGATTTTAATTAAATTGTCTCGCCCTAAATGTTTTTTAAAATTAGAGTTGGACTCTAATTTAGTATTTAATTAAGATTTGATTTTAATTAAATATGTTCGCCCTAATATTTTGGAATTAGAGTTTGACTCTTATTTTGTATTTAATTAAAATTAGATTTTAATTAAATTCAACCGTATTAATTTGATTATAATTAGAGTTGAACTTTAATTTAACGTTTAATTAAAATTTGATTTTAATTAAATTGTTTTGCCCTAAAATTTTATTGGAATTAGAGTTGGACTCTAATTTGGTATTTAATTAAAATTTGATTTTAATTAAATAGTCACGCCTTATATTTGTAGAATTAGAGTTGGACTTTAATTTAGTATTCAATTAAAATTTGATTTTAATTAAATAGTCCCGCCCTATAATTGTAGAATTAGAGTTGGACTCTAATTTGATATTTAATTGAAATTTGATTTTAATTAAATAAATCCGCTAATTAAATTAATTAATTAATTTGATTAATTAATTATTTAATTGTTCCGATCCATTTGTCTAAATTAGTTTAGACGACTTTAATTGCTAGAAACTTGAAACATATTTGCATATAATATTAGATATTATAGGAATGCATTTATATGATGAATGTTTTATTAGTGGATGATTATGGACTCGACCATGTGGATGTGTTGAATGGTTAGTTTTATTCTTGTTGTTTTATGGGCCTGCGGGCTCTTATTTATTTTGGACCTGCGAGTCCGTTGTTATTATTATGGGCCTGCGTGTCCAATATTATTTAGGCCTGCGTGCCAACTAGTATAGGATACAAGTTGCAGCTGGACTAATTGGAGATACAAGAAGAGGAGGAGACCATAGAGATGGAGCATTGTATGTATCAATGCTATACCCCTTAGGAACTGACCGACTAGTCTTCCTTATGGCTCGGGAAGACTAGATAGTATAAGTCCATAATCGTCCACACTATTATATGTATGTTTATTTGCATGTTAGATGTATAATAAAATATATATATAATTATTACGATGAGACCTTTTGCATGCAAAACCCCTCGTTAAAAATATTAAGTCAATTTGATATTTGCCTTCCATCATTATAGTGAAAAACGAGAGTCCTCAATCGATCTAAGCTTGTTGAGTACACTCAAGGCTGGTCGATTAGGGATATGTTTGACACTATGAAATATTAGATATTTCTGAATGATGGGTTTGACTTAACTAATATTTATCTTTTGTTGAGTACACTCAAGAAGATAAATTTTAGAGGCATGTTAAAATATTAAGTCATATTTATATTCGCCTTCCATCATTATAGTGAAAAACGAGAGTCCTAAATCGATCTAGCTTGTTGAGTACACTCAAGGCTGGTCCATTAGGGATATGTTTGACACTATGAAATATTAGATATTTCTGAATGATGGGTTTGACTTAACTAATATTTATCTCTTGTTGAGTACACTCAAGGAGATAAATCTTAGAGGTATGTTAAGCTAACCCATAAGATGTGTGAAGACAAAGAGTTGTCGGCTTAATGATCTGGGAGTTGTATGGAGATACAATTGATAATAGTATCTACCCAAATGTTTTATTAGGGCTTGTTGAGTACACTCACGGTTTTAATATAACAAATGGGATCCCAGCCCACTGGGAATCAAGTACGGATTCCATAAATTTATGTGAGAGGGTCATAAATTTTGAGTTAAACAGTGGGAGCGAAATTAATTTAATAAAATGCCATGTTAAATTAATTCATGCATTATATATATATATTATTTCTTTTACTTTTCGTCGTTTACATTTATTGAATCATGAGTAACCATATGTATTTAAGAGGCATATTGTATGCCAACAACCAAAGCAAATTTTCTTGATTGACGCCGCAATCTGAGAATTATTATCAGGCATGAAAAATTGGTTGTGTCCTTGAGTAGTCCTTTCTAGAGACATCTGTTGATGACTCGATAAAAGAAGAGGTGGCTGCTATAATAAACACAGTGATGACGATAGTACTACAACATATGTGATGTTTGTAACCATGTCACCTGAGTTACAAAGCAACGTAAGAGTATAGATGCTAACACATGATTTTTCATCTCAATATGTTGAATGATGAACAATCATACGAGGAAATATATGATATTTCCCAGCAACTATACCAGTGCTTAATGACAGAAGAATCTTCAGTCGGTGCTTGTGTACTGAAGATGCAGACTACTTTGAGAAGTTGTCTTGATTGCGTTCAGTTATGAACAATGAACTAAGTATAGACTTGGTTCTGCAATCTCTGTCAGAGAGTTATTCATAACTAATTATGAATTTAACATGAATAAACTCGAAGCACACTCATTGAGATGCTGAACATGCTTGAAACTGTTAAGTCCAACATCTGTGTATGTAGTGGACAAATCTTAGTCATAAATTTTTATATGAAAGTCTAAAGGATGCTTTGGGAAAGCAACCAAGATGACTAAGATAGTTAAAGCGAATAAGGACAATACCAAATCTGATGATCCTTATTATCATTTTGGAATGATGGGTCATTAGAAATGTAATTGCAAGGCTTAAATCTACTTCATTAGTTTCATGGGTATTAGATACTAGATATAGATCTCATATTTGTATAAATATGCAGAAACTAAATAAAAGTAGATCGCTGCAGAAAGGAGAAGTTGACCTACACGTTGAAAATGAGCAAAAGTTGCTGCATTACCTGTACAAGCATATTTCTCGCAATTGCCTTTAGGCTCGATACTAGAATTGGAGAAATGTTAATTTTGTTCCCACCATTACCAAGAGCATTAAATAAATTTCATGTTTTGACATGAATTATTCTAATGTTAAGGACAATTGTTGTTCCTTTTTATCTTGATAAGATCTTAATGGTTATGGTAAATTACAAAATGACATTTATATTCTAAATGTTGAGTGTTCTATAATGAGTATAGAAATTGAAAGGCATAAAAATGATAATCTGAATAACACCTATATCTGACATTGCAGATTTGGTCACATAAATGAGAATGCAATTCCAAACTTACATGGAGATGTATATTTGGGTCAAATAATTTTGAATCATTTGACAAATGCGAATCATGTCTGTAAGACACAGTGACCAAATCTCCTTTTACTTGAAAAGGAAAATGATCTGCACAATTATTAGGTCTAATACATAGTGATGTATGTAGATCCATATCAATTAATGTCAGGTGAAGTTTATCTTATCTCATCACATTTACTAATGATCATTTCAGACATGATCATATATATTTGATGAAATTCAAGCATGAATCTCTTGAAATGTTCAGGGGATTCAAGCTAGGAATAGATAAACAAATAGGTAAACATATTCTTACACTAAGACTTGTTCGAGGTAAAGAATATCTAAAATGGAGAATTTTAGATTATCTAAAAGAGAATTAGATTCTCATGCAGTGGATTCCTCCACATACATTGCAACATAATGATGCATCTGAAATGAGGAATCGTGCACTATTAGATATAGTGCAATAGAGAACCAGCCATGCAAACATTCAAAAGTCGTTTTGAAGTCATGCACTGATTGATACGTGTTGCGTACTAAATCGTGTCTCATCTAAATCGGTTGACAAAACTTCATACGAGTAATGGAAATGCCCAACTTATCTCATATGAAAGTTTGGACTGTGACGCTTATGTGAAGCGCACTGAATCGGATAAGTTTGAGACTAAGTCCGATAATTATATATTTGTGGATATCCAAGAGATAATTGGATATCAATTCTATAATCTCGTTGAGAAGAAGATGTTCATCTCAAAACATGTCATACTCTTAGAGAAAG
The DNA here is from genome assembly GCA_035079005.1 of Fraxinus americana. Lineage (NCBI taxonomy): Eukaryota > Viridiplantae > Streptophyta > Magnoliopsida > Lamiales > Oleaceae > Fraxinus > Fraxinus americana. The sequence continues at coordinate 407,715 of JAVHZT010000034.1, forward strand.
TGTTTACTCTAAGAGAGACAGTGGGAGTAGAATAAATCTTGAAAGAGTTCAAGAGTCCACGGATATAATTGGCCGAATAGATGAACCTGAGTCTTATCCCACACCAGCTGAGGGACATACTCTTGATCAGGAAGTGGAGATTTCTGAGGACACGTTAGCTCAATGTAAATCTTGTAGGATCATTTGACCTCCTAGAAGGTACGGATCCATGATTGTTAATCAAGGATAATGAACCTACTAATTACATAGAAATAAAGTCAAGTGTTGACTTAAAGAGATGGACTTGTTGTATGTAATCGAGGTTTGACCTTGGTCGACTTGCCTAATGGATTAGAACCCATAGGTTGTAAATGAGTTTACAAGAAAATGTCAATATGGATTGAAACAAGCCTCTTGGAGCTAGAATCTTCGATTTGATACAAAAGTCAAAATGTTTGATTTTATCAAAAATGAAGATGAAATGTGCGTTTACAAGAAGATAGTGGGAGCATTGTCGCATTCCTGATATTATATGTATGAGACATATTATAGGAAACGACGTCTCTATATTTCAATTGTTGAAATTATGGTTGTCAAATAATTTCTCCGTGATGGATGTGGGAGAAGCAAGTTGATCTATAGAGATAAATCTAGAAGATTGCTTAACTCATCCCAATCTATACAGATAAAATCTCGAGAAGATTTTATATGGAGAAAATGAACTGAGAGTTCATGGATAGAATGATGCTAACTTCTAGTCAGACTGGAATAATAGCACATCTCAAATAGGATATTGGTTTACTCTTAAGCGGTGCGTTGGAAATGTTCCAAATAACCGTTGATTCAAAAATGGAAGCCTTATACATCATTGCTTTACAAAGCAACATAAGTTGTGGTCTGGATCAGGAAGTTCATTACTGAACTTAGAGTAGTTCCTAACATTGTTGATCACACGCTTATGCGTTGTGATAACAATAGAGCCATCGTGCAAGCGAAGGAACTAAGGTCTCATCAATGATCCAAACATATGTTAAGGCAGTATTATCTCATTGGAAAGATAATGCAATGAAATGACGTAAATAAAGAACTAATTCCCACAAATTATTAAATTGCAGATCCACTGACAAAGAGTTGTCGCAGCATAAACATGATCGTCATGTAGACTCTTATGGTATAAGATACATAAGTGATTGGATCTAGTGCAAGTGGGATCTAGTCCAATCAACTTTGGACATAAACACTTTGAATATATATAATCAATGCATATGTATGGCAATATCTATTATTTAAATTGAATTAATATTCTAATAAATTAAATAATAGAATCCGTAAATTCAAGTCTTGGTGATTTGTTAATCACAAGGAGTTGTGATTGTGAGATACAAATTACATATGACTGAATCTTAAATCATCCGTGGTCGAGGTAATAACGAGATACGGATATCGTTATTACGGATAGACTATCGCGCGTGGCATTCTTACTTGTGAAGTAAGTAGCTGATCTCACAAGCTAAAGTGTGGCGACACTTGAATGAACACGTGGATGTTTTGTTATAGAACAAAACATTGGAGACCCACTGAGAGATTCCACATGGATAACTATCTAAGTGTTAGTGGTTGATCTCTAACGTTCGGTAGTGGAATTGGTCCTTTGACTTGAGGTCATCATAGTACCTTATATGAGGGCAGTCATACTTTGGTGATGTTGGATGTTGCTCTGTCAAGGGTCGCTAATACAGCATCGTTCGGGTATGTCAAGAATCATATGAAGGTTGTGAATGATCAATAGAGGATTCGTCACTCTTAGATAGTAAGAGATTATGATCTACATTTTATCCAGTTAAGTTGATAATGAAATCCTTGGCCAAGGTGAACTCATAAGTCGGAAAAGAGTTTTCGACGTACATTGACTTAACAGTGGGATAAAAGATATAATCGATAATTGAGATTGACACATATCTATATCTCATAATTGATCGGATCATGTTGACGAAAGGATTATAATTTCACGGTAAACGAACGAGTTTGGTTTTATCATACTACGTGATATTTCTCGTCACATGCATTGCCCTGATACATTGTTAGGTGTCAATCTGGGACAACGAAAATGAATTAGTGATAAATTAAAAGGGGCGTTTTAATTTATCGATTTTGATTAGATCAAAATAATAATTCACGTCGTTCGGTATCGTGATCGGGAACCTAATGGGTCACACACAAAAGAGAATCAGAAGAATGAGATTTACCAATTAATTAATTGACAAGTGTTGGATAATTAATTAATTGGGTTGTTTATTAATAGGCCCGAATTAATTAATTGGATTAATTAATTCATGGACTAGATTTAATTAATTTGATTAATTAAATATTGGACCGGGTTTAAGTTTAATAGATGAGCCGAGCCCATCTGGACTTATATTAATAGACTACTAGGGTTTGAAAAACAGTATGGAATTTTATTATTCTTGCTAGCACAAGAAAAGAAAACCCTAGCCGTCATTCTTATTCTCTGTGTGGATCACCATTGGAGGCTGGACAATTGGACAGCTTGGATTGCAGATCGTGATCATTGGAGTACAAGAAAAAGCAAAAGAGTTTGTGGAATTCATCAAAGGTATCATTCTCATCACAGTTTCTATCTAAACACATTGCAGATCCTCGTTTGGGAATTGAAAATTGTTTAATTTCCGCTGTGCATGTTAAGTAAATTCCCAACAGTATTGCCTTTAACATTTTCGATGTTAATAGGTACTTCATCATATTTTGCAATGTAAATTGTTTTGCTAAACCAAGATATTATTGGTCTTACAAAAACATCTCTATCTCTTAAAGATATTTGTTTTTCTTTTATTGCTCCATATCTTTCTTCATCAAATTCTACTGTTTGTGAAGTCCCTTCTTCATTATCTAAGGTAGTTTCCATAGTATCAGTGATTTCTTGATTCATATAAATTTGTTCGAATTTTGGTTCTTCAATTATATCTAGCTCATAGATTGAGTCTGTTTCAGATAATTCATCTAAATCTTCGATTATCTCATAGTTTGAGTCAGATTCTATTTCTTCCATTATTCTAAAGGCTTTAACATTTTCTCTTTTATTTCTATTAGGACAGTTAGGAGATATGTGCCCTATTTCATTACATGTAAAACATTTGCATTTTTTATAAAATTCTTCCTTAGATTTCTTCTGAGGTTTTTTATATTGGTGATATTCCTTTTTCCAAGGTTTTTTCTTCTTAAAATACTTCTTATGGCTCTTAAATCCTTTGTTTCTCTTCCAAGGTTTAAGATATTTCTTAAATTTCTTTTTATAGTATGGTTTCCTAGGTGGTTGGTGACAACCAAATTGTGGTACTGCTGCTATCTCTCCATAACAACATAAATTTGCTTTCTTACCATGTGTCCTAAATAGGTGTTGATACATAGATTTTCTACACCATTCTGATATTTTTCTTTTAGCGAATGAAGTTCTCATTCCTAAGGTATCAGCTCTATGATTAGGATCTTCTCATTCTATTTTATTCCAATAAGTTTGGTAATCTTCAAATAATTTCTGACCCCATGGCCAAGGCATTTTAAGAAAATATCTGTTAAGTAGTTTTTTATCTTCTTCTGATAGATTCCATTTTTTTATGGATTTAGATGTTTTGATGTATATCTTTTCGAATTTCTTAGTATATTCGTTTAATTCACACATATCACAGATTTTTAATAATTCCATTTCTCTTTCTGCTTGTAAGGCTTCTTGAGTGATCATATCTATTTTAGTTTCTGGTATAACTTCTCCTAAGAGTAAGTGTCTAAAGAAATTTTCTATTCGTTTTAAAATTTCTTTGAAGTTTTCAGCATCTAAACTTTCATTGCTATCTATAGTAGTTGTAGATTTTTCTCCATATTTAATTTGATTTTTAGTTTCTTCAGAAATTCTTCTCCAGATGTCTGAAGTGATTCCTCTAAAGGTGTGGATTATAAAGTTGTATGCTTGAGTGGTATTCCATTTATGAAAAGCAACAGCTAAATCAGTAGCTTTTGCCTATGAGTCAATAATTTCACTTTTATTATTGTTATCATCAACATCTAGCCATATTCCTGTTGTAGGAATTTGTTCAGTAAATAATTTAACTGGATTATTATCCCTAAGGTGTATAAGCTTGGTTGATATAGTTCTAACTCCTTTTCTAAAATTGTAATTTTCCCGTTCTTCTATTATTCCATGTTCTTTCATCCATTCAAAATTCCAGTCATCGGGCTCGACTTGAGTCAAATCACTACTTGTTTCTCCAATTAATGTTTGTGTTTCAACTTGTTGATTTAAAGGTGGAGTATTAATTTCAGTTGTTTCTTCTTTGGGTGGATAATTCATATAAATATTCTCAGTTTGAATAGCTAATTGTTCTAGACTCTGTTTATAAGCTTCTAATTCTTCCCATGTGGCTTCATAGAATTTAGTCTCTAATTCTTCTATAACATATGCCGATAAAGGTGGTTCAATTGAAGTATAAGAATCCTTAAATTTTGATTCTTTAAATTTAGATTCAATTTGTTTAAATAAGATTTTTGGTCTTATTTTAATATTGTCATTCACAATTTCCAAATTAGACTCGATATTTCTTATATGAGTTAACATATCTTGACTTAAAATATCCGTTTCTCCTAAAGGTTGAGCAAAATTATTATATTGTTCTAAAAATTAATTTATAATAATATCTTCTTCTTCATTTTCAGAAAATTCATCTACTAATATTTGTAATCCTTTATTTTTTATTTCTGCTAAGTGTTGAGAACTATTTACTTATTTTATCTCTTCACTTAGAGATTTATATTTAATACTTAAATTTGCTGCTAATTTTTGTAATTTAATTCGATTAGTATTAGTTAAAATATTAATATTTTGTAATTCTTCTAAAATCATTTTATCTTTTCTATTCATTTTAAAAATTTTCTTTAGTTTCGTTACTAGGCTCTGATACCAATTAAAGGGGTAAAATGCGTAAAAAGCAGAAAACAATTAAAATATAGAGAAAAGGGTAAAATAGACAATTAACTCATAAAATGACAAAAAGCTGTGAAACTTAATGTGAAAAGGACTGTGAGAGAAGCATAATTCTTCAAATTACCCATTATCTTAACTTCCATTATTATCTAAATCCTTTCCTCTCAAACTCCTCCCCCGCAACTCCACACAATTTATCGTTGAGTTTGCTCCTTATTCCAGCAATTTCAATTGTATTTTATACACCTCATCTCCAAATTATCAACATTATCTCTCCCATTATCTTGTAAAAACTGAAGAACCGAAGTCGAAGTATAATGATAAAAGTGAAGGGTGCAAAAAAGGGAATCAAGATAGAAAACATGCCACAAAGAAAAAATAAGAGAAAGACGGAGGAGAGCCCCATCAAACCCCATTGGAAAAATAGAAGTCGTATGTCATGTTGCAAAAAGTGCTATCGAACAACATATTTTCAATTTTTTTTTTTTTAATTTAAGTTATATATATGTATTCAAAAATTGATGGGTATGAAGTATTGAAGATGTATTGGACATTTGTGAATTTTATTCGGTTCAATTTTCTTATTGATTGGAATGGGTTAGGGTTTCTATCTGAATCCTTTGTTTTATGAAAATTCTTTTTTTTTTTAATTATTATTTTATGAATTATATGTCTCCTAAAATAAAGAGTCCATATGTGACCATAATATCCGAATGTGACCAAGGTTTTTATGAATATATGGCTTGAATGCATACCATTCTCTATCTGTGTAACCTTATTCAAGTGAGTATATACCAATATGTGCGTGTGTGTGTGCGTGTGTGTGTGTGTGACCTGACTAAGTTCCCTTTCTAAATTTAACATAATTGCACAGGATTACACATATGTGATCGATTTTAACATTATATGCGACTTGATTTTAAACGTTGTGTATCATTTTCTCTGTATGTGATTCATATATACTGTTTCATTCCAAACAAGTGTTTTAACATTTTATCATTCCAAATACTTTATACAGGTCTGGAAATATATATTACCAGAAGATAGTTGGTTTCCAAGAAGTATTGCAACTTTGGTGACAAAGGGTGTTTTTACCACCATCAAAATAAATTTAAGTCAAGCACCAAAACGTATATTGATGGGAACCTGCTTTGGGCCCATTTCCTAGATTTCCATGAAATCGTGATTCAACCACAGTTTATTTACTACTTTTTTTTAGGCAGGTTCATCACCCTAATGATGAAGAAATGTAGTTTTATATGTTTGGACGATATGTCGGTTCTCTATCACGAGTTCTGTTTAGTCACAAGCATGAGATGTTCTAGAGATAGTGATACACAGATGCTTGAAAATAGACCGTCACAATTGGAAAGAAAATACTTTTGTCATGTGAACAGTGTAACACATAAAGACGTCAAGTCCACATTTATATCTGCATACCAAATGCCAGACTTGGATCTTGTTGAAGCCAGCCACATAAGGATGTTGCTATGATTGGGGCTTTGTTTTTCATCACTATTTATCTCTTTCCTAAAGATTACAAGAAGGTTATTGATCACTTCTAATTCATTCTTGTTGAGGATTTATTTGCAATAGATATGTTCTCATTGGGGGAGTTACTATTTGAAACTACTTTGGGAACATTGAAAGGCGGGTTGAGTAGCAGGATTATACACTAGAGGCTATGAGGTATGTTGGTAGCCTTTCAAGCATGGATATACTAGACTATTCTCAGTCTCAATGGAATTGTGATCACAAGGATATTGATGATCCACCTTTGTATCAAGAATTGGATGACAGACAAGCAACCATCCACTCAAACCCCAATGTAGACTTTCAAAAAGATGAACTCGTTGTGTATTATATTGTGAATTGTTAACAATATATTTTTCTATTCTATATTAAACTGTGTTTGAGATTTGTGACCCAGACCCCTCGAAAACTGAGATGGCCAAGCCATACATGAATGGGGTCCAGTACAATAAGCTAATTCAACTAGACATTTCACGCGACGGCCACAGAAATAAGGATAAGGATGGAAAGGTCAGCTAACCGTGCGGGTACGAGTGGGAAGCCAAGTCCATCATATGCAAAAAAAATCGTTATCAATGACAGACAATAGTATTAGGCAAGCTGATGTCTTCGACGATTTCGTTGATCCTCCACGAACACGTTCTCTTCAACATCTTTCCACAAAAAATTCCTGACTAACGAGGGTCTGTCAGCTAACCCTGATTCTCCAAAGGAACCACATTTACCTGGGGTGCAATATGGTGATGTATTTATTGAAGTCTATACAATTCTTATATTTAGCTCACATATATTAACATGCATATGTTACGTTATCACATCGGGTGACATGTTATCTATCATAGGTCATAGGTCATTTCATGTAGGTCACATGTCATTTAGCACATTATACGAGTCATGCACTTGTGTTTTCAGTTTGCATGATATTTCTATCATTAGTTACATATCAGTATATTCAGGTCACATGTCATTTAGCTCAGGTCACTGAACATACAATTTTGTTTTTACTGTGCACTGTATGTTTATAATTGGTCACAAATCACTATTTTCAGGTTACAAACTCTGATTTGTTTTTGCATTTTTTAGTTGTTTGAAGATTTGTGAAGAGAGTTCAATATGCAAATATCAGAACTCAAGTCAAATAATGAAGTTTTGAACATACAGCTTGATGAGATTAAGTCGCGATGTCATCTATAAAGGCGTTCACAATGAAGATAAGTTACATTGTCCAAATGCAAGGGAAAATAAAAAGTGACTTGATGGAGATTAGGACAAACATGCAATTTCTGTCTAAATCTGTGTCGATTATGATTTCATGTTCAATGAACAAGATTTTGAGATGGTTCAAAGATAAATTAAGTAACCACGAAGTTGGAGATACAGAAGCTCACGTTGTTGGAGGGTTTAGTAAGATCGATAAGGTAGATACACGATATTGTCATGTTCATTTAATGACCATATTTGCATTTGACATTTCAAACATTCTCCTATTTAATTTACGGGTGAAAAATGTAGAACCAAATGTCGACATGAAAGGGAAGGGTAAGAGGACCCTAGTGATGATCTTAGTTTCCCATATAATCTCCAAACACCGTCATTCAATTTGGGGGGTCGGATCTACACAACCTAATGTTTTAAATTCCAAATAAATTCGGAAGCATGTAGATTCTGTCAATATTTGATGTTGTGACGCAACAAAAAATATTGGTACAGAGGTATTCACAAATCTAATATCATTTACCTTGTTGGTCACATATTACATATTGGTCACAAATATTTACTGATAATAGGTCACGGATCACACATATATTTATGAAACAGGTCACGACAGTTCATTTGTTGGATGTTGAATTTAATGGCTGCACATAAACTAAGAAGTGACATGTTACAACAATCACCTACGGCTGAACCAACTTCTAAATTACCAGTAAAATGGGTTACAAAGCGCACGGGGATATTACAGTCTCCATTCGTTGTTGGAGAAGGGAATTTGTTCAAGCAACTAATAGTATCATTCTTGAAAACTATAAAACCATGTTGAGGATGCCATTCTTGAAAATTATAAAACCATTTTGTATCTATTTGTGAATATTACTCGAAAACTCATTGTAACATAGTAACTTAATCTTCAATTTTGGTTACAATAAAATTTTAATGAGGAGAACGATCTTATCAATCCAACTTTTGTTATTGGTTCATTCCCAGTAGGTCATAAGACTTGATTTTACCAGCTTATCAATTCAGAGTTGTCTCTGGGTAGCGCTGTATGATTATATTTTTAAACTTATTTAAGTCACATTTCATTGTAAATCAGTCATAGAACACATGCATTGGTTACAAATAAAAAGACACAGTTATCAATTCATCATACACAACTCATAATCTACAATCACAGATCATATAAATTGACTCATACTTCTTTTCTTTTTATTGAAACAACGCATAGATGCATGTTTTTTATTATATTCGGTAGGTAGCAAAACTTGGCATGAAAGTAATTTACAGAGCTACGATAAACTCTTGGTTCCAAAATAAGCTCAAAGACATATATCCTGCATTCTAGAAGGATCCTAATGTTCTGATGTCGGGGTCTAATCTGATTGAGATTATAAAAGTAACAGCCTACCTTTTAGCACACCCTTAGCTGATGTTGACTACATTTTCATGCCAATCTTACCTACCAACAATGCACACTGGATGCTTGGTATGCTATAATTCAGAACCCATATCTTGATGGTGTTCGATTCAACCGGTAAGACATACCGAGACTGAAAGGTTCGACAAGGAATTGAGTCATACCTGAAAATTTTTCCTACTCTAATGAATGTTTTGGGAGTGTCGAAAAAGAACCCTGATTGTCATGAACCCAACTACATGGACTAAAGTTAATCATCGATGACACCCTACTACAGTAGACGAATGGGTACGTTTGTGACCAAGATTTCAAAGTGTACAACTTTTGAATAATTTTCATTCATAACAAACTTTTTGTGTTGTTTTTCAGTCATGATTGCGGGATATTCGTAATTTTATGTCTTATGCATCCTCTGTGAAGGCATACATTACATATTGACTATATTTGATGCCGACAAGTGTAGAATTGATATTGTCTCACTGCTCTATAAACATCAGAAGATCTATATGACTCGACCGAAGCATCCTACAAAAAGGGAGAGAATTGTTATAGAGTGAAATTTTAAATTACATTTGTAAATGAAGTTGATGATTGGATTTGTAACTTTTATAAATATTGCACTCCATGTATTTGTCTTTTTAATATGTTATGCTCAATAGGAGTGATTGTAATGAATATTAACCTGTAGGTGTAAGGTTTGATTTGCAATTTATGAATACAACATGTTACGATTAATAATACCTCATTCTTTGGTTACATATTATTGTCATAGGTCACGATTTGGTGGAAATGTCACATATTTGTATGCACAGGTCTAATGTGTGATGTGGCTGCAACCACAATTGTTTATGTTTCTGTAATGTCTGATATGATTTTCCACGTCATTTGTTTGATGTCACATGTCGTAGGTCGCATGTTACAACACAAGTTTCTGATGTCTGATTTCTAAGTGAGAACAAACACCTATGGCACGTTTGATGTCTAGGTGTTTGTTACATGCCATAAGTCACATGTCACAGGACACAAGACACATGTCTTTTGGAAAAGGTCACAGGTTATAATAGACATATCATAGTTCATAGTGTATAAGGTATAAATGGTCACATATATATGTCACACTCCACAGGTCACAATTATTTATCAAATGCTGCAATGAGGTCACAATCACAAAATTCAAGGTACAGGTTATAATGCATATTACAATCTGGATAGGTCACATTACACATGCATAGGCTAATCAATCAGGTTGATGTTGATTTCTTAACAGTTTTCAGATTGTCACACATACATGTATATATATTTTTTAATATATTATGTAGGGGTGGGCAAAAATCGAACCAACCCGACGAACCCGACCGACCCAAACCAACCCGATCGGGTTGGGTCGGTTTTTTTCCATTTTTTTCTCGGGTTGGGTTCTGGCAAAGCTTAGTGGGTCGGGTTGGGTCGGGTTGTGGGTTAATGCATCCAACCCGACCAAACCCGACCCAACCCAACCCGTCAATAAAAAAAAAAAGGGCCATTTTTTTTCAAACATATTTCAACTAAACCTGCACAGCACTTCCAACATTTCCCCCACAATATAAATCAAAAGCGCCGACTTCCTAATTCTCTCTTTCCTCCTCCTTTCTTCATATTTTGCCCCCCATTTTTTTTCTCATTTTCGGTTTGCATCGGCGATTCAACCTTCAATTCTTTTCCCAAGGTAAATTACCAAGTTTGCATATTTTTTTTTCCGACTTATTACTAAGATTCAGCCCTCATTTTGCAGACTTTTTTGTACAAACTTATTTAATAGATCATTGAGCATGACCAAGAAACATATTTAACCTCTCATTTCTTCATTTTCACTACTTTATTTAGTGGCTACTCGTTTATTTCCATATATTCATTTATTTCTTTTAGATTCTCGTTTTAGTTTTGATTTTCTTGTTGAAAATTTGAATTGAGACATGAGCTGAAACATTGTAATTTAGAAATAGTTAATGGAAATCATCGATACAAACCGACCAACCCAACCCAACCCGACCCGACCGACACATAATTGGGTTGGATTGGGTTGGGTTTCAACATTTACATGGGTTGGGTTGGGTTGGATTTCGAACAAACCGATAATGTTGGGTTAGTTTTGGGTTGGGGCAAAAACCGACCCAACCCAACCCACGCCCACCCCTAATATTATGCTCAATTTATAGAGTCTAAGCAAGGGTCGCATATTATTTTAATGTGGTCATATTCTAGTCGATGGAGTTCAAAGGTTTTTTTAAGCTGTTTCCTTGTCAAGTCATGGATTCCAATCAGAAGTTACATGTGCTTGTGAAGTACTAACATATCACAAATTCATGTGCATAAGTCACTGACTAATTATTTACTATTAAGATACAACTAAATAGAGGTCACATCTCAATTGAACAATTGAAAAGATAATGGACATATTTAATTGCAATTGTGTTATTTCAATGAATGTTTCAACTACAAGAATATGAATATTTATGATCTAACTATATCATCAGCTGATTTCCTATTATTGAATGTTCTTCTCTCTGCGATTTTTTGTTTAATATGACCAAACTGGAACAGCATTTGTGGTTGTGACCATGTCCTCCACAACATCATATTTGATTGTTTAGATGATCTCTTCCTCTTCTCAGTAAGTCTTCTAGAACTCATCTTCCGGTTAAGAGCTAATACAATTTTGTCTTGTTTGGATGATCTCTTCCTCTTCTCAGTAACTCTTCTAGAACTCATCTTTCGGTTAAGAGCTAATAAAATTTTGTCTTGACTTCTTTAGGCACTGTCCATTCAGTTGGATCCCACTTTTCATTTACAATTACAGCCAATACGTGCAAGCATGGTAGCAAATCAACTTGAAGCATCCTTCATTTGCATGTATGTTGCTTAATATCAATAATAAACATGAATTAGTCATCACAAATAGAAAATGTTGTATGTTGGATAGGAAATACCTGCGAGAATGTAATAACATTCAAAGTATGTGTCAAGTCAAACAGATAAATATTAGGTTACAGTATATATATATATATATATATATATATATATATATATATATATATATATATATATATATATATATATATATATATAGTTACAGATATATAGTACATGCCACATGCATATATATTCAGGTTACATACATAAATATCAATTATCATAATAATAAAGTTACCCTTTAAGTTCCTCAAATTTATACTCATTTTCTGCATCTCTTTCTCGTACTTGTTTGACAACTTCGTGAAAGTTCCATTCATGTCATCTCTATGTTTACAGAACCAAGATTATATAGTTGCCACAATGACTCTAGCAATGATACAATAGGGTAATTCTTAGTTGCCTTTGTGACCGCATTTGACTTATTTTACTATGATCGATGTCATTGTAGAATATCTGTTTGTTGGCATGTGTGACCACTTTTCATATCAGGCTACGAACTTAAAATCATATCAATAAATATCATATAAATTACGTATGTGACCATTTTTATGTGAAAATGTAATCAAATGTAACACATTACAAGTTAACCACTAATTTTCTGATTCATTGTGTCCAATCGTTGCATGTTATACTGAAAGCTTGTGTAATGTTTTGACCTAATTTCCCGTAATATGATTTCAGGTTTTCCAATAATGGTACGAACAAATACCATGAAAGGTCCCTGGATACACATGTTCTATTCATTTTTTATACTGGTGTGACGATCTAATACAAAAACAATCCTTCTCTGTACCCATAAGCCTTCTTCAAGTTCTCGAAAAATCATGTCCAAAATCTGTCGTTCTCGTTATTTTCAATTCCAAAAACAAGAATGAATATGTTGTTATTTGCATCATGTGTACCTGCTATGAAAAGTGTACCACCATAATGATCATTCAAATAAGTACCATCAACCACAATCACAGGCCTACAATGCTCCTATCTTTGTATTGATGCACCAATTCCCATAAAGTAATATTTGAACATATTGTGATTATCAACTTCCAATATTGTGACCTTGCCAAGATTTTTTTGTTGAAGTATGCAGAAGAAGCTTGGTATCTCACCGAATGAATCGGTTGGGCCACCTTTAATCATTTTCAATGTTTACTCGCAAGATCTCCAAACATTCGAATAATTCAAATCTACGCCATAAGTATGCAACATATTATTACATATATCCTTTGGAGTGTATATAGTAGAGGATGATGTGTACTTATACTTAATACTAGATGACAAAACTTTAGTTGATACGTGCCTATGTGACTCCAACACTATATTTGGTGCACATGTGTGACCATCACCAATCTTCCTAATCTTAAATAGATCTGTTTTACTCTATTTTGTCGATCTGCATATCCATTTGCATTAATCATGTAAAATCTTTACAGTATATTATTTCTTGTAGGACCATACCACCATAAACTCAAACATGACCTGTATCGCAAAAAATGACAAGCTCAATTTTAAAATATCCATATCACGAAAGACCTTCTTTCTTTTACTTGTCTAGCATATGTAACGAATACTTTTGTGACTTCGAACCCACACATGTGACCCACTTTTTTATTGATGCCTCGCATGTGTACTCACCACTAGAATATGCATTAACGACATCGTGATAGATGGTTGATCAATTTCTGCATTAGTCACATCAATGATTAATGGGTATTTAGCATGTTCACGATCCATATCCTTCGGCAGAATATATGATAGCAAATTATTGTCAATTTTTATTCTGATTGGAGGCAAATTATCGTTCAATACATACCTCAATAAGACTTCTACCTTCGTAGGATCGAAACCAAACTCTATTATAACTATGTCCACAAGATTTCTATAACTGTAATTATGATATACCAACGCCGATGATAATTGAGATCCATTCAACAAACATACGTACATGGACACCATTTTTGTAGATTAAAATTAATATTAGTATTGGCCTCATAATGAAAATAATACAATTCACAAAACTAATACAAGAATGGAAATAATAAAATACAGGTCACATTGACAAAAATACATGTCACAATAGGTGAAACATATGTCACATTTCATTCTACATAGTTCACATATTTTTCCTTCATATTTCCTTATACACAGTACACACATAAATCTCATATACAGACAGCATGTCAAGAACAAAATTATATAATTATATTAGTTAGTATTATGTGAATTTTCTGACTAATTTTAGTTTCAGCTTTTGCACACTACCTATGACGAGAAACGTTAATTCATTATGAGATCATTCAAGTTGTGACCAAAATATTTGGAATGGTTACCTCGAACTTCTTCCTGGTGCCGATCAGAGTTTCTGTGGCATGTAAATTAGAGTTTATGTTGAACACGTGATGAGAAAAATATTGTAGTACCTAGAGCATTCAATTTGTAACCAAAATATTTGAAGCGTTTTCCTGGAATCTATTCTCTGATGATGATCAAATCTTATGTGGACTGCATTGTATTTTTCTGTTGAACCACTAACAAGAAAAATCAATTCATTTTTAGAGTATTCAATTCGTGACCACAATATTAGAAGTGGTTACCAAAAATCTCTTATCCTGCTTTGATCAAATTTTGTGTGGCCTACAATTGGAATTTGTTGGTGTACCTGCAATACGGTTAGATCATATATAAAACAAAAACAATAACCATAACTGGAATCTTCAATTGTGATTTGAACATTCAATTCATGAACAAAATATTTGGATTATTTTCAGTATATCTGGTTGATTTGAAAATATGTGATAAGAAACACCAGTTTGTGATGAAAACGTTCAATTTGTGATAAAAATCAATAGAAATGCTTACGTGCTTTGTCTTCTTCGGTGACTAAAATAGGTATTATGTCGTGAAAATTTAAATTTATGGTGAATCTATTATTTTGGGAGGTAAATTTATATTTTACGAAGTCATATTATAGAAGGAAAACATGCTTAATGTAACAGAATATACTCACACACACACACACACACACATACATAAACACCTGACTTTTGGAGGTTTAAAATATATACCTGAGTTGTGATTTAGTATATATCATTGAGTTGTGATTTTTTCCCTTTACTAATTTAGTTGGCTGGCAATAATTCTTCTTTTTGGGCCATCATAAAAGTTTCTTTCATACATTGGGCTTTTTTGGATACTTCTATTGGCCACTCTGTAAATTTTGAAATAAAGAGTTTGCTAAATAAAGACAAAATTGGCAGGAAATTTAATCTATGATTTCTTGAATGTACTAAAACTAATTACAACACAGATATATATACACTTCAGCTGGGAGACAAAGAGAATAAAACGGTTACAAGTGGAATTGATTATTTGCCAAAAGAATATCCTTTCACTCTAACAAAATTCATGTGCAATCTATAACAACTCTCCAGCACAATTCCTTCTAGGTCCTTCTATTTCACATTCAACATTTGGTGCTGATGAAGCTGGAATAAATGACTAGGATGCCAAATCATTTAATCATATCTTCAACTTCTTCTTCTCGTGCTTCATTTTTCAATAGCCACCCGCAAGATGGAGAGTAGATATTTGCTACTCCCATCTTATCCATATGAAGATAAAAGCTTCTAGAATTTAAGGCTTTTGTCAAAATGTCTGCAACCTGAGATCCAGTGTACACGTGTTCAGCAACTATTTCTCCAGCTTGTATCTTATCTCTAATGAGGTAACAATCTATTTCTATATGTTTGGTTCTCTCATGGAAGATGGGGTTCATAGCAATGTAAATGGTAGATTTATTGTCACCATACAAGCTGGCTGCCTGAGTGTGCTTGATTTGTAGTTCTTTAAATAAGTATCTCAACCAGGTCAATTTACAGCAAACGCTTGCCATTGCTCTATATTCAGCTTCAGAGGATGATCTTGACACTATAATTTGTTTCTTCGATTTCCAGGATACTAAGGATGATCCAATGAATACACAATATCCCGTGACTGACCTTCTACTGTCAGGACAAGTTCCCCAATCTGAATTCGAATATCCCTTTAGCTGCAATTCAGAATTAGAAGGGTAGAATAGCCCTTGCCCTGGGGCTCTTTTAAGATATCTTAACACTTTATGTGCTGCATTGAGGTGAGGTGTTCTTGGTTGGTCCATATATTACCTCAAGAGCTGAATTGAATAAGATATATCAGGTCTAGTGATAGTCAAGTACAATAATCGTCCAATCAGCCGCTTGTAAATAGATGGATCAGGTAGCAAATCTCCTTCCTCCCTTGATAATCTGATGTTTTAATCAAGAGGAACCTTGGCTGGAGCTGATCCAATTGTACCTGAATCTGCCAGAATATCAAGTGCATACTTTCTTTGGCAAATGTGTATCCCTTGTTTCGATCTGGCCACTTCAATACCTAGGAAGTAATTCAGCTTTCCAAAGTCTTTGATTTTGAATTGTGCATCAAGTGCTCTTTTGAGATTATCTATTTCTTCCAAACAATTTCCCGAAATGATTATATCGTCAACATAAACTAAAACAGCAATAAAGGAACCCTGATCAGATTTGACAAACAGGCTATGTTCAGCCTTTAATTGAGTAAAACCATGTTGAAGGATAAAACTTGACAGCTTTGAGTACCATTGTCGCAAAGCCTGTTTGAGGCCGTATAAACTCTTGCGAAGCTTGCATACTTTTGAACCATGATTACCAGGATATCCTGGAGGTAATTCCATGTATACCTCCTCCTCCAAATCTCCATGTAAAAAACTGTTGTTCACATCCAATTGAAAGAGAAGCCATCCCTTTATAGCTGCGACTGCAAATAAGGTCCTAACAGTAACAAGCTTTGCCACCGGTAAAAAAGTTTCATGGTAGTCTAGCCCTTCTAACTGGGTATAACCCTTCGCCACCAACCTAGCTTTGTGTCTTTCTACATTATCATTAGCATTAAATTTCACTTTGTAGACCCATTTACACCCAATTGCCCTTTTGCTAGGTGGCAGATCAACTATAGTCCATGTATCGTTCAGCTCAAGAACCACAATCCCATTTTTCATAGCCTGACACCAATCAGGGGATTTAACAGCTTCTTGATATGTTTTTGGCTCAATTTGTGCAGTCATGGAAGAAATAAAAGCTTTAAAGGGTGTAGACAATTTTTCATATGATATAGTAGAGTGAAGGGGATAGAGAATACCTGAGAGAGCAGAACCTTTCTCTTTGTTCAATGTCTGCAGTGAGGGAAGCAAACTTGCTTGTTGACAAACAAAATCTTGCAGTCTAGTAGGAGGTTTTGAATTCTTGTGGATTTTCTAGGTAGGTGAAGTATGGTCTGACTATTATCAGGTATAGGATGGTCTGATTCATATGTGGTTGCATCAGTTTGGGAGTTGTTTTGCTCTGTGGATTGGATAGGATTAAGACTTTGTTCTAATTTATCCTCTCCTTGTTTATAAAAATTTGTTGGATTTGAAATGGTAGGATTTTGAGGGAAGCATAAATCAGTAATAACTGGTGCAATATGTAAATCTGTGCCTCTGGTTTCTTTGTATGGAAAGATGGCTTCATGGAAGACTACATTTCTTGATATGAACACTTTATTTGACTCTAAATCAAGTAATTTATAACCCTTGACACTGAATGGATATCCTAAGAAAATGCATATCT
Organism: Fraxinus americana; assembly: GCA_035079005.1. Taxonomy (NCBI): domain Eukaryota; kingdom Viridiplantae; phylum Streptophyta; class Magnoliopsida; order Lamiales; family Oleaceae; genus Fraxinus; species Fraxinus americana. The sequence goes on from JAVHZT010000034.1 coordinate 425,464, forward strand.
TGGCTCTAGAATCAAATTTGCTCCTGCCACTTATCAGAGTTGTGGAATAAGCAAGGCAACCAAAAATCTTAAGATGGGAGTACACAGGTTTAGTTCCAAATAGCATTTCAAAAGGGCTTTTGTAATTAAGAACTGAAGGAGTCCTATTTATTAAGTACACAGCAGTTAGCACACAATCGCTCCAATATTTTAAAGGAATGTTACTTTGAAATCTTAAGGCCCTTCCAACATTTAATATATGCTAATGTTTCCTCTCAATAATGGCATTTTGTTGAGGGGTTTCAACGCAAGTTTTCTGATGAATGATCCCTTTTTCAAGGAAAAATTGTTTCGTGTTAAATTTTCCTTCATTATCACTTCTTATGACCTTAATTTTTCTTTGAAATTGAGCTTCTATTAATCTGTAAAAACTTTGCAGGACTGCTAGCTTCAGATTTGAGAAGCTAACTTAGGTATACTATTTTCTAAAGCAAGAACAGAATGGGATGGATCTCCCATTCTATAGTGCCAAACATCTAAGGCATTTTCCTGATTGACAGCAGACCCCGTAAAAGGAAAAGTTGAGTGTTTCAAGAATTCTTGAAGAGCCACGGGTGAGACAGCTGAAGGTAGGACTTGGTACAGGCTAGATTTTGCTTCACTCATTCCAGTCATTGTCCAAGTCGAAAGGTCCTGTATAAAACAAACATTAGGGAGAAAAACAACACATCTATTTAGTGATTGAGTTAATTTCTTAACAGATATGAGATTAAAAGAAAATGAAGGAACACACAGAACATCATGAAGTACTGATGTGTCTATGATATATGCAGTTCCAACACAGGTTACTGTAACAGTGATTCCATTTGGCAAGCTCACTAAGCAACCAGTTTTGGATTTGATTGAGGAAAGATGTAAAGGGTCATAGATCATAAGATCTGTAGCCCAAGTATCCAGGATCCAAGGAGTAGCAGAATTGCTGAAGTTTGCAGAATTAAGAGTGAAAGAACAGAGTGATATACCAAAAATTTTTGAAAATGGATTGCCTGAGTCAGAGGTACTAATGCTTTGAACCTGATTTGCTGAAGGATTTATGTTCTGATTTGATGATTTAAGGAGAGCTATCAAATGAAAGTATTCCTCTTGAGTGAGAGATACATTCCCTTGCTGATCTGTTATTCCTGATTTTTGGAGATTTAATTGGCTGCTGATACATATCTGCCCTTTCCCTCGATTTTTTGATTGGATGGATATCCATGTAGCTTGAAGCATTTGCTTGCTATATGGCCGGCATCTTACAGTGTGAACAAATGGGTTTATTAGGATCCTTGAGACATCTTTCAAGTGAATGACCTGCAACCTTGCAATAGGTGCAATAATATCTGTCTCTTCTTCCTAAGAGGGAATTCTGTCTGTTATAATCTCTAGCCAGTATTGCCATTGTTTCATTTATAGAACCATCATTTGAGATCTGCCTCCTTTTCTCTTCTTACTAAATTATAGCATAGACCTCATTCAGGGAAGGGAAAGGTTTGTTCAGAAGCACCTGAGCTTTGATGGCCTTATAAGACTTATCTAGCCCCATTAGGAATTTCATTACCCAATCTCGATTCTGATTTTCTATTACTTTCTTCAGACCTCCACAAGTACAATTAGAGATGGACTTATAATTCATCAGTTTATCAAGTAGAGTTTTGAATTTTGAGAAATACACACTTACAGCATCCTGATTTTGTGCGAGAGTTGTGATTGCCTGTTTAATCTCAAAAATTTGGGGGCGTTCTATTGAGTAAAACGCTGCTCCAGCGCCTCCCACAATTGATAGGCAGTCTCAGCATATGTCGTGCTGTATTTGATGTCTACAGCCATGGTGTTTTGCATCCAAGTGATTACAATATCATTACACCTGAGCCAATGTTCCATCAGTGTGTCATTTGCTTCCTGTGGTTCCTGAATGCTCCCATCAATAAAACCTAGTTTGTTCTTTATTCTGAGAGCTCTTTTGATCGATCTTTCCCATGAATGATAGTTGTTTGCATCCAGTACGTGAGTGACCAAGATGGATCCAGTGCCATCATTGCTCCCAATGAAATATGGGCGGCTGAATGAGTTGGATCGTGAAATGATGAATTCTCATTTTGGTTAATGTTTTGTGGAAGGTTTTGTGGAAGATTTGATGATTGATTATCTGATTCAGCCATTAGGCTCTGATACCATATAAATTTTAAAATAAATAGTTTGCTAAATAAACACAAAATTGGCAGGGAATTTAATCTATGATTTCTTGAATGTATTAAAACTGATTACAATACAAATATATATACACTTCAGTCGGGAGACAAAGAGAATAAAATGGTTACAAGTGGAATTGATTATTTGCCAAAAGAAAGTCCTTTCACTCTAACAAAATTCATGTACAATTTGCAACAACTCTCCAGCACAATTCCTTATAGGTCCTTCTATTTCTCAGACAGCATTTGGTGCTAATGAAGCTGAATAAATGACTAGGATGCCAAATCATTTAATCATATCTTCAGCTTCTTCTTCTCGTGCATCTCGTGCTTCATCTTTCAATACACTCATTTCATACAAATTCACGAGATTTGTAATTCAGTTGGGAAAAGAAAAAAATCATAGCAATCTACTTTGCAAGCAAAGGTTATTCAAAGGCATGCAGACTTTAATTGAGCTTTCTAATTCGAAGCTAATTGATTCACTTAATCAAATTGATTTGCAATGTTGCTGGCCACGGATTTTGTCAGATTTTGGGTGCTTTCAAAAATTGTTTGTTTTTTTGGGTGAAGAAATAGTTTGCAAAATTGCCACAAAATTAATATAGAAAATGGTTGCATATAGAGAATTCAATAAAATGTCTTGCTCAAAAGTGGAGATAATATATTTCATCCTTTTTGGAAATTCAATTCTTACAACAACAATAAGCAGGGTCCATGGTTCCATTACTCAAAGTGGATCAAAAGAATAAACAAATAGCAGCCACTATGAAGTGAGTGGGAATTGCGTATCACAAGTCAGACTCGATATACCTTTTTTATGGTTGTCGATGATGGCATGTGTGGATTTGATTTCCCAGTTAAGCATGGATTCATGCTTCTATAAAAATTTGAAATTCTTATGTTACCTGCCATTCGTCGATAAAATGCCACTACTTACCTTACTATTTTGGCCATTTATTTGGATCGAGGGTTTAACGAGAGAAGTCAAGTTGCATTGTGGTTTGGACTGCCCTTTATTTGGTCGTGACTTTGTTGAAATAATTGCCAACTAGTGCTCCAACTATCCATTTCATATTGTGGAAGTTCCCGGTAATTGCTCAAGAAGTCCCAGGTAGTTGGCAGTCTTCTATTATAGATTGATCAGGATGGCTCAAATTCTTTGAAAATGTTGAATGATTTTTAATTCCAAAGTGTCCAAAGGTTGTTGGAAGCCACATTAGTCACATTATTGTTCATTGGACGGTATATTTCTACAATCAATACCAAAAAAGAAAGGCCCTTTTATCATCTTCTCTATTATCCGAGGCAAATTCCAAGACCTTGCATGTCTGGGGTTAGCTTGTAAGACCTGCCATCTATGAAGATGATCCCTAGCTCATGATTTTCTTCTTTATTGAAGGATCTCGTGGATTTCTTATTATCAGAGACGGCATTCTATAAGTCCTCGTTCATTGAATAAAGGAAGAGGCAAATTGTCATACATGTTTGCCCTTGCAAAATGAGCATTTCCTAGCCTTATATAGTGGATGCTTATTCCTCGTTTCACGGGTTGTTTATTCCCCACTTCGCTAATTGTTTATTTCTGCCTTTGTGATAGGCTTATTTTTCGTTTCACCATATATTATTCTTGACTTCGCTAGATGCTTATTCTTTCCTTTGCGAAATGTTTATCCTCGCCTTTCATTATCATCGAGCCTTGTTGTACAACCTTGTCATTTCGAGACCAACTTATAAGACTTCAATAGTTAAACAGCTATTCACAATATATTTATTCTTTACCTCACAAAATGTTTATTCCCCGCCTCGTTAGATACTTAATCCTGGTTCCGCGATATGCTTATTCCTCACCTCTCTCTATCTTTAAGCCTAGCATAAGATCTCGTCTATCCGACGTTGTTTATAAGTCTCCAATAGATTGAGATGAGCCACCAACTTGATATTCATTCCTCACTTCAAGATGTCTCACCATGTAACGACCTAGGTCCCACTTAACGGGCTGTCCGGCCGTTAGATCGACGACGTACTGTCCCCATTGTACCAACATGAGTCTTTTCAGCATACTTTGTCCTCACTCACACGCTCCCCGTGAAAACTTCACAGGGGGTCACCCATCATAAAATTGCTCCAAGCCAAGCACGCTTAACTGTGGAGTTCCTAACGACGGACTTCCGAAAAAGAAGGTGTACCTTGTTGGTATGAGTAGTACCTATCAAATCTTTTAAGCTTTCCTAGGCAGGGTATTACAATCACTCGTCGCGCTTGATCCATCTGAGGATCCGTTGCCAGGGGTTGGCATTCTAGAGGTGGCTCCTACGGGTTCAAGAGGTGCCTCTCGTCCTATGGCGTAGCACTTTGTCCCGCATAGCACTTAGTTCCCGATTTCCGGCTGGCAACCAGGCTCTGATACCATTTGTAACGACCTGGGTCCCACTTAACGGGCTGTCTGGCCGTTAGATCGACGACGTACTGTCCCCACTGTACCAACACGAGTCTTTTCAGCATACTTTGTCCTCACTCGCAGGCTCCCCGAGAAAACTTCATAGGGGGTCACCCATCATAGAATTGCTCCAAGCTAAGCATGCTTAACTGTGGAGTTCCTAACGATGGACTTCCGGAAAAGAAGGTGCACCTTGTTGGTATGAGTAGTACCTATTAAATCTTTTAAGCTTTCCTAGTCAGGGTATTACACACCATGCTAGATAATTATGCTTATGCTTCCAATTCGGGACTCTCTTTTTCAATTTGGGATCGGCCTTTGTATCAGTATCAGTACAGGTATTTATATTCTATTCAAAGTCACACCTCAGTATTAGCACCAATATAGCTACTTATATTAAGTTCAAAGTCCGCCTTTGCTCCATCTTATCATAGCTACTTATATATTTAGAGTCTGCATCTGCATCAACTTCGTTGCAGCTGTTTATATTCTTTCAGAGTCAGCCTCTACATCAGTATTAATTTATAATACATTGTTCTCTCTTCTTTTAACCACGTATTCTACAATAAAATAATATTACACAAAAATAAAAAGTTTTTCCTTCATTTCCAACCACCCATTCTCCAAAAAAATATTATTCCAAAAATTATAACATCAAATAATGGGGGCCAAACGGGGATTATATTCAGTTCAGAGTCTCGCTTCGGCATAAGTATTATTACAACTGCTTATATTCAGTTCAGAGCCCGCCTCTAAAATGTTACTACACCAACTTATCATAGTTGTGTACATTGAGAGCATTGTCTTTTCAGCTTATCACAGCTCTGTACATCCAGAACATCGCCTTCATATCAGCTTATCATAGTTGTTTACATCCAGAGCATCATTTCTGCATCAGCTTTTCACAATTGTTTATATATTCACAAGATCGCCTTTATATCAGCTTATCACAGCTACTTACATCCAGAACATCTCTCTATATTAGCTTCTCATAGATGCTTATATATTCAGAGCATTACCTCTGCATCAACTTATCACAACTGCTTGTATTTAGAGCCTTACATCTGCATCCACTAATCACAGCTGTTTATATTAAGAGTATTGCCTCTATATCATCTTTGTTAGGTTTTAGTCGATTTTGTAGTTGGCTAATTCTGTAAACAAAAGGATTTAATTTGATAGAGTGTCAAAGTTCAAGGAGTAATGTGTAATTTGTTTAAAAGTCAGTTAAATAGGTTAAGGGTTTCGAGTTTGGAACAATGAGGAAAATGGGGCGAATTTTCACTAGACTGTCGCCAAGGGTTGGCTCGAGCTACAAAAATAGAATTGCTTCGATGGACTGTCCTCCCTCCTTCGCTTAAGCGAAGCACTGTCATTCGACTATCACTAGCTTTTCACTCAAGCGACAGCTATATGAAAAATTTTATTTTCGCGTTTTAAAGGCTTTTGTCTCGGCTCATTGATTTTTTTTACCTATATATACCAGAACACGTACAGAACGTAAAAAAAGAAAGTTGTTAATTCAGAGAGGTTCATCATTAAGAAGATCTAATCATTCCATCATTCAACCTTCATCTTGTGTGAGTATTTTGGTCATAAAAAATCAGATCCAATATCCAAATACCAAAAGCCAAACTTCCTGCATATAAGTTAAAGGTGCTGAAGATTGAGGAAGGGGACTGGAGTTCTAGTATATAAAGACAGGGTTGTTCTTTATGATCCACGGGAGATAGACGAATTCATAAGGCTTAAAGTGCTGCAGGGTAGCAGATTCCACAGAGAGCTTTGGCAACATCAGCTGAGGATTGGTGCAGGAGAGCACGGGATCCACGGAAAGCTGTGAGGAGTGCAGTTGGGTGATTAGATAGTATAGGTCATAGTCTGGTAGACTGTAAGTTGTTAAATTCGTTTATAGTGGATTGACTGACAAAGTGCCTGGAGATTTTCCCAATTGGGTTTCTTTGTGATCATTTTGGTGTTTGATTTACTGTTTTATGTTACGAATGAATGATATGTGGTATTTAAACTTAGGATTAAACTGACTGTATGATTAACCATGTAGAGATAATTAATTGGTGACTTGTTGCTAATTAGTTAATACGGTTTTAATTCTGCATATTACATCTATTCACCCCCTCTAAGTGTTGTTAGGGTCGAACTTGCGTTTCTCAATTGGTATCAGAGCCTTACATCGATTCCTGACCCTTTTTTTTAAAGTCTAGATGAGTCCGTCACTATCTGTGTCTCGTATTTACGGAAGCAACTATGCCTACTAGAAGGTTTGAATGATAGCCCTTCTTAAAACTATGGATGAACGTGTTTTGATTACTGTTCAAAATGGATGGGCTTCACCTTCAACAACTGTTGCAGGTGTAGTCACACCCACTGAATTTCACTGTGGTCGAAAATAAATTTGGATAAGTGTAATTGGAACATTAAGGGCCTTCATGGCCTATTCATGGTTTCTACTGAAGAGTTTAGGCGTGGATCGATGTGTGGAACTAGTAAGGAAGTTTCGGATATTTTAGAAACCACACACGATGGAACTAAAACTGTTAAAAACTCTAAACTGCAGAAGTTGACGTTTAGATTTGAAGAACTTAGAATGAATGATGATGAGAGATTTGATGAGTTCTATGCTAAGTTGAACGATATTGTGAACTCTAGTTTTAATCTAGGCGAAATGATCCCTGAGTCAAAAATCGTTCGTAAGGTTCTTAGATCCCTACCTGAAAGGTTTAGACCTAAGGTAACTACCATTGAAGAAAGTAAGGACCGAGACAGCGTTAAGATAGAATAACTCATAGGATCCCTCAAAACTTATGAATTGACCATAGCACAACTTAAAAATTAGAAATCTATTGTCGTGAACCATTTTAGAGAAGCTAAAAGCGAGTCCACTGACACTAAGATACTTAGGGACGACGAAATTGCTTATTTCGTTAAAAAAATCCAGAAGGTGATGAGGAATAGGAGAAAGTCTCAGGAGCAAAATAGTGAAGTCCCTAGTAGATTCACGAGAGGTGGACATGAGAATAACACCTCTAGAACTCCCGTTAAGAAATCTCAATATGTCAAATGCCATGAGTATAAGGGATATGGTCACATTAGGAATGAATGTCCAAATTTGAAGAGGAGTTCGGGGTATAGAACCTAGAAAGGCTTTTGCTGTGACCATGAGTGATGAAAAGTCAGAAACTAGTTTTCGGGATGAGACGTCTGGTGGTGAGAATGATCGAAAATTCATGGCTTTCACCTCGATTGCTACAATCGAATCTGACCGTGAGATTGAAGAAGAGTCTGATGAAAAGACTAAAATTCACGAGTCTTATCGTGAATTGTTTGAAAAGAGTCTCAAAATTAAGAAGGTCAATAAAGAAGTCTTGAAAAAGGTGATCGAGCTTGAACTTGAACGTGAAAAACTGTTAAGTGACCTTCAGGACTCAACTAGCAAATTGAGTGAGTTGAAGTTGGTTAATGAAAACTTGGAAATTAAAGTTAAATAATTAAATACTGATCTTGATAAATCTAATGCTCAACTACAATCGTTTATGAGTGGTTCGCAGAAGCTGGATAATCTGATTGGGATGAACAAGCTTGCGGGTGATAGACGTGGTCTAGGTTATGTTCATAACCGTAATGCGACTACAAGTATATCTAAGACCCCGTTTGTTCCTGCCTTGAACAAAGCTCGTGAGATTTCTTATCCGAAACCCAAACGATCGGGACCTACCGTACAGCGTAGGGTCAATCGTCCTACTCTTCGACAACCTCCACCGAGTAGGTTTGAACCTAGATTCATTCCCACTTGCCATCACTGTAGTGCTCTAGGACACACCAGACCTAGGTGTCGTAATCGAGTGACTAGAAGTAAGAATCTGGATTTCACTAGCAAGGTTGACTTTCTTGCCAATCAAGTCAGTCACTTATCTGAGATGATGACTCAGTTAACTCAATCATCTTCTGCTTCCAAGAAAGTTTGGGTCAAGAGAAGAGACCTCGAAGGTCATGAAAATGGTCATGCTCTTAATGGCAAGGGCATTCAAATTTCGCCCTGATTGTGTGATTAGGCGCATGCATGTGCTGTTCATTGTGTCCATTCATTCATCCATGCATCATATTTATTTTTGTGTTTATTTGTTGTTGTGTCTTGTTTTTGCATTTATTTGCTTGAAGTATTATTAAAAAAAATTTGGAAAATGAGAAAAATACAAAACTAGTTTCCGGTTGGGCAAACGACACATCACTTTGAGTTCAAACAAGTTATGTGAAACCAAGTGAGCAATTATCTAAACTATACTGTTATTTCCATTCCTTAGTCTGGTTTAATGTGGAGTAGCATATCTGTCGTCATGTAATTATTTGCACTGCACATACTACGATCTTGTGAATGAGTCTAAACCGCGTGCGTGAGATTTGGGATGACGTCACGTGTTAGTAGGGTGACCTCAAACATGAATTGACCTACGTTTAGATGAGCTTGGCTCGTGATAGTCTCTCTGGATCGCTGCTTTTATGATGAAAAAAAGAGAGTTTAATTGGTTAATCTTATACTCTGTTCGAAGCCTAGTTGACTCGAGTAATTAAACCCGATGGATTTCTCATAACCTGATGCTTATGGTCATCTGACTTGAGTTAACCAGCCTAAAGCTCGTTACAAAGGTCAATTAGTAGCTTAATGAACGGGGTCTACACATAAGATGCTATTTACGAGAAAAGTGATAAAAAAAATAATATTTACTAACATTAAGGGGGAGAAAAGAAAATTTATCACATATTTGAGCTCAATTTTAGGTGCTAAAATTATTCTGGTTTGACTTTCATCAGTAGGATCATACTTATTTAACAAGTGATGTTTCACATGTTCTTTCTCACAAATTTAAGGTTTTGAGTCATTTTCACGAGAAACTAGTGGCACATTACACACATGATCATTTATACACTTTACTTCATCTTGAACTTAATTGTGTATGTGGGAAAGTCTTGTTGATGTTCCTCGACTTGTGATTACATGCTTGATTTTAATTATTGAAGTATCGAGAGCTTGAGTTGTTTATATTGACGTTTTATTTTATTTAAAAAAATGGTGCTTTTTTTTAAAGCTTTTTTTAGTGCTATAATGAAGCTTTTGGTACTATTTTTCTTCATTTTTGAATTTGGAGTGTTATTTCTGTTATTTTCACTTTCGCTAGCTTATCGCTAGACCTCACTCAAACGAAAGCAGCAAAAGCTGCCTCGCTTGCTTATCGCTCGAGCGACAGACTGTCTATTTGAATTTTAAAGGTTTTTTCACGATTTTTCCATTTCTTATCTTGATTTCTCTAAATTCTCCTTAGCCCACATCAAATTACTGCTTCCTAAGAACTATATTAGTTCAATCACGCATTTTAGTGGTGCTATTTCATCAAAACATTGTGATTTCAAGGCAAACATTGAGAAAACTTGATTTTTACTCATTTTTACTATTCTCTTGGACATATCTCACGCATTGTTCAATATTGTTTGTGTTTTAGGTAGTGTTTCACATGCTTTGATCTTTGGCAAAGCTTATCATAGATTGTTGCATGATTTTTCATCAAAAATCGAATTTTTGGCCCCGTGTGTGATTTTCATAATTTCTTGTGTGGGCTACACTTCAGTTCATTCATTGAGAATTGGTATTGTTGATGGATGCATTGGTATGCTTGAGTTGTGTTTGTGGGATTGATGAATTAGTATTTAGAGTTGTAACAATTGGGATGGTAGTTTTGGCGTCACTTTTAGTATCAAGTCGAAGTTCCTTCGTTGCTTGATCAAATTTGGTTGTTAGAGGTTGGCATAGGTGGTCGTTAGTTGGTGTCGAGTTGTTGATTGGGAGTGTATGTTGTTGGTTGGAGTGTGTGGCTTGTTGGTGTCGATTGTATGTTCACGTTGACACTGCACAGTGACATCACCTACGTCATGGCGTTACGTCACTGCGTCTCGACATCACGGCATGGGTCATGTTCTCACGTTACTTACGTCTAGACCTTATTGTATGTCGTCATGCACTCACATTAAGATACTTAGCATGTCAGTTTGCTTGCCTCGTTTTGCCCACATTCATCCATATCATGCATTTCATGGTTTCATTTGTCCTATGCCAAGGTTGTATTGATGTTTGTGATTCAATTCTTTTAGATGCCGCCCAAGAGAGCTCACACTACTAATTCCACTCATAGTACTTCGACTTCTTACAGTTGAACTAGGTTTATTTCTACTGTGGCCCAGGATGTTTTTGGGTCATAGTTCTCTCTTCGCCCTATACTTTTTGAGTGCGAGATCATCATGTCTGACTTGTCTCCAGACCTCGCTGCTATTTTCTCTTCCCGGGGCTGGGAACCACTTCTTGTTAATTTGACAACTCGTCCATCTTTATTAGTACACGAGTTATATACTAACATCCATGATATTAGTGGTTCATCATTTAGGGGTTTTCTTCGGGGTAGGACTAGGAAGATCACTTCTGACGTCATTTCGAGTCTCATTCACATTCCTCGAGTCATCCACCCCGTCTTTCCTTACTTGACTCCTGATACACTTTCTTCGGACACTTTAGTCCGATCTACGGTGTTTAACACACCAGATGGAGGGTAGTCCAGGTGAGATGCACACTGGATCTTTACCCACTGACCAACAGATTTTGCTACGCATTGTGTGCACTAATATGTGGCCGGTTTCTCACACTTCTTCATTACCTATGGAGAATGCTCATTTTCTCTACGCTCTGTTGCATGGCAATTCTATTGATCTTCCCACTTTCATTTGCCAGGAGATCTTGAAGGCTTTTCGTACGATGGGTACAATGGTTGGGCTTCCATATGCGTACCTTATACATAGGTTAGTCATTTCCTTAGGAGCCAGTTTTCAGTCGATAGGCCATACCACTATCGCCTAGATTCGTTCTCATGCCTCATCTGAGCCAGCATAGCCAGTTGACCTGACTGTACCAACTGATCCTATTAATGACTTGATCTTTTTTAATCCATCCGATTTTCCTTCTGCTCCTCCACCCTTTGATATTCCGTCTTCTTCTTCGAATCCTTCTCCATCTACGTCAGTACCCCTCCTCCTTCCGAGTTAGCTCTTCTGCGTCTGTTCCCATCGACCCTTCAGTCGCTCTCTTGGGACAGATGACTGTGCTGACCGAGCAGCAGGCTTGCATGATGGCGGAGATTACCCAGCTACATGCCACAGTGGATCGACACACTACCAAGTTTGCTACACTTCGGGGTAATGTTGGATACTCACAGCGTGGGCTTCGTTGGATTCGCCTCCATTGGGACGATGATGTTGATTCCGAGGAGAGGACGGATTCAAATGATGCTGCCGTTGCTGTATGGCTTCTAGGTTGCTCCCTTGTCATTTTGCAACAAAAATAGGGAGTTGATATTTAATGGCAGTATGTATAGTTGAGGGGGGTTGATATGTACAGTTTTGTTTTGATATCTAGATTTGTCTGCTAACATGATGTATTTTTTTCTTTTCTTTTTCACAAATCTGGATGTACTCAACATTTTGCGATAATTAATATTTTGAGCTTTAAGTTTGGCCGAACTTACAATTGATATGATATCATATTTCAAATTGAATTGCACTTTATGATTTACCTACTATGTCATAGATACATTTACCTATTGCTTAATCAAATTAAGAGTTTGCAATAAGGGGGCATATGCATATTTGTCTGAATTCAGTTTCGCTAAATTAAGTTTTTAATGTTTTTAAAATGTCAATGTTTCGCTTTGGTATGTTGGGTTACATTAATACCGTGCCTTAGTTTAGCTTCTGATTTAACATTGCAAAATATGCTATTTTAATTACAATTGCTTAAATGATATCTACAAGTGAACTGTTTGAACTGTGAATTTCTTTGATACTATTTTTCACATATTTTACTCTGATATTTGAGTTGTCTATTTCAGGAAACAGGTACTGTAGAGTTCGTTCAAGACAGTTTGTAGTTTAGGTTGTGCCATTATTTTGAGTCTGTAACTTTTATTTTATTATTGCCTTGACATAGATTAGTGTTTTGTCACAGAATGTCAAAGGGGGAGTTTGTTAGATTTTAGTTGATTCGTAATTGGCTAATCCTGTGAAACAGAAACTGTTTCGCTAGACTGTCGTCCCTCCTTGCTTGAGCGAAGCACTGTCATTCGACTGTCACTGGCTCTTCGCTCGAGCGACAGTTTTATATGGAAAAATCTATTTTCGCGTTTTAAAGGCTTTTGTCACGGCCCATTGATTTCTTGGCCTATCTATGTATACCAGAACACGTACAGAACGTAAAAGAGAAGGTTGTTAATTGAGAGAGGTTCATCATTGAGAAGATCTAATCATTCCATCATTCAACCTTCATCTTGTATGAGTGTTTTTGTCAGAAAAATATCAGATCCAATATCCAAATACCAAAAGCTAAACTTCCTGCATATATGTCGAAGGTGCTGAAGATAGAGGAAGGCGACTGGAGTTCCAGTCGGTGAAGAAAGGGTTGTTCTTTATGATCTACGGGAGATAGACGAATTCACAAGGCTTAGAGTACTGGAGGGTAGCAAATTCCACAGAGAGCTTTAACAACATCAGCTGAGGATTAGTGCAGGAGAGCACGGGATCCACAGAGAGCTGTGAGGAGTGCAGTCGGGTGATCAGTTAGTACAGGTCGTAGTCTGGTAGACTGTAAGTTGTTAAATTCGTTTATAGTGGATTGACTGGCAAAGTGTCCGAAGTTTTTTCCAGTTGGGTTTCTTCATGGTCATTCTGGTGTTTGATTTACTGCTTTATGCTACGAATGAATTATCTATGGTATTTAAACTTAGGATTAAACTAACTGTATAATTAACCATCTAGAGATAATTAATTGGTGACATGTTGCTAATTAGTTAATAAGATTTTAGTTCCGCATATTACACATATTCACTCTCATCTAGGTATTGTTAGGGTCGAACTTGCGTTTCTCAATCTTATCACAGCTGTTTATATTCAGAGTCTCGCCTCTGCATCATCTTATCCCAGCTAGGGATGGGCGTGGGTCGGTTCGGTTCGATTTTTTTCGGTTTCAGAAATTTTCGGGTATTTAGTAAATGGAACCGTCGGTTCCAAATATAATTTTGAAACCGTTCGGTTTCGGTTCGGTTCCGTTCGGTAGGTTCCGTTCGATTCCGTACTATAATTAAATTTTTTAACATTTAAAATAATACTACATAAATACACCTGAAAGTGGATATCAATATTAATAACAAAAAGTAGATACAAATACCAAATTCAATCTTAACTTTTACAAATTAACGTAATCTAATTTAATAACATATAAATAATAAGTTGTCAAATACAAATACCAAGAAGTAAATATTACTAATAAAATTTTGATATTCATATCAATAATTTATTTGTTTCAAACCTTCAAGTCTACATAAAAATGAAATATAAATTAGAAGTCACAAAGATAAAATATTTTAAAGTATTGATAATACTTACCAACTATTTAATGTAATCATCAGTTGGTTGACTTTCCATACTAACTACTAAGAAACTATACAAGAAAAAATTGAAAAAAACACAACTAACATACATAAATAAACTCTAAATTGTTCAACTAATACTATTTAATAAGAAAAAAATTATTAATTTGTTTAGAAAAAATAAAAGAAATTGATTTATCCAATATAAAAAAAAAATCGGTTCTTCGGTTCTTGGTCGAGAACCGAGAACCGAACCAAACCATTCGGTTCTCGATTCGAATACCCGTTCGGGTATTTCATTTTTTAAAACCCGCTCGATTCGGTTCGATTCCAGTTCGGTTCGGTTCGGACATTTTGTCCAGCCCTAATCCCAGCTGTTTATATTCAGAGTCTCGCCTCTCCATCATCTTATCGCAGCTACTTATCATTTAGAGTATTGTCCCTTCATTAGTTTTATCATGGCTGCGTACATCCAGAGCATCGCATCTACATCAACTTATCACAGCTACTTGCATCCAAAGCATCGCATCTGCATCAACTTATCACAACTGCTTAGATATTAGAGCATCGTCTCTGTGTCAACTTATCACAGCTGCTTACATCCAGAGCATTACCTCTGTATACAACTGCTTATATTCAAAGTCTCGCCTCTGCAACATCTTATCACAGTTGTTTATATTCAGAGTCTCTCCTCTGCATCATCTCATGACAGCTACTTATATTTAGAGTTTTGCATCTTTATTAGTTTTACCATAGATGTTTATATTCAAAGCATCATTACTAGCATGTCATGACACTATTTTCATTAATGTCAGTACATAGGACACGTTATCTATTTTTTCATTTCATTATTGACAACATATCATCTGATATAATACATAATAAGCTCTCTACATATTTCAACTTCGCATTGATTATTCAATTAGATCAAGCTTATTTAATCAAGCAGCATCACCTTAGGCTTGGACTCGACTCATTAGCATCACTTGACCTAGTTTCATTTCACTATATATATGTGACCAATTTCACACTTAAAGTAATGTTACCCTAGCCTAGCAAAAACCCACTCTTCCGTCTCTTACACTCATTTATCTCTCGTCCGATCGTTAACTTAACTGTCTGAGTGCAAACGATCGTTGGATTTTTTCTCGACCGACAACGTTTTTCTCCTAAGGAGGCATTCCAGTGTGCAATGGATACCTACATGGATGGGAGGTGGTCAGAATTCTGTTAGCATATATGTTTTAGGTCAACTTTTAGGTCAGGATTGTTTTCTGGTTCCTGACTTTTCTTGGGGGAGAGGGGGTGAAGAAGAAGATAGGTTTACCTTTTTTTGGTTTTTAATTTAATTTATAACTTATTTTAGGTATAAAATGAAAAATTACCATTTTACCCTTATTGAAATTGCTAAAAATGTGGTCAAAGTTATTGAGGGACGACTAACTGTCAAATTGATGGATTCATTTGTCCTTGTGCTATAATAAAATGAAATGTTTACGTATGGGTTGCACAAATGAAATATTTGGGTAAATTCTACAAGAAAAAAATAATATTGAAATCTTGGTTGCAATTCTCTCTAAAATCAATGTCATGATTGAATCACTTATTCGAGATAAGAAAGTAAAATCACTTATTGGAGATAATTTATGAGAATGTATTTGTTTCCTGTCCTACCATGATAATTTGAACATGTCAATTATCATTAAAGCAACTCCATTACGTGGGTTTTTGTAATTAACTATAATTATTACTTTTATTGGGAGAAAAGTGGAAGATATCTTTCTTTACTCAAATAATTATTTTGGTTCCGTTCATAGTCTTCATTTTAGAAAACCTTGCAGACAGAGAATGATCTTATGTGCCTCGAAAGATCAAAGAGATTTGGAAAAAGCTGAAGAAATGGCTCTTTACAGGGACCGATTTGATAAATTTAATTGACATTTTTTTGTTTATTTTTTTAAATTGTCATTATCAAGTCATTCTTTTAAGTAAATGTAGAGTCCAGCTCTACTCAATCTAGTACCTTAATTTTATTTGCTTCTGATGTGTTGGATCACATTTTACTTTGCACGAATTTGATTTTATTTATTGGTTTTCATTAATTTACCTATTCAACCTGTTCTCATAGTTTTTCTAGATGATTGTGTGTTTTACATTTAGATCGAGCTAAACAAATAACTCACGGTGATCACCAAATTTGCGACTATCCATTATCATTATCTCAACTTGTCACTTTTTTTATTTCTAATGTATAGCAAACTTAATTTACAAAAGTGATAAAACAAAATTCAACAAACGTAAATTGTGAAAAACTCAAAATTTAAAAGATATGGAAGTCAATGAAGCAAACGATTCAAATGTCAATTTGTCTGTCGGTATCAGTTTTATAGCCTACCAATGCGTGGCGTTGATATTAAAAAAGGGAAAAATGACCCCAAATTTAAAATAAAATAATTTTAAAATAAATCTTTAATAATATAAATTTCTTTATAAAAATGCTAATTTATGGCGAACTTATGCCAGATTCTTGGTAATGTCACAGAATAAGCTAGCTTAATTTTTAAAAACACATGATAAACGTAGGGTGGGTTTAATTGTGAGTAATGAATTTGCATGAAAAGAAAATAAATAGATAATTATGTTACTATTACGAATTTTGTTAGTTACATCACAATTTTTAAGTGTGTTTTTTTTATTTATTTACTTAAATAAGCCCAGAAAAGTGACCAACCGGGGTCCTATTGATGAATGAAAGAAAGGGTATATAAGCCCTAACCCTTTTAGGCGTGATCGATCTCTCTGCTTTTCATAGTCAAGATGTGCCCGTAGCAATTGAGGACGAAAATACCTATAAAACGTGAAAATGAAAAATTTCCCGTAACAAGGGCATAGTAACCTATAGAAATCTCCATTAGGAAATCCATACAAGTGTTTAATTAATTTTCATATTTATTTTTTTCTATTTTTACTAACAAATTTGCAATGGAATATTACCAATTGTTGTGGGTTGAAGGCAAGTTGAACAATGTAGACTTGCACACGCCACATTGCACGTGTAGCCGTAGCCGAAAGCCAGACACAAAGGTTGAGAGTAAGAACTGGTGCTATTCGAAAATGTAGGTCGACAACCTACATATTTAGATGGGTTGGTAAAAGGTTCGAAAAGGCTCTAGAAACTTCTGGAACATTAGAGACTCCAAGTCCAAGATGGGATGGGAGGAGCTTATTGGAGGATTCTGAAGACGAATCTAGAAAATACCATGTTAAATGTTTGAATGTCGTGAAGAAAGTGCCGAATGTTCTATTATGGTTGTAGTTAGGCATGCCATGGCAATCGCTCAGCCCATATAAACTCGAACTCGACTCATTTGGGCACAAGCCCAACGTTAGCTCAGCCTGTGTCCAAATTGTCGCTCGATTCGAACCATGGGCTCATGGACCTATGGGCTAAGCTGAGAGAGCCCATAAGATGTTCATTTTATTTTTATTTTTTTAAAGAACTTTTTTAAACTCTCCTCAATTTTTCTAGGTTTGAGATCAACTACTTTTAACATAGACGAAGTTAAATTTGCACACGAACAAGTTGTTATGTGTACGGTTTTTTTTTTTTTTTTTTAAAGTGAAGAATATTGAAAAGTTAACTTACATAATAATTTACAAATTGAGATAAACTCGTATCTCTTAGATCATCTACTAATAAAGAGTTGATTTGGAGAGTCACTTTGGATAGTTTAAAAAGTTAATAGTAGAGAATATATTGAAATTTCATTTTAAGGAATGATTTTATAATATAGAGAGTCTTAATTTTAAATAGTCTCGTGAGAATGCTTTAAACGAGGGAGCAGTCAATATTGTATAAAATAAAATTTTATGACATTTTAAAATCGTATGGATGCATTTTAAAATATTTATTTTCATTTCAATTTTTTTGTATTATAAATAAAAATAGAAAATGAAGAAAATAAAACGAAGATAGGGTAATGTGTCATTATTACAATATTCGTAAGGAATTTTCCAGTACCCAGTCTCCATTTCGTGGGTCTTTTTCCCTTATTAAAATCATTCAATTTTAAGGTAAAATGTTATTGTCATCTGAAATTCTTATCAGATAAATTGCAGTCTTATCTTGAAATGATTGAGATAACTTGCGTTGCGAAAAAGCCGGACAAGTCAACTTGACAAAATACTCCATCGATAGAGGTTAAGAGTATCTACGAGAGATGGAAAAAAATCATCGTTATATGACAAAGGAAGTGCTTCCCTTATTGCTCAAATCAACCAATCAGGAAAGATGCTATATTGACTAAGGACACAAAACATAAAAGTCTCAAGTGTCATTCATGACCCTGCTGCAATTGGATCCCGAAACTAATAAAATTATTTCAAACGGGGGATTATTACACGGTTTTAGGTCGGAACATCGCGGCTGACATGACTAAGACAACAAGTTTGAATCCATCAACCTATATATAACAGGGAAAAGCGTGTGACATGAGAGGATCTGAACCGATACTCTCTCTCTCTCTCTCTCTCTCTCTCTACACTTGCTGCTTTTTTAGACTTCAAATTTGAGTAAATCACTAATTGAAAAGAAGAGCAAGGAGTAGAGACTAGAGAGGACCACTTTTGAAGCTTGATTCACTGACAATGAGTATAGGCTGTTCACCTACTGAACCCGGCTCAAAGTTTGACGACCCAAACTCAACCCATTGCCATGGCTAGTTTTCCACTGAGGTCACATGAATTAAGCTTTGCTTCTATGATTTTATTTCCTTCGGCTAAGACTAGTGGGCTTCAAAAGTACGCTTAATGCAATATGTACCCCTTCTTTCTTTTTCTTTTCTTTTTTTTTTTTTGGTAAAAAGAATGTGATCCATTGTTATTATAAATTTTTGAAAATATTCGCTTTCTGAAAATTTAAATTCCAATGTACCTGCTGTGACATTACTATGTATGAGAACTTTGATTCTGTTTTAAAAAAAAAAAATTATTTTATTATTATATACAATCATTTGAGAATTTACTAGTACATTAAAATTAAGAAGAAATTGAAACTAAAACTGTATAATAAGTGTGTGATCAATAGTTTATATTTATTATTAGAAATATGCAAATTAAAAAAATTGAAAAATAATAAATTGCATAAGAAATAGCATTTAATCAATATCCATCCAATCGTGTACACAAATAAAGGGACAGGACTCTTCCAAAATAAGAAATTACTGGGGATAGTGTTTGCAATGCAAGGAGAAGTTCCCTTGCAATCTATGTTCGCATGCACCAAGCCAGCTATCATAAAGAAAAAAAAATGACCACAAGCATGTTCAGTACATTAACATAACATGTACTTAGCAAGTAGTGCATGGTACAAACAATCAAGACTCACTACTACTTTTACTTTTTAATAAATTCCGAGTATGCTTGTACTATCATAGAATCGACATACCAGGTATAACATTACCCTGCAGCCTGGCTACAGTGGTTTATTTAGTCCATTAATATTGCCCTTCTTCCTTCTCTATTTTATTACTGGTGGATCTCCACCTACAGAAACTACCAAACAGGACCTCCATATCCTCTAGGCTTCTTCCCCGCGTCTCTGGTAGCAATGTATAGAAGAAAATCCAAGCTATAATTGCAATCCCTGCGAACAAAAAGAACGCCCCTCCAATTGTAATGCTCTCGTACAGAGATATAAATGACATTAAGATCACCCCACTGACGAATCTGTTAACTGCCACTCCCATACCGCACCCTTGGGCCCTTAGCCTCAATGGGAAGATCTCGGAACTGTAGACCCATGCAATGGGACCCATCCCCGTCGAGAAAAAAGCGACGGATAACAATGTCATGAGAATGCACAAGGCAATGGCCCATGTTAAATGTTGATCGGGATAGTGATCAATTATGGTCAATCCAGTGGCTAGACCTATGAGGCAGATTATCATACCACCGCAACTTGAGAGGAGTAAAAATCGACGTCCAACCTTGTCTAGGAAAAATGTAGACACTAGGGTGAAGACCGTCTTGGAGCATCCAACAGCTATAGTAGCGAGTAGTTTGTCTGTGTCACTTTTTAAACCAGCTTTTTCAAAAATTCTGGGACTGTATAACACAACAGCATCTATGCCACTCGCCTGTTGAAAAAAATGTACGCCAATGCCCGCCAACATAATGTGTTGGACGGTCGGCGTAGGGTGGAGGAAGATTTCTTTCCATACGTCCTCACCATGGCTTCGTTTCGGAACAGAAATGATGTCTTCGTCGTAATCTTCTGACAATCCAGCAGCCTCTTTAATATCGGCCAATCTAATTTGGGCCTCTTCTAACGAGTCCGAGGTTTTATCCAAGACTCTCTTTGCATCGCCTAAACGACCTTGCATGACTAGCCACCGGGGTGACTCGGGCATGGCCAGGACACCCACAGCTAGGAAAATTGATGGAAGAGCACCAATACCAAGCATGAGTCGCCAGCCCAAGTTTGTTGGGAGTTTGGCAAATGCATAATTGGATACATATCCTAGCAATACACCTACAAAACGAATTAAATCAGTCAATTGCCAGAGACTAAAAGAATCGACTGATGCATTAGTGTGACATCATATATTCTTTGAGACGTGGTCCTGTTTAAGCCCCATTTTTTAGGGAAAATAGTTTTCATAAAAAAAAAGATTGGAGGATGTGTTATTCAAAAATAGGAAAATCTTTTGGGATTACACGTGAAATTATTTTATGGAAAATTTACAATTAAAAATAGTTTAAAAAAAAAAAAAAAGAGCTCTAGTGTAGAATTTTTATGCAGCACAAGATAATAAGAATATCGATTTGGATTTTTAAAAGGATTAATTTACTTGTATATAGGTGTATACATAAACGTGTACATAATGTGAGTTTGGTGGAGCCCACGACACTGTAGCGTAGGCCTAGTAGACAAGAATTTTCAAATTTTTGAAAACGTGTCAAAATAGAAAAGCACGAAAAATATTAGTTTAGTCAAAACCAAAACAATGCTTGTGGTTGTGGCAATGGAAATGTGGAATTCTCTCATTGGTCCAAACATCAATAATTACCCTGCACAATTCACGTTTTACACCGACAATAACGACAACTAACAAATATCTAGATCTTTGGGTTATTGTCAGACCACGGCACCGCCCTAAATAAAAATAATAATAATAATAAATTATCTTGGTAATAATTTTTAATGTGGAAACGACAAAAAAAAAAAAAATTCAAAGAAGGAAGAAATAAATTCATAGATCCCTTATCAATTATCGACAATCAAACAAATAATAACCAACAATTGAGATATGTGAATACAAAATTTCTTTTTGTTTTCTAATAATATATAATTAAGCCTAATTGTTTAATTAGCTTCTCATTATTCTACTTATTTTCAACCATATATTTTTCAATAAAATAATATCTTACATTGTATCAATAACTCGTTCTTCCTTTTCAACCACAGATTCAATCCACTGTTACAAAATAAATTCTTCCAAACAAAATAACGTGGCTCAAACGCACCCTTAACCAACAATTAAAATTTTAAAGTAAATTGAAATGATACACGTTTTCTAGGTACGTGTGAGAAAAAGTACCAAGGGTTATGAAGACTTCAGGGAAAGAAGTGAGGAATCCACGAGATGCCGCCGGAGATACCTCGGCGGTGTACACGGGAGCGATCATCAGAGCATAGCCAACTCCGATCCCGGCCACAAACCGGCCGAACATAAGATATGAATAGTTGGTGGCCAAGCCCATTAAAAGAGCTCCGACAAAGAAGATTGCCGACGCGAATATTATGGTGTAACGGCGGCCAATCCAGTCGGAGGTCCGTCCGGCCACGGCAGCGCCAACAAGGGCGTAGATATTTATTGTCCCTACCAGGATCTCTATTTGTACATCGGTGATTTTGAGGTCTTCCTTGATGTATATCGTAGCTCCACTCATCACTCCTGTATCTGCAAAAATCATGAAGAAATTGGGACAAGAACGACACAAAATCTCATTGAAACGCGAAATATTATTATAATTTATTATAATTACCATATCCGAGTAAGATTGATGTCATCGAAGCCAAAATAGAGCAAGCTAAAGCAAACTTGTTTCTCTTAGGCTTCTTTTGGAGGGCCAAATCGGGAACCTGCAGGTTGGATTGGCTGGAAGATCCATTTCTTTCAGGGTTTTGATCAGCCATAAGGAATGGATTTGGGTCCGCCATAGTAAAGGAGGTTGAGGTTAATTTGGGGTGAGTTTAGATGCTGCTTTGCTTTGCTTATTGAGAGCATATATGGTGTTAATTCCTCTATTTTTTGGGGGAGAGAGATCAAGAATGAGATTTTAGGATATGAATGTACCAATATATAAACACGCAATAGTTAGCAGAAAAGGGTAATTGCACAAAAGGTCCTCGTTGTTTGTAATCGAAAATCGTCTTCGTCGTTTCAATTTTGACATATACACCCTTATTTCAACATTTTCTTGTTGACTTGGTCCCTTCTTTCCATTTCGTTATTCCTTCCACTAAATGTTAGGGATCGACGCAAAACATTCCTATCGTTTGCCTTAATTACGAAAATCGTTCATATCATTTTAATTTTGACATTTGTACCTTCAAATCAACATTTCTTTACATAAAAGGTTCTTATAGTTTATTTTCTTCATTCAAATATTGTAAATAGGGTTGGGCAAAATATCCGAACCGAATCGAATCGAGCGGGTTTTTTAAAATGAAATACCCGAACGGATATTCGAATAGAGAACCGAATGGTTCGGTTCGGTTCTCGGTTCTAGACCGAGAACCGAAAAATCGAATAAGAACCGAATTTTTTTTTAAATATTGGATAAATTAATTTCTTTTATTTTTTCTAAATAAATCAATAATTTTTTTCTTATTAAATCTTATTATTTGAACAATATAGAGTTTATTTATGTTTGTTAGTTGTGTTTTTTCAATTTTTTCTTGTATATTTTCTTAGTAGTTAGTATGGAAAGTCAAGCAACAAATAATTACATTAAATATTTGGTAAGTATTATCAATATTTTAAAATATTTTATCTTTATGATTTCTTATTTATATTTCATTTTTATGTAGACTTGAAGATTTGAAGCAAGTGAATTATTGATATGAATCATCGAAGTTTTATTAGTAATATTTACTTTTTGGAATTTGTATTTGACAACTTATTATTTATATGTTATCAAATTAGATTACGTTAATTTGTAAAAGTTAAGATTGAACTTGGTATTTGTATCTACTTTTTGTTATTAATATTAGTATTTACTTTCAAGTGTATTTATGTAGTATTATTTTAAATGTTAAAAAATTTAATTATAGTACGGAACCGAATAGAACCGAAACCGAACGATTCCAAAATTATATTTGGAACCGACGGTTCCATTTACTAAATACCCGAAAATTTTTGGAACCGAAAAAAATCGAACCGAACCGACCCTCGCTCACCCCTAATTGTAAAAGACAATTTACCTTCTCTTTTAAATAAACAAATAAAGAAGAAAGAAAGAATATAAAAATAATAGTTACGGTCAAAGTCCTAAATTTTTTAAATAGTGCAAACGAGTTTCATTATAAAATAATTTAAAACATATTAAAAAGAAATGTCGATCTGAGAGTCCAAATGTCAAAATTGAAACAAGAAAGACAATTTAAGTAATGAAGGCAAACAATGAGATATTTTATGCTAATTACCCCGTATTTGACTGAAAAAATTAACGGAATGGATCAACTTCGCAAGAAAATATTGAAACATGGGTGTAGATGTCAAATTTAAAACGATAGGGATGATTTGCACAATAAATACAAATGATGAGGACCTTTTTGCAAAACTAATTTTTAACACGTGTCAAAATGTTAATGGAAGTTAGCCAACGGATAAGACTAAAGCAGGAGATATGAAATTAAGATAAAATAATGTTATTAACAGTGAAAACTATCGATAGTTTTCCTACATGGCATACAAGTCGTGGTTTGTAATTTGATGTATAAGTCAAGAAAAAATTACCACATTAAGCCCATGTTTGGTCCACATTATTTTTTCATTCTTCAACCATAAATTCTTCAATAAAATAATATTTTTCATCACATTAATAACTTTTTTTCTTTTTCAACCACATATTCTCTATCATAGAGAAAAACGACTTCAGGAATTGCGAAAAGGCGTGCTCTGTGTTCAAGGATAAATGATGATAAAGCCCAACTTTTTTTCTTTTTCAACCACATATTCTCTATCATAGAGAAAAACGACTTCAGGAATTGCGAAAAGGCGTGCTCTGTGTTCAAGGATAAATGATGATAAAGCCCATAGGCCATAGGCTATGGTTATCATTCTGGGTTCAAGGATAAATGATAACCACAGGCTGCATTTTAAGCACATTCTATTGAAGGAAAAATGTGATTGAGACAGAATCATGAGTAACGATTCTGGAAAATTGTATGACGGTGCATATTGATTTAGACGTCTACCATTTATTTACGTAGCCATTGTTTTTGCATTTTGTTGAATCACCTGGACTATCTTTGTCATGTTAATTGAGATGGTGATGAATTTTAAAAACAATTCTAAATTTAGATGTTTTCAAAATATGTGGACATATTTCAAACTTAAGCTCCTGTTTGGGCATATTATTTTTTTTCATTATCATTCTTTTATTCCTTTTCAATCAAACATTATTCAATAAAATAATATTTTTCATCACATCAATGACTTTTTCTTCTTTTTCAACCATATATTCTTCATCACATCACCTCAAAAAAATACATTATCTCATTTTAATGTGTACCAAACGAACTCTTAGAAATACATATAATCAAATCTTTTGAAATTTCACCATATTTGATGAAATTCTTATGAAATTTGTGGAAATCTATTTAAATCCACGAAATTCATTATGATTTATAATATCTTAAAATCCATCAAAATCTTAGTTGATGACACCCCGTAAAAAAATTTGTACATGAAATAGGATAAATTTTGCCACTTGCTTCAATTACCTGTCTAACGAGAACTAGTGCGGCATTGGATTTTTCACATTTTGAAATTAAAAAGAAAAAAAAAAAGAAAGAAAGAAAAAGAAACCCTCTTGCTTAAATTAAATAAATGTGCAAGCTGGAAAATTTCAAATTGCTTTGAAATATATTTGATAGAATTTAAAGTGTGACAGGTTTTGTCCATATACATCTTTGTGCTGCTGCGGATCAAGTAAGCCACTAAGCCAAAATGGACACGGATTTGTGAAAGTGAAACATCGTGGCCTACACTTGGAAAAGATGCTCACAACTTGGGCATGTCATTGTCGATCTTATTGATTATCTGAATATATGATCTCCTTTCCGTCCAAGTGTACGGTAACTAGGATTAAAAAGTAAAGTTAGAAATATATTTATTTAATAATAAATCGAGGAATAAAATGTTTGTATACAATATTGTTCAATAATGTGTGTTGAGGATCGATGGAATTGTTATGATACCATTTGTTAAAAATTATGTATTTCTCCGATCCACTTATTGTAATTCGGGATTGAAATATTGAAATTGTATTACAAAATATGAAATATATGATCGTAAGCAAAAGAATAATAAAAGACAAGAAATATGGCAGAGAAATTTAGAAATTTTATTGACTCATGAACAATAATGGAGAAATATACAATTGATCTGAAATTCTAGTAATCACCAAGGCTAAACTATCATATATTCTCAAAATCTCTCAAAATGTTATTGAATATATTTTGTGAAGATACGATGTGGAATATATATATATATATATTTATTTATTTATTTATTTTATTTTATTTTTATTTTTTTGTCCTGGAGTTCTAAATGAAGAAGACATAAAATCTGAAAAAACGAAAATAAAAACACGAGGAGCCACCATTCGAGCGCCCCGGTGCCCAGGGCAAAAAAACAGGCAAGGGAGCCGACACAACGGCGCGGGCGTTCTATCCGCTTTTTTCTTTCTTTTTTTCTCTCCAAATTATTTTCTTCATCTCAAAATCATTTTCCAAACCAAACTCTCAATAGGGCTTTCAAATAGAATTTCAACTTGAATAAGACTCCGATAGCATTCCAAATTCCTCTTGACGTACACTTCAATTAGAATTTTTCAATTATTTCAACAAAAAATTTGGGTTACACCCAATTCTAACAATGTGCAACAAATATATTTTAGTAAGAGAGAATAATGTTAGAATGTATTTGTTAAAATTAAAATGAATGAAACGAAACCAGCAGCAACAGATAGCAAAAACATGAACCAGCAGAATAAATTAAAAGATAGGTGTAGAGAAACTAAAAGAATGAAACCAACAGAAAATAAAAGGGAAAATTGCGGCTGTGATCCCAAACCTTTCATTTTGTTGCAGATTACACCCAAACCTTTTATTTTTACGGTCGAAATCCCAAACATTTATATGTAGTTGCAGCGTCGGTCCCAAGTCTATAATTCCGTCCATAAAACTGTCAGTCAACGTTTCAACAATAATTTTGACTCGCAAAAATTGCAACGCTGGTCCCAAACCTTTCATTTTGTTGCAAATTACACCCAAACTTTTAATTTTTGCGGCCGAAGTCCCAAACCTCTCTATATAATTACAGCGTTGGTCCATTTCACACATTCCGTTCATAAAATAGTCAATCAACATTCAAATAGTAATTTTAACTCAAATGACATCTTAATTGATAAGTAAAATTGTCAAAATAAGTTAGCCAAAAAAATGTTTGTTTTCTTCAAATCTTTCAATCTTTTCACAGACATCACATTCTCATCATCGATAACTATCTGATCAGATACAATTCGATCCGATTTGTTATAATAATCGAATCGATAAATTATTTTTATAACATATTATTTGTCACTAAAATAAATAAATGAGAAAATAAAAATAAATAAATTACATTTGGTACTATAATTTGTATGTATTATTAAATAATTTTTAGATTGATTAAAAATTAAAAATAATATTAAAATAAAAAATACATTTTTTTATTAAAAATTTAAAATAATATTAAAAATTTTTATTTAGTACTAAACTTTTTATTTTCTCATGTATTTATTTTAGTGACAAATAACATGCCATAAAAAATGAAAAAATTGCAACGCTAATCCCAAACCGGCATGTTTAGACAAAGCCTAAGTATAGATATTATTAAAAAAATATTTTCTTATTTTAATATTATTTTTTATTTTTAATCAATTTAAAAATTATTTAATAATACATACAAATTATAGTACCAAATGCAATTTATTTATTTTTATTTTCTCATTTATTTATTTTAGTGACAAATAACATGCCGTAAAAATAATTTATCGATTCAATTATTATAACAAATCTGATCAGATTTGTTATCTGATCAGATGATTATCGATGATGAGAATGTGATGTCGGTGAAAAGATTGAAAGATTTGAAGAAAACAAACATTTTTTTGGATAACTTGTTTTGACAATTTTACCTATCAATTAAGATGTCATTTGAGTTTAAATTACTGTTTCAACGTTGATTGATGATTTTTTGAACGAAATGCGTGAAATGGATCAATGCTGTAATTTTATATAAAGGTTTGAAACTTTGGTCACAAAAATTAAAGGTTTAGGTGTAATCTGCAATAAAATGAAAGGTTTGGGACCAGCGCTACAATTTTTTCTAGTCAAAATTACTGTTGAAATGTTGACTGACGATTTTATGGACGGAATTAAAGACTTGGGACCGACGCTGCAACTACATATAAAGGTTTGGGACTTCGGCCGCAAAAATAAAAGGTTTGGGTGTAATCTGCAACAAAATGAAAGGTTTGGGACCACGGCCGCAATTTTTCCAAAATAAAATAATAGAATTCAATATGAAATTCACATTGAAGGAACTTGATGATAGAACCATATTAAGGAGAGTATTATTCATCATGTTCAAGTAAAACATGAAGTACATACCTCTATTTATAGAGAAAACCATCTAACAAACTAACTATAAGAAGAAGAATCTAGAATAGGCTGGAAGGAAGAAGAGCTGTTGCTGAATGTGATCTACTGATGAGCCGGAGATAAGTTGTTGCTGAATGTGAATTGATAACTGATATGTTGAGGTGGAATGTGCTGATGCTGATATTGGAGAGGTGGAATGTTCCAACAGTATTTGCCATTTGAGAGGGAGTCAAGTTCGGGAGGAATGCCATTGATGTGCCAATAGTTGGTGTCTTTTGGAAAGGAATGAGAGGAAGATGGATTCATCACATAGAATCAGGAACGGAGCCATTCCTAGTCTAGTGCAGGCAGTTCATTGAACTTTGGGCCAGAATCAGTCATTTTTTTTTTTTTGCAGGTGGTAGCAATTAACGTTATTGTTGGATCTCATACATGGATTGACGATCCAATCTTGGCATTGTTTGATGGAGAAGTAACCTCGATTAGATGGTCACGATGTTCATGCGAATACTGCAAATGGGAAAAAAGTGAGGGTTCTATTTGCACATTCAAAGTGTACATTAATGTTGACATTGTGTGAGGTGTAAAAATTTATGTCATTAATTGTTTTATATGTTGTTGAAATCAATGATAAAAATATGTGTCACCTCATGTATGTCAAAAAAACTGTCAACAATAATGTTACTACAACAGGATTGTAATTTTTTTTGTTCACAACTGTTATTCTTGGTGGAGACACCAACTTTATAGGTGGATTCCACAGCTTTCTCAACTGGCATATGCATTGTCAAAACATATTCCAGTGAGTTGGAAATTTATAATTTTAAATGACGTTACACGTAACTTCAAAGTATCATAAAGTTAATATTTGAGAGTGAGGGAGCGTGATTTAATGACCATTCGGAATAATTAAAAAGCCAAGTAATATATATACCGCATGTAGTTGTCATTGACTTAAATTCATGGAAGAAAGCTGGTAAAATATGCTGTCTAATTTGGTAATGATGATATTTTATTATTATTATTATTTTTTAAAATTGAAATATTTATTTTCCTAAATTGGACTAGATATTAGCATAAGTTGGGAAAAGAACTAACATATAAATGCTACGAGCAAATAATTCTAGGAGGGATTGTTCGTCTTCTTAGGCTTTGACTATAAGTGAGCTGTTTCTCGCTAAATCTCTTAGCAACGAAGAATAAGACGGGGATAATGAAGTGAAATGAAAAAGGTTTTTTTTTTTCTTTTTCAGATAAAAAATTCTCATTTGAAACTACACAATGTGCAGAGAGATCTTAGCAGAAACGCTTTACAGTGTGTTGCCATGTATATGAAAACTAATGCATAGACCCCGTTTGAGTCACCTTATTATCTCATTAAAAAGAAAAATATGACCATTATCCATCACATCAACATTTGAATTCAAATTTTCTATTTCTTGTGTGAACCCCAATAACGACTATATATTTTATTCTTATTCTACAATAATTTGATTCAAACAGGGGCATAATGTAAGTTCATTGACACCTGAAGCAATGACCTTATAAGGCTTAGTTTGTTGTAGCAGTATGTTCATTGATACCTAAAGCGGTGACCTTCAACTTGAGACTCAAATTTTTGACATCTGACTTTGATTATATTCTGTCTGTACCAAACAATATTCCTTGCTCCGCCCCTGAGTCACAGATGATGAGGATGTGAATAGGACTGACATGAGGAAGCATTGACCTGGATAAAAGATTTGGAAGAAGGTTTCTTTCTCCTTTTATATTTTTGACATCAAAGTCAAAGTTAGAAAAATATTATTCTCATTGAAGAAGTTATTGATTTGGAACTTATATATTTTTTAAAATACGAACATGTCCATCTCTACAAGGAACTTGTGTCCAATACGATGAAATTCAAAATTTTCATTTCCTCTTTTAACTGTAAGAACTTTCAAAGGGGAATGATAATGGTGATCAAAATCTGAAAATTTTCCACTTTTATATTCACATATTTGTTGAAATTATATGAAACTTTAAATTTTAAGAACATGAAAACATAATTACTATATTGTCAAGATCCTCCATATCAAATAATCAAGAAAATTAATAATGTGGAACATACCTTAATTCTTTGGGAATAACTTCTTATGACTGGATCTTGATTCTGGAGCTTGAATTTTGATTATTGGCTCTTTCGGTTCTTGAGTTCTTGATCTTGATTTTGGCTTCTTGCTCCATAATCTTGATTGTCTTGTTCTTCGATATAATTGCTCCAATCTTTCTTCTTGAATCTTGATTGTAAGTCTTGATTTCTTCAATCCTTGTTTTTTATTGTGAAATTGTGAATTTTGGATCTTCCTCTTCAATATGTTTTTTCTTTTATTCTTATGTTGATGAGATAAGACAAATAATGAGATGTTACATATAAATTGGGGATCATATATATATATATATATATATATATATATATATATATATATATATATATATATATATATATATATATATCTTCTATATATTAAAAGTGGCTATGTGACGGAATTTCTTATTTTTAACGGAAAAACTAACGGAATTTCTTATTTTAACGGACTAAGTAACGGAATTTATTATTTTAAACAGACAGCTATACATTCTTTCAGTGTTTTTATCATAACTTTGTATTCCGATATCCGATTGAAGCGATTCAAAATGCGTTAGAAAGCTAACTCATCTGGCTACAACTTTGATTCAGACATCATTCTCCAATTCGATCACTTTCTATGCCAAAAATAGGATCAGAGCATAACTTTTCGGTTGGAAATTGATTTGTGATTATCTTTTGACTAAATTTGATTCCATTGACGTCTTCTTTTATCCAATTGACTCCAAGCACTCTCAAATCTTCATCATGAGGTTCTGCACAACTTTTAATTATTTACATTTTAGTCCCCGAACTTTGAATCCCTTACAATTTAGCCATTTCTCCAAATTTGTCAACTTTTGCTTATTTTCTTCGATCTCACAAACTTACATCACAACATCAAAATCACACATCTAATTATTTAACAATTACATAAACATTACATCATTAATTATTTAATTAACCAAAAAATTACATCTTTATTAATAACAAATTAATTATTAAACAAAACTATTAAATATAAATTAGGCAAACGTGCATTGCACGTTGCTTGCACCTAGTATATATATATATATATATATATATATATATATATATATATATATATATAAGTATCGTCCATCATGAAATACAATTCTAAAGAAATTTAGTCTCTATATATATAATTCGGCAGACACTTTATTGAGATGCTCCAAGTCCAACAATTTAATTGTTCATTAAATCACTTTAATTAGGCTCAATTTTAAAATAACATTATACACAATTATAAAAGAGCGCATAATGATGAGTAGCACAATATACTTTCTTCAACTTGTCTTCAAGGACGGATCGAGTGGGTTGATCAAAAAATAATATTTAGTGCATTATTCAATTTTCTAAGTTGGGACTGTAATACCCAGTTTTTATAAACATTGAAATGTTACTAAAAATTCAATTTTTTGTTAATGCACGAACGATAAAAAATTAATTCTTTATTTTCAATAATAAATATCAATCAGTTTGAATTTCTTTGAAGCGGAAATATAATAACCTACTTGTCAAATAAACATGTTTTTGAATATAATTAAAACTAAATAATCAATCGAAAGATTGAAAAACTTCATGCGTTTAATTTTTCATACCCTCTAATAGCCCACATCATCATACTGTCACAGATTCGATCGACTTGAACTAATATAAATTATTATAAAAGTAGTGTCTGTTTGTCAACCATTATTGAGAAGAAAATGGTGTAATGAATAGTATTTTTTGAAAAATGTGTGGTTGAAATTGAAAGAAATTTTATCGATTTATGTGTAGAATATTTTATTATTTGAATGTGTGGTAGAGATTGATTACTGTAGAAATTTTTTTTTTGAAAAATAGTAGATAAACAGGGGCTAAGTATTTAACAATACTCAATAAGATATGTGCAATTTCGGGTAATTAGTAGAAATGGTCCTCAACGTTTACACCATTTGCTAAAATGGTCCCTATCGTTTTAAAATTGGCATTTGTACCCTTATTTCAAACGTTTCTTGCGGAATTGGTCCTTCCATCCAACAACCGTTAAACAACCGTTAGAACCTTTTGAAAATTTGCAGAAATGGTCCCTATGGAATATAATTTAATATTTCGTTTATATATTTTGGAACGGCTTGCTTCGACGAGTGGTAACTTTCGCTACAGTTGGCCGTTTCGCACGCCGTTAGGGATGGGAGAAACTACGTCATGAGCACTTCGAAATGGTATTAAAAATGTAATATTTCGACTTCGTTTGACTTCCCGTAATAATCCCGCAAAATGGAGACAAAAAATAAGAAAAATCGTTTATATATTTTGGAACGGCCTGCTTCGACGAGTGGTAACTTTCGCTACGGTTGGTCGTTTCACACGCCGTTAGGGATGGGAGAAACTAGGTAATGAGCACTTCGAAATGATATTAAAAATGTAATATTTTGACTTCGTTTGACTTCCCCGTAATAATCCCGTAAAATGGAGACAAAAAGTAAGAAAAATCGTTTATATATTTTGAAACGGCATGCTTCGACGAATGGTAACTTTCGCTATGGTTGGCCGTTTCACACGCCGTTACGGATGGGAGAAACTAGATCATGATCACTTCGAAATGGTATTAAAAATGTAATGTTTCGACTTCGTTTGACTTCCCGTAATAATCCTGCAAAATGGAGACAAAAAATAAGAAAAATCGTTTCTATATTTTGGAACGGCTCGTTTCGACGAGTGATAACTTTCGCTACGGTTGGCCGTTTCACACGCCATTAGGGATGGGAGAAACTAGGTCATGAGCACTTCGAAATGGTATTAAAAATGTAATGTTTCGACTTCGTTTGACTTCCCGTAATAATCTCGCAAACAATTTTTCTTATAAACGATTTTTCTTATTACATTTTAATCCTAGAATTTTTTATATACCAATTTTAATACCATTTCGAAGCGCCAATTTTAAACGAAATCGAAATATTACAGTTTGCGGGATTATTACGGGAAGTCAAACGAAGTCGAAATATTACATTTTTAATACTATTTCGAAGTGCTCATGACCTAGTTTCTTGCATCCTTAACGGCGTGTGAAACGGCCAACCATAGCGAAAGTTACCACTCGTCGAAGCAGGCCGTTTCAAAATATATAAACGATTTTTCTTATTTTTTGTCTCCATTTTACGGGATTATTACGGGAAATCAAACGAAGTCGAAATATTACATTATTAATATCATTTCGTAGTGTTCATTACCTAGTTTCTCTCATCCCTAACGGCGTGTGAAACGGCCAACCGTAGCGAAGGTTACCACTCGTCGAAGGCACTGCTCCAAAATATATAAACGATTTTTCTTATTTTTTGTCTCCATTTTGCGGGATTATTACAGGAAGTCAAACGAAGTCGAAATATTACATTTTTAATACCATTTCGAAGTGCTCATGACGTAGTTTCTCCCATCCCTAACGGCGTGCGAAACGGCCAACCGTAGCGAAAGTTACCACTCGTCGAAGCAAGCCGTTCCAAAATATATAAACGAAATATTAAATTATATTCCATAGGGACCATTTCCGCAAATTTTCAAAAGGTTCTAACGGTTGTTTAACGGTTGTTGGATGGAAGGACCAATTCCGCAAGAAACGTTTGAAATAAGGGTACAAATGCCAATTTTAAAACGATAGGGACCATTTTAGCAAAGGGTGTAAACGTTGGGGACCATTTCTGCTATTTACCCGTGCAATTTCCATACACGTGACCCTCCGGACCCCAGGTCCTCCATTGGATAAGAATGGGCGGCTTTTATAGACTTTGGATTTATATAGGTATAGATTAGGATAGTTTATGCAAATGTGGCTTATCTTATTTCTGGAGAACTTTAGTAGATGAAACGGAATTTTGGAAAAAGGAATCCGTAAATACTTATGCCGTGGCTGAAGATGGAGATAGGGACAAGTACAACTTTGACATTAAATTTGATATTGTGCTATGTGGCGACATTATATTGGACAGTTTTTTAAAACAACATATTTTCCCACCAAACACAATTTGAATTTACACATAGTGTGAAACTTGATGTCAACAAAACAATGTACAATGAACATTATTCTAAAAACTTACTAATAAAAGGGAAGTAATACATCAAAAAAATTTATTTAATCATTATTTTCTTCGGTCGACTCTAACTTAAGTTCAAACTTATCGAGAATAACTTTTTATCGAATCTAATATACATGATTAAATATGAATTATCCAATGAGCCCAGTATTGACACAATAATTCTCGCTATATTAATATTTAATTATTTGACCCAATTAATACGTGATATAATCTTATTTTACTTTAGTCCCGCAATTTTTCAAAATTATTAAAAGGGCCCGGTCAAAATCATTAACACTAAATTATCTTAATTCTAATAAATTTCGGGAGGTTACATGGACACCTGTAGCACTTAAGACAACTCGAAATATAAAATCCAAGAAGGAAAATTAGAAGAAAGAAATTTCCTTCGGCTGACGGTGGAATTAGTCTTGGTTCTTGCCCCATGTTATATATATATATATATATATATATATATATATATATATATATATATTACAACCAAGGTGGCTCCTACGAGGGTCGTCCATTGCTTGGTTCACAAAGACTCAGGTACAGTGACGGATCGGGATGAGAGCAGCCGTAGAGCGATCGCCTAATACAAGGAAAAAAAATTAACGAAACCAGCACGAGCGACCGCAAAGGCAAAAAATAATATATGATCAATTAATTAATTTATTTTTTTGTTGAGAAATAAATTGTGATCTATAAAATTTGTGATTTGTGATTGTGGTGTCTGTAATTGTGACTAATACATAAATTATATAATATCGTGACATTAATATATCTAATTAATAAAATATATTTAATAAATTATTTAATAAATAAAATTTAATTAATATCTGATTTTTGAAATAGTAAATTTTATCGTTTAGATTTGAAATAGAACATACAGTGTATTACTAATGAAATTTTCCCATTTTTTAATACTATTTTTTCTCAAAAACATTTACAACCCCATACACCACTTTTCTCCACCGAAGCGGGGGCTGCAATTCCGAAAAGTAAAAGGGCATTGGAATTTAGATACAGAAGGTCGAAAAAGAAAACTGGAAAAAGCTCCAAAAATTCATCAAAAGAATGCTAATCTATGGCGGAACTTATCGCGAGTTAATTAAATTACTGATGACTGACATTTAGCTTCGTTTTTATTTGATCACCTAAAAATAAAAAATTACTGACTGCTCACTTACTCACTTTTAGACAAAGTTACATATTCATCACTCACGTCGATTCCATTCTTCTACCTGGAAAAAAAAAAAATTACACATAATGATGAAAATTCGTTGCGTCAAGAAACTCATTATGGTACATAGACAAAAATAATTAATTGAAATAGCGTTTCCCATCATCCTCCAACACTATTTTTCATCCCCAATTCCAAAAAAAAAATGTTATTCATCCCCAATCTATATGGATGTAAATGATTAGTTAAATGATATGTGAAATTAAATGATTTATTTAATTTCACCTATCATTTAATGCCACATTAATGCTACATAGACTGGAGATGCATCCCAAGTGGGGATGAATATCATTTCTCATTCCAAAATTCTAATTTTCCCAAATCACTTAAGCAAATTCCAAATGGATTCCTTCCCCAAATCAACCCCAAACCATTTTGTCTGACATGAATTCCAAATTGAAACGATTTCAGCTAGGGTTGGGCAAAATGTCCGAACCGAACCGAATCGAACCGGAACCGAACCGAATCGAGCGGATTTTTTTAAATGAAATACCCGAACAGTTATCCGAATCGAGAATCGAATGATTTGGTTCGGTTCTCGGTTCTAGACCCAGAACCGAAGAATCGAATAAGAACCGAAATTTTTTTTTTTATATTGGATAATTCAATTTCTTTTGTTTTTTCTAAATAAATTAATAAATTTTTTTTATTAAATCTTATTAGTTGAACAATTTAGGGTTTATTTATGTTTGTTAGTTGTGTTTTTTTCAATTTTTCTTGTATAATCTCTTAATAGTTAGTATGAAAAATCAAGCCACTGATTATTACATTAAATAGTTGGTAAGTATTATCAATATTTTAAAATATTTTATCTTTATTACTTCTAATTTATATTTCATTTTTATGTAGACTTGAATGTTTGAAACAAATGAATTATTGATATGAATTATCGAAATTTTATTGGTAATATTTACTTTTTCGTATTTGTATTTGACAACTTATTATTTATATGTAGTAAAATTAGATTACGTTAATTTGTAAAAGTTAAGATTGAACTTGGTATTTATATATACTTTTTGTTATTAATATTAATATCTACTTTCAGGTGTATTTATGTAGTATTATTTTAAATATTAAAAAATTTAATTATAATACGGAACCGAACCGAACCCGAATGGTTCCAAAATTATATTTGGAACCGACGGTTCCATTTTACTAAATACCCGAAAATTTCTGGAACCGAAAAAAATCGAATCGAACCGAATCGACCCGCGCCCACCCCTAATTTCAGCATCCCAAAAAAAAAAAAAACACTCCGAATTCATATAACCCTAGATTCCTAAACCAAAAAAGGACAATCCAATTAAGCCCCTGAAAAGTTCCAAATTCGTTTTTTGGGTAGAGGAACAGGAGTGACCCACTAATGGCAGGCGTTGAAGAAAGCAATTTTGAAGACAATAGAAAAGGGAATAATTTTAACTTTTTTTTATCGAATGAAATTTCAAATACCCACACGTTCTTTTTATGTATGCAATTTATGGATTTGAAGACCACCTTGTTGTTGGACCACATCGTTTCAAGTGATTTAGATTATGAATGGGATTGAATTTTTGGGTTCACGTGAATATTTGTTTTTCCTGATTTTGGTTTCATAGACTCAGGAATTCATATTATTCCGTTAGGCCACATTTTCCATGTCCATTTTCCAACTTTTGTAGTATTTGATAGGCAAAATTTTCTTTGGAAAATATTTTCCAAAATTTTCACATTTTTGAAGAAAATAAATTTTTTATATTTTGGTGGGTAAATATTTTCCAGGTTTTTTTTTTTGGCAATTGGAAAAAATTCTAGATACAATGGTAAAAAATTTTTCACTTTTATTGACAATTTTCATACAAAACAAAGGCAAACGAATGGTATTCGGTATTGTTTTTTTTTTTTTTTTCAATTTTTTTTAGGTAATTGGAACAAATTCTAGACCCAACGGTAGAAAATATTATTACTTTAAAGGACAAATTTCATTAAAAAAACGAAGTCAAACGGATACCAAACTTTCAACATTTTCCATGAAAAATTATACTAATCAAATACAATTAATTACAATTCCCAATAAAACAATTTTTAAGCAAATCAATTCCCTATAAAACATTTTCTTTCCACTTATTTTCAACATTTGCAATCAAACGGACCTTTAGTGTTAAGCTCATGCCACACGTGTATAATGCACTTAATCAACAAAGAGAATATTTAGGTTCACATATAAGTTTATTTATGAGGACAGATGAAGCATTTAGTCTTAATAATTTGAATGAGGCTGAGAGTACATTCCATGGTTTACATCTTTTTTGACATCTTTTGTGTTTTCAAAAGGAAATGGGAGGGAAAAATTGACAGCTGGTGTGTTGTCATGTGACATAACTTAAACAATGATATCAAATATGATGTACATGTAGCATGATTTTAAAAAAAATTCGATCCTTGTGAGTAATTTTATAAGCCCACCCTCCACCAAATCAAAGCTCCCATTTGATTCGTGCCCCGGGGCACATACAAGATGACAAAAAAAGTGCAAGGCTGGGCTTGCAACCCCAGTGTGGGGAGTTCGAATCACGGACAGAGCAGCCAAAGTGTTGTAATACCAAAACCATGTGGTGGAGCAGCTTGGTGATGTAAATCTGGTGCAGGAGCGCTCCCTTGGGGCCAGAAATATAAATCTTGCATGGACACTGACTTATTTGGGCGTAACCCGTTATTTACCTCCGCCCAAAGTTGAGGCACCGGTTCTGGGTGGTGGAGCAGCTTAGTTTCACTTCCATTTGGTTGTATGACTTATTCAGTTTCACTTGAATATATGCAAAACTCCACTCTTGAATTATAGTTTATCATCACCATATAGTTTAGGTCCTATTTACATTCAGTTTCCACCCGTAGACACATCTTCAAGTGGTAAAAGGGGAATATGGAAAAACTTCAGCTTTGCTTAAAGTTGCCGCATCAAGGGTTCGAATCTTGAAATATTGATTTGGCTCTTGTGTAAGTGCAGGTGGACAAGTGGTCTTATATCCTGTACCCTTGGAGACATAATTTGAAATTTACCTCCTTCACCAAGGCCCAAAATAGGGCTGGACCAGTGGGGACCGTCAAGGATGTGGCTCATCTTTTTTAGTTACATTCAGTTTCCCTATTTCTTTATCTCTAAACTGGTGGCAAATTTGAGGAGTGTTGCAAATTGTATGAGTTTTGTGATATTATCGTAACGTATATGGTTGAAATTTAGTAGATAATTCTGGTGTTGAACTGACTTTGTGTTCATGTGTATGATGATAAGCCCAGTTCACATCCAAAGTAGGAGGGTGGGTTGTCTTTATAGAAAGTATATTGAGTAACATTTTGGAATTCATTGTGTTTGGACTATGATTGGTTTGCTTCAATCATATCTTCGTGGTATGCTTAAATCCAAAATTACAAGTAGAAAAACATCGTACGTTTGGATAAAAAAGGCTTAACATGCCCGAATTTCTTATTTTTTTTAATTAGGCAAATGGATTAACATTAATAGCAAGTAGAACACATCATATAATTTTTGTAAATAAATCAAGAACGTGAATTAAAATAAGCCCCAAATCCATGCGGATAAAGATGGCACTTGTACTAATTACAAGCAACATGTGGCATTGGTCCACCAGGATGCCAATT
Source organism: Fraxinus americana (assembly GCA_035079005.1). NCBI lineage: Eukaryota > Viridiplantae > Streptophyta > Magnoliopsida > Lamiales > Oleaceae > Fraxinus > Fraxinus americana. The sequence goes on from JAVHZT010000034.1 coordinate 464,594, forward strand.
TACCTGCACGCAATTACTTAAAAAAACATAAGTAGAAATATTATTTAGTTAATTAAAAATTTAATTAATTTAATAGATATTTAATGAGACAAAATAGTAGCCATTGACAAATCCAACTGCAACAATCCTATGAGATGCGGTTTCAAGTGGTTCATCCAAAAGTGGAAGAAATGTAAGATGTTGTTGTCTCAAGTGAATAAGAATAATCTTATATCTTGAAACAATAACATGACCCATATTCGACATGGTTATCCAACACTCACGACTCACGGAACCATGAAAATGAGGAAGTGAATGAATCAACTCATGGACCATATCATAATTTCCATAAAGTTTAGAGTAATCATCTAAATGAGATTTAAGCTCTTTTATTAGGTCTTTTCTGACCAAAAACCAATTATCTTCACCTATACCTACAATATTAGCCACAGCCCCAAAACTACAATTGCCATCTGAAGCTATATCCTTCACAACATGTAAGGTCTCAATCGAATAGGAAATAAATCAAAATAAGCCATGGACTTTGATCCACGTGCTAGATACACCATTTGTTTTTGCTGAATTGGAGACTGGTTTGATGGTGTAGGCTGACTTAAAGGCGAAATGGAACTATCCTATTGTTGTAACATATTGTCTTGTCTAAATAGCACTAACTCAAAATAAAATGGGTCTCGACGAGTAGATACATCTATCTTTGAAGATGGATGACCATTTATCTCAGTTTTGGCTAAGCGGTGGGCATAAGTTGGATTTGGTCGGTTTTTGCCTCAACCCAACCCAATATGATCGGTTTGATCAAAATTTAACTCAATCCAACCCGTGTAAAGGTTGAAACCCAATCCAACCCAACTCAATCAAGTATCGGTCAGATTGGGTTGAGTTGGGTTGGTAGGCTTGTAACAACTTGTCTACAAAAATTAAAGCCACCCAATTGTCTATTATACTAAATTTGAATAGACAAGATTAAACAATAAGTAAATAAATAAATAAATAAAATTATCTATTATTTTATTCAATTCTCATTAGTCAAGTCTACAAAGAACAAAGTGCATTTAACATAACATGGAAAAGTTATAATACATTTCTTGTGGGAATGAGAGTAAATTCCTCCTTTAAAATGCACCAAACTAATTAGAGTTACACACTTACACTATCCACTCATATTTTTTAGGTTCATTTTACTTTTTAGGCATTTTTTTTCAAGTAGGTGGGTTGGGTTGGATTGGTTTATTTGATTTTCATGAGTTAACCTATAACCCGACCCAATTCAACCCACCTACACAATCAACCCACTCAAACTGTGTAAAAAAAAAACCAACCCAAACCAATCGGGTTGGTTCGGGTTAGACGGTTTTAATGGGTTCGATCGGATTTTGTCCACCTCTAATTTTGACTTGTGGCTCAACTAATGATGTAGTACTCGGACTAGCAATCTGTTTCAATTTTTTGTAGAATTTCTACCTTCACATGATCATTATTATCTCAGTAACGCTTCTCATTCATCTCAAATAATGATGCACAATTAATCTCATATGTGTTACCTTTGTCAAGAGAAACTAGACCAAGTTTCTTCAAGTGAGATTGTACTCTTGATAAAGGAATGGGCTAAGATTTTATCTTATACTTTGAAATCTCATGGGCACATGGTAATCCATGTGTTTGTCATATAACACATCCACAAGATACCTTATCAATCCCTATATCATCAGCTCACTTGGACTCTTGAAATATCAAATTCATTGCAATTCTTGATGTAAATCCCGTAAGATTTTAAAATAGGAATGACAACGGGGTAGGTCGAGGTACCTCCCCTCCCCGCCGTATAATTTCCCGTCCCGTTACTCGTTTAAGGTGAGTTGAAGCTCTTTTAATTTTTTCTTTTAATTATTGAATAATTCATTTTATTGCCCTCATTCATTAAAGTAAGACAATAATATATTTTTTAATTTTTATTTATTTATTTTTAAAAATTAAATTATTCAAATATATTTGGTAAACTAAGGTTTTTATTGTTTATTATATTTCTTAGATAACCTTAGTTGTCATCTTCTATTAGAACTAATGAAATTTTGTAGAATTTTTCATTTAAAATATTGAATTCTTAAAAAAAAAAAAAAAAAAATTAAACGGGACTGGGCAGGGTGAGGTACTTGTTACTCGTACCTGCCCCGGGGCGAAGTCGTCCGTCCCTAACCCGAATACTCAATTAAGTGGGTAATCTCCGTCTTGTTCGAGGTAAGACTCCTCGAATATCAGGTTTGACGAATTTTTTTGACATTCCTATCTTTAAACAAGGTAGGTTTTAAATTATGGTGCAGAGTCCTCAAGCTCTTTTCAAATGAAGCTTTAATATCTGTATGTTGTAGCTCCAGTAATGCATGATTTCTTGTCTATGATATGTCAAAATTACCTTGGGAATAACCTCAATGCCTCTTAAGTTCTACATGTGCAAATTCAGCCCTGCCATGAAAAATAAATCAGATTCACCGTACATTAATGTATCCAACAGAATTAATAAGCCTAATACTTTACATACGTCTCTAGTTTGAAGGAGTTGATCAAAAGTCAACATATTTTTTCCCCTTCTTTTAGGTTACTGACGTGTTAATCTAATCTGCATCTTCTTACTTCAACAAGTAGCCAAAAATTAATAGAAAAATAGAAAAATGATCATTAGACCCTAGCATTCGAGCTTACCTAAATACAGACACGTTTTTTGCCGATTTCTTGAATATTGTAATTTCAGCATATATTATTCATATATGCGAACAAATTCTTAAATCTTAATATTAAATCAATACTTCGAATTGTCCAACTATAAATGAAATTAGTGCACATTTGTCTAACTTATATTAAATTAATGTAAGTAAATTTACCTGTTAGTCGTCGTGTTTCCAAGGTGCATGTGTACATTAATCCAAGCTGCCACAAACTTATCTTTATATTGAAGAAGCCATGAATTCATAACATAATTGATTGCTTCTGGAAGCTGTTGGAAATTGGATTCTAAGAGATTTTGCTTGTACTCTTCTATTTTTTGCCAACACATTCTTTGAAATATGTATCTACACAAAATATTAGTAGATGTTGGAAATATTTTTTCAATGACCTTCATGAGAGCTAGCTCTCTATCGATAACAATAACACTAGGCATTATTATATCATCTACTAGACTCTTCAATCTCTTCAAAGTCCATGTGTAGTTTTCCTCACGTTCTTTTTCCAAGTATGCTAAAGCAATCGAAAATGTCAAAACAGTAGAAGTGGCAACTACTATCTCCAACAACGGTAGGCGATACCTATTTGTCTTCTACATGCAATCCATAATTATTACACGAGGAAAAGCTCGCAACAAATCTACTGAATATGTATATGCCCAGAACAAATCTTGAACTATATTTGTCTCCGTAGAGATTCTGTGTCATTCTATGTACTTATTCTTGATAAGCCTATTCATTAGTTGTTGCAATTGTGTCCTTCCAACTTGTTCTTTGAGCCTAAACTTTTGACATGCATTATAGACGTGCCTCAATGTGCTAACATTAGTGTCATTATTTTGTTTCAATGTGTATAAGATTTCCTTTAGTTTACGTGATTCTTTGACGTGTCCACTAAAATTGAAGTCTTTTTATCAGTTAGTCTCCCAACATATGAACGTCTTTCAAGGTTCTCGACAATATCATGACTGTGTCTCCCACATTTCACTTTCAATACCCAATAATCACCATTTATCAATTTTCTTCCACTCAAAGCGAACGGGCATCCCCACTTTTTTGTTCTAGTAGCTCTATGTCTCTTCCCTTTTTCATTTTCTTTGTTGGTATTCCTACACCTATACAACCCATATCTTTCACGTGCAAAATCAATTATTGGTTTTATCCCAACTTGGCCTAAGTCGGACTTTTTCATAACAACAATCATGTTATGTCTCTTACTAATAGTTTTAACACAATCAATCAAGGCCTATTTACTTGTAAACATCTGTGTATCATCAAATATTTGTATATAAATATATGATCATATTAAAAAAAAACAAAATCATTATGTACCATGTCTGTCGTAAACATATCTGTATAATCAACAAACAATTCATTCGGACATCATAGTTATCTATAAATTGGTATTAAAAGATAAATAAGATAACAACTAAAACATCAAGGAAAAATGCGAAATAACAGATA